>CM074286.1:5647500-6247500 GCA_037194245.1 Opsariichthys bidens | reverse complement strand
CTCCTCCTCCACATAGCTGAAGAGACTCTGGGTGGTCAGGGAACTCATTTTCAGAGAGGTGCTCACATCCATGGCTGTATTAGGGCCTCCACTGGAGAACGTGGAAAAGAGCAGGAGAGATACATCATTAAATGAAACTCTCCTCTGTTCAGCCATTATAAAGAGACAGACCTCTCCTCCTGAAGCAGACCAGATGTGGAACAACAAGACACACAGTAACAAGCTCAGTCTTGCTGGATTGCACAAACCATGCGAGTTAATGATGAACCGCATGTTAACTGAACAGACAGTAGGCGGCTACCTTATCAATATCGATTAGGATAAAGCCAGAATGATGCAAAGTTAAAAGCCTTTGCAATAAACTGGGACTACACCGATCTTCTTTGGGCTGATTATCAATGTAGTAATGCCTACACGCACACAAACTTTTCCCAAAGTTCAGACTAAGTTGTTATTCTGAAGAACGAAGGAAGTAGTTCAAGCCTCTTAATGGTCCTTAGAAGGGGAAAAAAAAGTTTGAGCAAATTAGCATGGCTTAACTTTGGCCTCAGAAATGCACACTGTAATCCAATTCCACTCATTAAAACTCAACAAGCACACTTAAATGGAACAATTTGTGCTCTATTTCACTCATCCATCTACACTGTGTGGAAGGAAGGGAACACATATGGAATTATGTTCACTAGTTTAAACAGTGGGTTCAAAAAGTAGGGTAAAATAGGGGGCGAAGCCATTAATGTGCAATGACTATATCTGAAATATATCTTTATCGTTATCTTTATCGTTATCGTTCTTGGTGTGAACTGGCCTTTGCATTATAGAATTCTAAATAATAATATAAAGTTTGAAATTCGTATATTCATTCAATTATTAAATTATCCACTGTTTACAATGATTATCTGTTAAATAACAAAAACACTTGCACAAACCGATTTTGTGCCACAATAAACTTTTAACATTTAACTTAAAAATCACTATATTTTATCATTAAAAATCTAAATTAAATTAGGAGACTGACATGCAAGAACACAAATCGTTGAATAAAGTCGTTATTTTTGTTTTGTTTTTGCGCACAACAAGTATTCGTCACTTCGTTACATTAAGGTTGAACCATTGTAGTCACATGGACTATTTTAACGATGTCTTTACTTCTTCTCTGGACCTTGAATGTGGTCATTTCCTTGCTTTCTATGGGAGAACCTCTCGGATTTCATCAAATATATTTGTGTTCTGAAGATGAACGAAGGTCTTACAGGTGTGGAACAACATGAGGGTGAGTAACTATTGACAAAATTTTCATTTTCGGGTGAACTAACCCTTTAAGGACGGTGTACACAAAATCCCCAATTCAAGGGTTAGTCCACCCAAAAAGGAAAATTGTGCCATTAATTTCTGACCCTCATGTCGTTCTACACCCGTAAGACCTTCATTCATCTTCAGAAAAAAATATATTTGATCAAATCCGATGGCTCAGTGAGGCCTCTACTGACAGCAAGATAAAATACACTTTCAGAAGCCCAGAAAGATACTAAAACAAATGAATTACCTTGCTGAAAATAGAGGCCTCACTGAGCCATCGGATTTCATCAAAAATATCAGTAACACTTTACAATAAGGTTCATCAGTTAACATGAACTAATAATGAACTGCACTTCTACAGCATTTATTAATCTTAGTTCATGTTAATTTCAACATTTACATTATTAAAATCTTGTTAACATGAGTTAATGCATTATGAACTAACATGAACAACTGTATTTTCATTAACTAATGTTAATGAAGATTAGTAAATACAGTAACAAATGTATTCCTCACGGTTGGTTTATGTTAGATATGTTACATTAACTAATGTTTAACTAACGAGCCTTATTGTAAAGTGTTACCAAAAGATCTTCATTTGTGTTCAAAAGATGAACAAAGGTCTCACGGGTTTGGAAAGATATGAGGGTGAGTAATAAATGACAGATTTTTCATTTTTGGGTGAACTAACCCTTTAATAAATTGCAAAAAAAAATTTAAATAATTTTTTTATAATCAAACAAAATTCTATTTAATTTCAATTTAACCTCAATTTTTCAGATGGAATTATTCTCACAGTTATTAATGTGCATACATTAATATAGCTACACAGATAAAAAGTCAAGCATTATAAAAGCATAATCACATTGAGACTGAACACATCAGGATCACACAGGTGTCACAGGTGTAGTTCATCAAATTCTATTGCTTTCATTTTCTTTTAAAACCAAACAAACCATCTTAAACCTTAAAATGACACTTGGTTTGATGTTACTATATAAAGCAAAGACATTCATATATTTTAAACGTTTGTTTCCAAACAACACTTTAAGAGCCGGTAATTTCGGCAGATCTAAATGTTAACTTTTACTATAGCATGAGCATAAAACACTATAATGAAGCGTTCCAACAAGGCCAAATGCGTTTACTTTTTTCCAGGGTCATTTTGCCAACTCAGCAGCCGACACAAAAATCCATCAAAGATGAAAGCCGGACACCAAAAACCACTTCCAGCTGACAAAATGCCAAGAGTAAAAGGTTAAAAAAAAAAAAATTAAAAAAAAAAAAACATACACAGTGAGGCCTCAGAGCCCAAAATCCACTTAGTTACACAAGATACAAGTCCTCTCGACAAACTTAAAGGTGACAGATACAGTAATGCAAAGAATCCTTTTTCTATCAGCCTTTGTTCATTTCTGATCTGCTGACACACCCTTGAAAGCATCCCAGCTGCTCTCCAGAGAGATCGCACAATGGAGAGAGCCAATCACGGAGAGACCCTCAGCCAAATATTGACAGAGCAATGTTCACCCCCAACACACAACACACAAAGATGAGTGAAGATAATCCAATTCCTAACAGATAATATTTTCATTCTTCACACTCAGAAGGCTGAGAATATGCTTACTCACCTCGAGTCCCTGTGAATGGAGTTTAAAAGCCTGTCCGTCCTGTTGATACTCCACTCACGCTGTCACTCAGACTGTGTACTAACAAGCCGACCGGACTCTGCCTGTCACTCCAGGCACTCATGAATAATGCATGAGGAAGTGTGACGCCCCACCTCTCTTTTGAGAGACGCCCAATGCACACACATGCAGTGAATCCTATGAATGAACATGAATATTAATAAACTCTAACATTATAAGCAAGCCTCCTGAAGCGTCCAGCTCAAATGTAATTACTATTAATGAGACACGCCTTTGCTCAAGGGTGAGTATTAGAATACAGGACTTAAGAAACAGTCATTTTACAATTTCAGTGTAAATTCATTTTCAGGTTACTTAAAAAAAAAAAAAAAAAAATCCTAGTTCTGTATTAATGTTTGTGAAAGGTCACGGGGCTGGGAGCACATATGGATTTCACATCAGAGTGAAGCAAACAGCACTATGTTAATCTCTAAATATAAACAGAGTTCTTATAATAGATATGATCTGGGCGACTGTGTGAAAATAAGTCTAGCACTTTTAGACTGGCTTATAACTACATTCACTTTTTAATAGTTTACTTTGCAACATGAATACGGTTATTTTTAATCAAGTATCCAATAACATATTCAAAACTGATTTTTTTTTTACAAAATAACTAAATATTCATTAGAAAACATTAAAATTGATTAATCTTTAATTATTTTTTATATACATATATACATACATACAAATACAGACACATAATATATATATATATATATATATATATTATATATACATATACACACACACACACAAACACACATATACATATATAAATAAATATTATATACACATTTTATATATACACATTTATATATATATATATATATATATATATATATATATATATATACATTATTTATTTATATACATATATGTATGTATATATTTGTACAAAATATATATATATATATATATACACACACATACATATATATATATATATACACACACACACACATATATACATACAGATACACACACACATATATATATATATATATATATATATATATATATATATATATATACACACACATACATATATATATATATATATATATATATATATATATATATATATATACACACATACATATATATATATATATATACACATATATACATATATATACTTATACATATATATATACACATACATATATATATATATATTCATGTTTAACAAAGAAAAAACACCCCTGGATTCTCTGGGGTTCTGTTACTCCTGGTTTGGGAATAACTGGATCCGTTTCCATAGTGTAGCAGCATAACGGCACAGTTGTAAACAAGTTCACACAAGCACCGTGAAAAATAACTTCTGAAAGCAACTCAAACCCGTTTGCCCACCGTCTGAAATTAGTATCGTAACATAGTTTTTTTTCTGAAACTGAGAGCAGCATTAGAAATGAAAATGACGACTGTACGAGCGCACGTGCTGACAAACAAACATTCTGTTAAACTGCAACAAACGCTGGAGTGAAGGAAGAGCACGTGTCCTGCCAGCTGAAGCCGAACTGTGTACGTCCACTGTTCTCCCTTACAGCGTTTTAACACTGTTACAAAGCTATGCAGCAGTTAAAATAAATTTACATTTGAGTTTGACTCACATGAAAATGTCAACAGGACATTGACAGGAACGCGCGTCAGTTTGTTTACATAATTACAAATGGTAACTTGTAACTTACATGTCACTGCCATAAGGTCCATGTAATTCGATATAATTCACATAACTCTGTTGCTTTCCATAACCTTTTTTGTCTGGAGGAAATCTTGCGTTACACCACAGCCATTTTGTGGTAACAGGAGTGTGGATGAAATTAAAATTAAGTAGACATGTCCACACCCCCTGTGCACAAAACACGCCCACTGCGGGACACAGAGACGCCCATGTTTTGACAGAGCGAATTTACAACACTTATGTGTTAGTTTCTCATTAAAGGGATAGTTCACCCAACATTAAAATTCTGTCATTAATTACTCACCCTAATGTCGTTCTACACCCATCCACGTTCATTTTCGGAACACAAATTAAGACATTTTTGATGAAATCCGAGCTGTAATTATGACTCTTCCATAGACAGCAATTTAACCACCACTTTCAAGGTCCAAAAAGGTACTAAAGACATTGTTTAAAAAAAAAACTCGACTTGACTGCAGTTCAATGAAGCGACGAGATTGTGCACAAAAATAAAAGAAAAATAACTACTTTATTCAACAATATCTTCTCTTCCGTGTCATTCTCATACGCTGTTTACAACTTGAAGGGGCGTAATCTGAAGGGGCGTGACTTGAAGGGGCGTAACTTAAAGGGGCGTGACTTGAAGGGGCGTGACTTGAAGGGGCGTAACTTGAAGGGGCATAATTTGAAGGGGCCTAATTTGAAGGGGCGTGACTTGAAGGGCCTAATTTGAAGGGGCTTAACTTGAAGGGGGTCAACTTGAAGGGGCCTAATTTGAAGGGGCGTGACTTGAAGGGGAGTAATTTGAAGGGGCGTGACTTGAAGGGGCATAACTTGAAGGGGCGTGACTTGAAGGGGCATAACTTGAAGGGGCGTGGCTTGAAGGGGCGTGACTTGAAGGGGCGTAACTTGAAGGGCGTGGCTTGAAGGGGCGTGACTTGAAGGGGCGTGACTTGAAGGGGCGTAACTTGAAGGGGCGTGATTTGAGGGGGCATAACTTGAAGGACAACTTGAATGGGCGTGACTTGAAGGGGCGTGATTTGAAGGGGCGTAACTTGAAGGGCGTGACTTGAAGGGGCGTAACTTGAAGGGGTGTGACTTGAAGGGGCGTGACTTGAAGGGGCGTGACTTGAAGGGGCGTAACTTGAAGGGGCGTGATTTGAGGGGGCATAACTTGAAGGACAACTTGAATGGGCGTGACTTGAAGGGGCATAATTTGAAGGGGCGTGACTTGAAGTGACATGACTTGAGGGGCATAACTTGAAGGGGCGTGACTTGAAGGGGCGTAACTTGAAGGAGGACAACTTCAATGGGCGTGACTTGAAGGGGCGTAACTTGAAGGGCCATGACTTGAAGGGGCGTAACTTGAAGGAGGACAACTTGGATGGGCGTGACTTGAGGGGGCATAATTTGAAGGGGCGTGACTTGAAGGGGCGTAACTTGAAGGGCGTGACTTGAAGGGGCGTAACTTGAAGGGGTGTGACTTGAAGGGGCGTGACTTGAAGGGGCATGACTTGAAAGGGCGTGACTTGAAGGGGCGTAACTTGAAGGGGCGTGATTTGAGGGGCATAACTTGAAGGACAACTTGAATGGGCGTGACTTGAAGGGGCATAATTTGAAGGGGCGTGACTTGAAGTGACATGAGTTGAGGGGGCATAACTTGAAGGGGCGTGACTTGAAGGGGCGTAACTTGAAGGAGGACAACTTCAATGGGCGTGACTTGAAGGGGCGTAACTTGAAGGGCCATGACTTGAAGGGGCGTAACTTGAAGGAGGACAACTTGGATGGGCGTGACTTGAAGGGGCATACTTTGAAGGGGCGTGACTTGAAGGGGCGTAACTTGAAGGAGGACAACTTGAATGGGCGTGACTTGAAGGGGCGTGACTTGAGGGGCATAACTTGAAGGGGCGTGACTTGAAGGGGTGTAACTTGGAGGACAACTTGAATGGGCGTGACTTGAAGGGGCATAATTTGAAGGGGCGTGACTTGAAGGGGTGTGACTTGAAGGGGCGTTACTTGAAGGGGCGTGACTTGAAGGGGCATAATTTGAAGGTGCGTGACTTGAAGGGGTGTGACTTGAAGGGGCGTGACTTGAAGGGGCATAACTTGAAGGGGCGTGACTTGAAGGGGCATAACTTGAAGGGGCGTGGCTTGAAGGGGCGTGACTTGAAGGGGCGTAACTTGAAGGGCGTGGCTTGAAGGGGCGTGACTTGAAGGGGCATGACTTGAAGGGGCGTGACTTGAAGGGGCGTAACTTGAAGGGGCGTGATTTGAGGGGGCATAACTTGAAGGACAACTTGAATGGGCGTGACTTGAAGGGGCGTGATTTGAAGGGGCGTAACTTGAAGGGGCGTGACTTGAAGGGCGTGACTTGAGGGGGCATAACTTGAAGGGGTGTAACTTGGAGGACAACTTGAATGGGCATGACTTGAAGGGGCATAATTTGAAGGGGCGTGACTTGAATGGGCGTGACTTGAAGGGGGGTAACTTGAAGGAGGACAACTTGAACGGGCGTGACTTGAAGGAGGACAACTTGAACGGGCATAACTTGAAGTACGTTGTAGTACTGCGCGATGCAGACCCTTCTCATCAGCAGGGCACGGGAAAACTATTTAAATGTTAAAAGGACAAGATCGCAGAGGATGGACAAAATAGAGTTTTAATTATGAATATAGGACTGACCTGAAGAAAAATGCTAAATCTGAATGCAGGTAATACACACGGTCACTCGATATCTCTCTCACAACCTTCTACATAGTAAGCTTCAATTTTTACGCTGCCAAGAGTGATTGCTAAGGGTGTTGTGCAGTACTACACGGTACTGGGTGAAGCGGTCATAGTGTTTTTTCGTGAACAAAACACAGCTTGATCGATCTGGAACTAGCCATTTTATAAATAATTAACAAGTTACTTTTCATGAAATACACAATGCATGGAATTGAAGCAACACAGAGACACACTGGTGCAGAAATATTGATGTAATGAGGTCACAGGTGTATGTTTGTAGCAAATTTTACAACGGCTTTGAATGCGGCTCAACCAGAATCAAGGCATAACTATCCGTTGAATTTTTGACATTTGACAGTTTAAACTGATTAATAACAGAAAATATCTATACTTTTTGCATTTAATGTCATATCTCTGAGGTAAACCATTGTTAAATTACCTTAAGAAAACCAAAAACACAGATTAATACCGAGAAGGAAAATATGGTTTATTTGTTTTGTGTCCATCATCATTGTAGGGGAATTCATTTTCCGTGTCCTTTATTTAAAGGAAAATTCATTTGGCTTGGTACAACTTCCAGAGCACTCGGTTCATCAAACAATTCAAATGCTGGGTAAGTAATACAACTCAATTGATGATTATTACAGAAATAAATGGAGACCGTGTTTGTTCCCCTCTGGATGATTCTTTTATAATGTATATTGGTAAACTGATTTATATTGAAATAGCGAACATATTAGGTATTACTTTTCCTTAATCTCTACACAAATGTATTGCATTTCATTAACATCCTTGGTTTTCCTGTAACTGTCAGGTTATACAACATCACAACCAGTCAGTAGGAATTACAATGGAAGAGTTAATTCTGCAATATCTGGAAAACATCAGCTTCTGGTTAGCATGTTCACTAAGGGCCACAATCACTAATTTTTGAATGACCACTAGAGACTAACAAGACAATGACAACAGAACTGAGGTGGCTGGTGAACAACAAATGCACTGTTTAAAAAAAAAAAAAAAAAAAAAGCATTACAGTAGTCTACAGTTTCACACAGCTTTGGGTCATTCTTTGCAAAATCAGTAGTTAGAAATGCCAAAATTTACAGATAACTGCCTTCACTGTTACTTGGGCCTGAACAATCACGATGTTAGGCTGGATTTAGTTGAACAATATCCGAACAAAGGGACAATGTTTACACATAAACAGCAATGGATACATTTAACGTCATTCTATGGATGGAGCACGTTTACAAAATAAGCATATAACACTGGAACACCATCCTGATTTTCCTTTGATGCTACAATGAATTTAACATTTTGGGCAAATTGCTTCTATTAAGCGAATACTCGAACTGTTGAGTAGCACTGAGGTTCCTTGCATTGCTTCGGCAGTTTTTCTACGTTAGCACTACCCCGACTTATTCATACCAAAAGTGCAAATAGGGAGACAGTGAAAAATAATTCCTCCCAAAATCTCAGTAGGTAAAAATAATGTCAGTTTAAGACCAAATTTTTAGTACAAACCTCTCACCCTGTTGTAAACCCGTACAAATAAAGTGATCTTTTTGTGCACCTCATGTGATTTGGCACTTTGGACATTTGAAGCAAGTTTTGCATTGAGGTGCTAGTTAGTACATGTTGCCTTGGGGCAGTTAAAACAATTAATTAAGCAAAATCTTTAAGAAAAAGAGGCAAAATTATACAGTTTATAACTGGCCTGTCATGCATTTCTCTGTAAAGCTGCTCTGAAATGATATGCACTGTGAAAAGCGTTCTACAAAAAATGCGAATTGACTTGTTACCAGCAGAGTTGCAGACTTAATCTTCCCATTGGTTTTGGAGTTGCTAAAACCGTTAGTACAGGGCTGTAATTCATCATGGTTTTACATGTCTGGAGTCCAAAACACAATAAGACTTTAGAGAAGTGTGCTTGTGAAACCATAGAGGGCTGGTACAGAGCGTTTTCTCCATATGGAGGCTGGTCAACTTCACGCCCAAAAATACTACTTCTTGTTATCGAACGGACTTATTTAACAAGAATACAATGACACTCGCTTTTGTAAACACCTTCAGCCCTTCATTACCAAATAAAAAAAACTAACATGTAGAGTCGCTCTGATCAAGGGGTAAAACCTTTGGTAGAAAATAAATGCTTATTACATATGTAGCGAAGAGGATTCGGGGGGGGAATATGAAAAGGTTTTGATTTTCCAGACACTTGAATCAAATGAGCAGAGCTCTCGGAGACCTTTTAGTGGATCAAAGTTCAAGGAATATCCTTATATGACAGGTTTCTTTAGGGCTCAAGAGTACAGATGGATTCATAGAAAAAAAAAAAATATATATATATATATATATATTGAATAGTTTATACTGCATGTATAGTACACTACCAGTCAAAAGTCTGGACACACCGCCTCATGCTGTACTATTATTCTACCATGAGAAAAATATTAATAATCTAAATGATTAAATAAATGTAAATATGATGAAAAAACTCCAAATGTTAGACAAATCAAAACGATGTTTTTCCTTTACTATGTGGGGGAAAACAGAACAAACACAAACACAAAGGTTGTTATTACTAGGGCTGGGTAAAAAATATTGATTTCTCGATTTTAATCCGATTCTCATTTTTACGAAGCGATATCGATTCTTAAATCCCAAGAATCGATTAGTCTATCCTGTTTTCAGTTGGATGTAGCAAGCCTCTCATCCAATAAATGGCATTACGGTTTGTTCGTTTTGACATGAAACAAAGGTTTAGATGTCAAACTCTGTCCATTTTATTACAGAATTCAAAAAAATAAACCGTTTTAATACAAGATACAGTGCGAAATAAAAGTGAATGCATGTTAAATACAACTTGCCTATCCTGTCTCATGTAAACGCTCAGAGTCTCAACCGCGGAAAGATCGTCGATAAAACAGCTTGTAAACAATGTTGTCTAACGCCACATTTACTTCAGAAAAAACGTATTCAGTGACCATAAACTCATTAGCTAGAACTCGAGAGAGGAGCATTTTGCTAAATATGTGCACCATATTCATTCTAATCTTTAATGTTCTTCAATATTTAATGCATGTTTGAATTCCGTCAAGTTTTAGAACAGCCACTATTTAAATGTTTACAGCTAGGGTGAATTCAGCTTGATTGGGACACTTTTTACAAGTCATCTCAATGGCAAAAAGTGTCCCAATCACCCTGAATTCACACTATATTAAAACAAACAAACAGTTGGAGTAGAAATATAATTATGCAGATAATTGTAAAGTTAGTATTATAACTTTATTATCAAAAAAACTTCCTTGAGAGTAACTTAAGTGTTTGTATACAAACCAGTTAATATTGACCTTCAATATTATTGTTTAATACAGCAGTAATTGATAGATTTTTTTTCATTTAGAGAATTTACAATTGTGCCTGACATATATCCAAAATAATCGAAATCAAAAGCTTGTGAATCAGAATCTAATTGAATCAAGAAATTTCTCAATACCCAGCCCTTGTTATTACCATGTTATTACCATGTTATTACTATGTTATACAATACATTTTTTTAAGATTAAGAGAAACAAATTTAGCTTGTCCAAACTTTTGGCTGGTACTATACTTAAATACTGAACCACTACAAAATTCTGACTATTGTTGATTTGTCAAGAACATTAGGTGATCCTTTAACTTAACATGCACCCATGGAGAAGACAGAGGTTATTGCACTTACCATATATGTCTGTAACATAAAATAACACAAAGAAGCTGAGATACTGAGCAATATTGAACGGACTTCTGTTTTCACAAGATGTGACTGTATGTTGCAGGAGAAACATTGATGGTAGAGAAACATCTGGTCATTTGTCATGGTCTAAAACGAGACCTGTGTGCCCTGAGGAAACCTACAACCCATTAAAAAACAGCATTGATGCAACCCTTAATGCAACCAAAAGCCCTTAATAAAAAAAAAAAAAAAATTAAAAAAAAAAATGCAATAAAAATTATAACAAAAACAATTTTCCAAATAAAGACAGTCCCTTAAGGTTGACCCCTGTTCCCAAAGAAAGCAGCAGATATGAACCTACAAGAAAACCAGAGAAACGAACAAAGACTAAAGATGAAACAATGGCAAGAGAGAGGAACTTAAGGCCTATAAGTTTGGCAACACACGACTGCACTTTTTTCTTTACCGCACACATTTCCTTTGAGAAGAACTAAAACAGAGGTTACTTCGTTTAACTGACAAGGGCAGAAACCTTCTAGGTATGGTGGAAGCTGATTCCAGTGCTAGACTTCCCGCACTAATGTAGTGAAGCTATAAGCCAACAATGACTGGTCCGTTCCTAACACAATCCCCACACGAGGCTTCTGGCGCTAAATATATGAAGGGTTTAAGGCAACTTCAGATTAACTGACTCTTAAGTCAATTATTCACCATTTTCTATACTCAATCACCCCGTTTTCATATGATCCGATGAAGATTTCCTATTTAAAAACAAAACGTGACCATCTCCAACAGGGCGACTATGGGGTCTTTTCTCTGTATTGTTGCTGGAGTTTATGCCTTGTAAAATGTCACTGTCAGTGTCGTTGGATCTGAGGGAGGAAATGGCCGCTCTGTGTCTCTCAGTACTGATATCAGAGTTCCTCACAACGCAGTGTGCGGGTCGAGCAGCCGTTCTTGCTCTCATGTGGCTTTCTGCTTCTGGTTGCAGTTGTTGTCCGGAGAGGAGAGACAGTTCTGTTCGCTGGCCTGAATGCTTCTCGGCTCTTCCTGTTGTTTCCTGCGCCTGGACTTGACAGGTAAAACCAGCGCCAGCAACACGCAGATCAGGTGAATGCAGCAGTACCATGAGCTGGAAAGGGCAAATGACAGACAACGATTTTAGTTGCTGTGTTTTTGTCATTTGTAGGCACTCATATATGTATCATTGATTATACTTTTGATGTTTAGTACGTAGGTTAGGTAGTTACATAAATATTTAAATGAACCAAACCCCCAATTTATTTATTTTTTTAAAGTGTACGACATTTCTCTCACACATCTGAAGGGAAAAAAATGCCATTATTTGAGAATAATATATAAAAATATATAATATATTTAAAAAATATATAATTTTAATTATTAAAAAATATTACAAATAAAATCTGAATTAATAAAAAAACAATATAATTATTAAAAAATGTTTTTAAAAAATTAATATCTTGTATTATACATAATAGTATAAATTAATAATAATAATAATAATATATAATATATTTAAAAAATATATAATTTTAATTATTAAAAAATATTACAAATAAAATCTGAATTAATAAAAAAACAATATAATTATTAAAAAATGTTTTTAAAAAATTAATATCTTGTATTATACATAATAGTATAAATTAATAATAATAATAATAATATATAATATATTTAAAAAATATATAATTTTAATTATTAAAAAATATTACAAATAAAATCTGAAGTATAAGTGTACAACATTTCCTACTCACATCTGATATTTTGAAGAATATGGGTAACCAAACATGTGCCATATTGACTTCAATGGGAAATCAATGGGATCTATCAACAATATTCTTCAAAATATCTTCTTTTGTATTCAGCAGAAGAAAGAAATTCTAACAGGTTTGAACAACATGTGGGTGAGAAAATGATGACAGAATGTTCATTTTATGTGAACTATCCCTTTAAGATGGGATCTACGTTTTTACACATGAGGCCTCAGATCTTTATGCAGTTGGCTACATTACTTTCCAATTGCATCTTTTATTTTTTTGTTGTCGTCACTGAGATGTACTGAGCTCATCAAGATAATTGACTTTTTCCAAGACAGCCTTCAATCTGATCTGCAGAGGTCGGTCACCAATACCTCGGCCTAATCTCGCTCTTTAATGAAAATGCGTTACGTGCTCTTCAGACAGACTCATTTAACAGCGCTGCTTGAACAAATGACCATCATAGATTTCTTTTATCTCAGCAGAAGCTGCGAGATAAATGGTCCTCTGCTAGCTCATAAAGTGTTACCAGACTCAGGCCTGTAAAGCCGTCTAATGAATGGA
Organism: Opsariichthys bidens; assembly: GCA_037194245.1. Lineage (NCBI taxonomy): Eukaryota > Metazoa > Chordata > Actinopteri > Cypriniformes > Xenocyprididae > Opsariichthys > Opsariichthys bidens. The sequence goes on along the minus strand of CM074286.1, from coordinate 6,234,042 downwards.
GCAGGACTGCGGCGGGCAGAGATAAAATCAGCCTCTCATTTTTACCCGTCAGCTTTACATCTTCCGCTAATAACTCTCAGCAACGGCTCAGTGGCGCAGGTGGGTTTACGATGGCTTTCTGACCTGCTCTCTAAAGCATTTCAATTCTTTAATGATGATTTATCACCCGAGCTCACTCATAAACAAACTGGAAGCATACTGATACTGTTGCATATTGATTATCAGTCAGACGAGGTGAATCCTTAACGGCAGGGGTCAGAGACATCAGGACTTGCCGTGGAATGCTCATATATTGGTGCAAATGCATTACTGACCTATAAAACTTTAGTGAAGGCCCTACTGCCAGCAGTACAAATGGCACAACAGTGTAACAAATGGCGATCTGGGTGCTGAACCACGTGATCACGTCATAGATGAGCTTGAGTGTGGCTGAGCCCAGGAAGTGTTGCCTCACATTGTGTCTTACCTGAAATAAAAAAAAGAGGAAAAGTTCAAAAGATTATGAGGACTAAAAACAATGACCTTTTAAACATAAAATGATCTAATTTTTAAAAAATTACCATACTTTTCAGATTACGGTTTATATTTTCACTAAGCCTTCAATCAAAAAAGTTTGAATATTTCTGCACACATGTAATTAGCATATTCCGGATCTACTGACATGCACATTTTCTTAATTTGTTAATTTCTTAGGAAAAATATTCACTCCAAAGATGTTTCTTTTATTGATTTTAATAATAGAAACAGAGCAAAGTTATTTGATAACCATTCCAACAAAAGTTGAATGGAATCGCCAGCTTTCAGGTAAAGCTTTGTATCATCGGCATAAATATGAAATGAAACATTGTGCTTCTCAATAATATCCCCCAGTGGATGCATATATAAGTTAAAAAGAAGCGGACCCAAAACAGAGCCCTGGGGTACTCCACTAACAACAGGAGCAGAAGAAACACATCTTTAAAAGAAAATCAATTTAAAAAAAATCCTTTTAATGACATGTTCCGATATAAATGAACGGTGGATCTGAAGAAGATATTTATTTGACACAGAATTTACATGAATTAAAAAATTTTGTCCAGCAAGGATGCGTTTAATCAAAGAGTAACAGACAAGACATTAGTAATGTTACAAAAAAATCAAAATAAATGCTGTTTGTTTGATATTTTGATTCATCAAAGAATCCTGAGAAAATATATATATATCATGGTTTGCGCAAAAATATTAGGCAGCACAACTGTATTCAACATTGATAATTCTAAGAAACGTTTCTTGAGCACCAAATTGGCATATTAGAATGATTTTTGTAGGATCATGTGACATTGAAGACTGGAGTAATGACGCTGAAAATTCAGCTTTGACATCACCGGAATAAATTGCAATTTAAAATATATTAAAATGGAAAATGCTTGTTTTGAGTTGTAATAATATTTAATTGCAATAATACTCCTTATTACCCTTATTTTAATTGCAATTATACCTCTTACCCTGAAAAATTACTGACCCCAAACAGCTGTCTTATTCATATTTATAAAAACTGGAATATTTGTTTCGCTGGGTTGTGAAATGTACATATTCAGAATATCCAAATTTCAAATAGCCCAAATCCTGATTAATGAAAGAATATTATTATTCATGTACAGTAAGCGCAGTAATGGTTACTTGTGAATTTAGAAATTCTTATTCGCGTAAGTGATAACGGCTCTGGATTCAACAGTGTATCATGCAGACATGCATGGGCTGAATGGTTTATATTCAGAGAAGCATTTTAAGATGGACTATTGCAAGTAAGTGACCTACTTTTGTCTTTCGTTGGAGAGGCCTTGATCATTACAGTGCGACAGAGGAATTGTGGTTTTATGCAGCACATGACTAGATGAATAATAACCTTGACTGTGCGCATAGTCTTTTTTCGATCCCTGCATGCCTCTCATTTATTATTGAAGAAAACCAATGTCCAATTTATTCAAATGTAACAGTATTTTTCCATCAAAACTGCTCCAAAAAGATCTGCAATGAAAGTATTCATCAGACAAAACCTGATAACTTTTGATATAATTCTAACTTTGACTTGAACCTTGTTTCGACAGCCCATCTCATATAAAGAATACTCACTGCCCGTGCTGCCATTGTTACAGCAATGCCCGTGACAAAGGTCAGGTAATACCCTGGGTAAACTCCGTGCCAGATGGCTGAGAGGAGGAATGTGGCCGCAGTCGGATTGTACGGGCAGCGCTCATAACACACCCTGCGCAGACAAAACAACAAAAGCTCGAATTATTTTCTGAGATTTCAGGAAGATGCATGCTCGGTCAAGATTACTCTGTTCTGCAGAATTCACCTTTTTAACCAAAGGGCTGTCTGAATGTTCCAGTTATCCAAGAACATCTTGAAGCTGGTGGCAAACTGTTTAAGACACAAGGAAAAAGATGATTTATTAGGGTTCAGGTCGAGTAAGAGGGCAAACTTGTGGAAGTAGCATGTTTTGTCTGTCTCGTACCTCAATGTCAAGTATTCTTAAATTCGATATTCTGTCCCATTTTGGGGTGCCATCTGTGTTATAGCCATTAAATCCAAAACCAGCCGCATTGTTGATGGCATCAGCTGTGAAAGGAGTGAAAGAATTTAGTAAAAAACACTCTCAAAGGCCACGTTCACACAGCAGCAGAATATGGATGTCAGTGCAATCCGTTTTTGGGATTGACACCCGCATTTACTTACAGGTTTGAGTCTCGAAATGTCCCGTTCAAACAGGAACTCTCAGTTTAAACTTGCAATGGGAGTCAATCCCTTATTCTCTTACCAGTAACCTTAAGCGAAAGTGATCAAAGATGGCAAAAACTGAAAAGTCAGTGACTGGATGTAAAACAGCTCATCTCGCCGTCGCTGTAAGTTACCAAAACCATTGTATCGCATTGTAAGACAAGACAGACAACTAGTTGTCTAGACCGGTTCCGTTCACACAGCGTGGGTTTTCCAAGAATACGGTTTTGAGTTGGTTTGGTTATAGAATACAGTTGTCACTCCAGTAAACAACTGAACTGTGTGTGAACGTAACCGTATTAAGTAATGATCGACCGATATATTGCCACGGCCGCTATTTGGCATTTTTAAAACATCGACATCGCTCGTTCAGCTTTTCTGTTTGGCCGATGTGTTGGAAGCAGGACTTTTATTTTGACGGCTCTGAGAATGGCAGCACCTGAGCACACATCGCTCTCATTCTCAGTCTTCATTAGTTATGGGCTCTGTCCGAAATCGTGCCCTATACACTTAAATAGGGCACGATTTGAAGGAACAGCCATTTGTAGTGGTGTCCGAAACCATAGTGGATGATATCGAGCGCCTTCATTCAATCCCACAATGCACTGCAATAACGAGTGTACGCTCAATGGCTAGAGAATACCCACAATGCACTGTGAGAGCTCAATGAATTCCCATGTCCGACCCACATCTCAATCATCCATCCATTTTCCAAAATGCACTGGTCCAACATAATATCATACAAGTATAAATTCCTTTGCCAGATGCCAGAGTTTAAAATAAATCTTTTAATTACTATCGGAGCTGCCAGTTTCCTACGTTTCAAATACTTATTAAACAGCATGTTTAATATGCTTCAGGCGCACTCAGTGTCCGAATTCACTCACTCATTTTCATTCACTGCTTCAAGTGGACTATTATTAATGAAGTAATGTAGGGAATAGTGAATGAGGGTATAGAGGGCGATTTCGAACACAGCAATCGTGTTTAATGTCTAATAATGTTTACATTCCTAGAACTGCTAAAGAAATTAAACCCTATACGAAAAAGTATTATAGCGTTTATTTTTATATTATCAGTGACAGAAAGGCAGGCACTATAATATTTTCTCATTTACTGTCAGCATTCAGTAAATATGCATTTATATCATTTAAAGAAATCTTTGAATAACAAATAAATATTTAACTTCACAAACTTGTTACGGTCGATCGACAAACTTTAAACCCTGCGCTATTATTCAGTTGCCCACTCGGTCATATTCATGTCATTTTTGTGCTGAATGTAAAACTAGCATTACCTTGTCTCTATTTAGAAGAGATATGATTCCCTGTGCACACAAACTTACCAGATCACAGAGTGAATTCACCCTACAGGGTATATTCAGGTTGATTGGGACACTTTTTCCAAGTCATCCATGACAAAAAGTGTCCCAATCACCCTGAATTCACCCAGTATATATCGGTTGACCACAATTAAGGACTCAAACACAGAACTGACAACCGTATTCTGTTGCTGTGTGAATGTACAGCTACTGGTGAGAGAATGTGGGTTTGACTCCCAATTTGCACGTTCATACAGACAGTATTCGAGACACTACTGTAAGTTGCTGTGTGAACGGAACATTTCGAGACTCACACTTGTAAGTAAATGCCAATCCCAAAAACTGACAGAGTGAACATAGCCATAGACTATGTTCTAAGATCTAGATGACTCATTATGACAAGAACTATCTAATATCCAACAAGAAATAAGGCAATAATTCAGAGAAAACACCCTTTACGAACACAAGAGGGCAGTATGACACAGCCTTGAACATGATATTACACTATATTTTTAAAAGAAAAAGTATCCATTATGCAACAATAAACATTTCATATTATAGCATTAATGTTGTCACGTGACCTTATTAAACGAACCACATTTATTTATTGAGCGCTCGCCTGTTATTTTGCATTTTAATCAAATTAAATGCAAATATGTCACGGTAGACAGATTATATATTGTGCGAGGAATGAGATTATTCTTCAAGAATGAAAAAAGTATTCCTTTCAGTGTGCTCTACTGCATACTGCACATTTAATAATGTAGCAGGCCATCTTAATATACAGAAAATTTGCATACTGTTCACAACACACTGCGATATAGAGACAGAATAATACGATGCCGACGTGCTTTTAAAAGTATGATAGATGTATTATATGTATTTAATACTAGAAGAGCACATTGGCCATCTGTCGTACTCACCTAACGTCCATACAAAGTAGTACTTGGGGCGTAAAGCCAACATGGAGATGTAGAGGTACAAGACCTGGATGTAGAAGGGGTTAGAGGCCATGAAGGTGTCATCGATGACACGATCTGTAGGGCAGGCGGTGTAGATCACCAAATAAACCATTAGGGACAGAGCACACGTGCACAGTTTCTGGATCACGTCCCTCTAGAAGAACAAAACAAACCAGTCAGCGCGCTAGTAAAATCTATGAAACTGTCATTGAATGGTACCAAAGCTATGCCACAGTAGTTAACACTGTTTAAAAAGCCAATGAAAAGACGATCACATTTTAAATAATAATTTGGGGTCAGTATAATTTATGTTTTTGAAGGTTAATGCTATTATTTGATGAAAAAAATACAGTAAAAACTGAAAAATTGTGGAATATTATTACAATTTATTCCGGTTTTCTTTTTGAATATATTTTAAAATGTAATGCTCAAGAAATATTTCTTATTACTTTGCTACTTTTTGTAACGTAAATATCTTTACTATCACTTTTGATTAATTCATTGCATGTTTGATGAATAGTGTATTTATTACTTAAAAAAACTCTAGTGTATGTTATAGAAAAAGTCCTTTTTAAATCTACTTCTTTCTTTTTATTATTATTATTTTTTTTAAATTAATTTTTATTATTTGTCTATAAATATCAGTCCTAGATATGTTCATTCATGACATGACAAAACTTTATTTAATTTTCATTGCTATAAAATCAGTGGAGAGCAGAAAGAGACGGTGAATTATACAGCAGAGTCTGTGCGATTGGAAATACATTTGTGAACGCAACTTCCTCAGGCTCTTGTGAAACATGTGGTCGAGCTGATTCAACAAATGTTTTTCTATTGAATATGAAACCAATAAATCACTGGCAACATTTAATGAGGTCTGAAGCTTTTACTGGAGAGTTGGGTTAAAAATATTGCTGGAGTCCATTAAAAGAAAACCATTGAGAAGCTCCTGAGGACGAAATGCAAATAAAAGCATGTTCATCACCAGAGCTAAACTCAAAATAAACAAGCAATACGAGCTCCTGTCTATGAAGATTTTCATTCATATAAAGAAAACTCCATAAGACAACGGTTAAAGTGACTTTTAAGCCCAATGAATTTCAGTTTCTGTCTATTAAAATTTAAAGATCAAGACTCACTCAAAAAGCATTTTCCTTGTAAGGACTGCAAAACTTGTTCTGTCACACCAATGTTTTCCAGCCGGCAAAACCGGTCCTGAAGTGGGCATTACATTCAATTTGATACTCAATGTTGGAAACAGTTGTGCTGCTTAATATTTTTTTTTTTTGGAAATAGAAAATAGAAATCTTTACCATCACTTTTTTTTTTCAAATTAACACAACTTTGCTGAATAAAAGTATTTCGTTCAAAAAAAGAAAGAAAGAAATTACTGACCCCAAACTTTTGAACAGCATTGTATATTATTACAAAAGATTTCTATTTTAAATAAATGCCCTTTTTTGTATCAAATCAGCATATTCAAATGATTTCTGAAGGATCATGTGACTGAAGACTGGAGTAATGGCTGATGAAAATTCAGCTTTGCATCACAGAAATAAATTATATTTTAAAGTATATTAAAACAGAAAAACATTATTTTAAATTGTAATACTATTTCACAATATTACTGCTTTTTCTGTATTTTTCATCAAATAAATGCAGGCCTGATGACTTATTTCAAAAACATTAAAAATAATGTGTCTAAACCTTGAACCGGCACTCTGTGTGTGTGTGTGTGTGTGTGTGTGTGTGTGTGTGTACTTCATTTGACAACACTTTAAATGTCCTCACTTATTAAAAAGGCTTTAAATCAGCCAAAATATGTTTTTATTTAAATCTAATGATGTTCACATGTTTCTGTGATAGGTTTAGGAGTAGGGGTTGGGTTAGGTGATATCATTGAAAATATCATTGATCTGATATAAAATCAATGGAGTGTGTGTCTGTGTGTGTGTGTGTGTGTGTAAATCTATAGTATATGAGAGCCCAAATGTGTGCAGTACTTCGCTCTGACTTTAACCCCTATTCAGTCACCAGAGGGCGCAAGAGAACTGAGTCACTACACTACCTTAGGTGAAGGGTCATTCTGCTTGAATTTCCCGTTCTCTTTGCCGTTTGACTCCAGGTGCTTGGGCTCGTAGTATCGGCCTTCTATAAAGGCTATGTAATCATTATAGGAGCAGGTCGGGCCGGCCAGGATCCCCATAAAGTTGCAGTTATAACTCAGATACTCCAGCAGACTGGGCATCTTCCTGTACAGAAAACACAAGGACAGAACAACAATAAGCCCCCAAATAAAGCGAATTAAGTAATAAACACAACCAATGTCGAAAATCAAAACATGATTTGATATGTAGGGGAGATAATGATGGAAACGGACAAATGTTACCATATTCATGTTATTAATATTATTTTGGTTTGTTTTTAAATATTAAAGCAAGCAGGGAATGTTATAAATACATTTAATGTTACAAGGGCATTAGTTTATGAAGGCTAAGGAATCATGGGAAGCAGCTTTGAAACTAGCTTCCTGACAATTTTAAATGTATAACAAATTAAATGAGAAAATTGCTAAATTTTAAATAACTGAGCTCAAGACTAAAGTGCGGAATATTAGCATCTAAAAAAAAATATAATAATAATTATATAAAATAAATAAATAGGTAAAGGCCACAGTGAGCAACTCTGGGACTCTCTTGATAAATTGCTTGTTTTGAACCAGTTCACTGAGATGAAGTGTCTAAAACTTTGTTACAATGAATCATGTTACATTTGTCAGGAACAGTCAAGTAGCATTTTGTCACACTGTTTTCATTACTTTTTGAAAACAGCTGATCAACGATTAAATGTAATGATATATAAGAGATTTACAGTACTATCACAGGAATTTGACTTGATTGTTAAGGTATCAGACACGAATGTGTTCGTAGCATTTGTGACCTGCACTTTAGCAGTGAACAAACATGACATTGTGTTTTGTTTGATCAAGAATGCAAGTCATCCAGTATGTAAACATTAACATCTTGCTTAACATTCTGTGAGCACATGGCTGTGGTACAAACAGTTGTTCAAAACTGCACTCATTAACTGTAGGGTGTGACTTCCGAAACCTCGGAATCCTGACGACTTCCTGTGTGGAAATCGGCTCACATGATGCAGCGGGAATGTTCAGTTGCTTGGCAACAGCCTTCAGGGCCTGATTGTGAATGATTCTCCAAGAGCTATGCTGCTATTTGGCCACTGCAGAGCAATATTACGCTCAAAATTATTATTAAAGAATGCTGTGCACTCTCTGAAGGGGACTAACAACCATTGCATGCATGTATGCAAAAAAAATACAAAATAAATATATGATAACAATGTGATATATATATATATGCTGATCCTACATCCAAAATGATTTCTTGTTCCACATTTAAATAGGCTAGTTCAGTGTTTGCTGTAAGCTGGTCCTGCCGTGCACTGAAACCCTCTACCTCCCCCAGCTCCACCTGCCTAGATCAGCTACGGGATTTGTGTGTTTTTGTATATTTATTAGCAGTAGTAAATCCATACAGCAGCAGCAACATAGCAAATCTAATTCACCGAGACCAAATAACACTGCCATATTCAATAACATGCCAAAACTACTCAGGGCTCTGAGTTGTCACAATTTATTTAGACAGAGACAGAGGAGAGGAGACAGAGACGCCTCCTGTTTTTGTTTTTTTCTTTATTTTACAAAAGCACAACGTTTAATTATTATTGTAGGTGTATACAAATAAAATCAGATCCGTTACTGTTTGAAATGAGGTCTTATTCTTATCTGTATGACCAAAAACGACAGAGTATTTTAAGTTCTATCAGCTGTTACAAAACAAACAAACAAAAAAAATCCCGGCGTGTTCATCGAACACTAATTTAATATGCCAGAATTTAAAAAAAAAAACTATTTTAGAACAATGCCCTCAGCCAGTTGTGGCAAAAAAACACTTATTTATAAACTTCAATATTTCATATAATGTGCGGTCAACTTAGAAAAAAAAAAAAAATCCTGTGTTCCTCACATCGTTTGTGTCAGCATGGGAATTCACCTCCATCCTAAAACAGTGCCTCATGTAGTCCCATTCGCAGTTGTAATATTTTTTGTGAGGGTCCTGTAATATGCACCTCTAAATCATTATTACTTTTCTTAAATTTGGCTAGCTCTAGTTTTTATGTTGAAATAGACTATTATGTGATCGTTGGGCTTTGTTAAATTGAACAGCCACGCATGGATTAAGGCCACCGGTACCAGAATGGTTACTTAAACGGGCATTGTCATCTCTCATCACACGAGCAGAAGTGCCAAAAAAAAAGTCCATTTCTGATTTTACTTTTGGTTAAGCATGCGCGTTGAAGCATTTTAATTGGTTTTATATATATTTTCAAAATCTTTATTTTAAATATTTTATATGGTCTATCGCTGAAGTAGCATATACAGTACTGTGCAAAAGTTTTAGGCAGGTGTGAAATGCTGTAAAGTAAGAATGCTTTCAAAAATAAACTTGGTAATAGATTATATTTATCAATTAACAAAATGCAAAGTGAGTGAACAGAAGAAAAATCTAAATCAAATCCATATTTGGTGTGACCACCCTTTACCTTCAAAACAGCATCAATTCTTCAAGGTACACTTGCACAAAGTCAGGGATTTTGTAGGCATATAGTTAGGTGTATGATTAAACAATTATACCAAACAGGTGCTAATGATCATCAATTCAATATGTAGGTTGAAACACAATCATTAACTGAAACAGAAACAGCTGTGTAGGAGGAATAAAACTGGGTGAGGAACAGCCAAACTCAGCTAACAAGGTGAGGTTGCTGAAGACAGTTTACTGTCAAAAGTCATACACCATGGCAAGACTGAGCACAGCAACAAGACACAAGGTAGTTATACTGCATCAGCAAGGTCTCTCCCAGGCAGAAATTTCAAGGCAGACAGGGGTTTCCAGATGTGCTGTCCAAGCTCTTTTGAAGAAGCACAAAGAAACAGGCAACGTTGAGGACCGTAGACGCAGTGGTCGGCCAAGGAAACTTACTGCAGCAGATGAAAGACACATCATGCTTACTTCCCTTCGCAATCGGAAGATGTCGAGCAGTGCCATTAGCTCACAATTGGCAGAAAACAGTGGGACCCTGGTACACCCATCTACTGTCCGGAGAAGTCTGGTCAGAAGTGGCCTTCATGGAAGACTTGCGGCCAAAAAGCCATACCTCCGACGTGGAAACAAGGCCAAGCGACTCAACTATGCACGAAAACACAGGAACTGGGGTGCAGAAAAATGGCAGCAGGTGCTCTGGACTGATGAGTCAAAATTTGAAATATTTGGCTGTAGCAGAAGGCAGTTTGTTCGCCGAAGGGCTGGAGAGCGGTACACGAATGAGTGTCTGCAGGCAACAGTGAAGCATGGTGGAGGTTCCTTGCAAGTTTGGGGCTGCATTTCTGCAAATGGAGTTGGGGATTTGGTCAGAATTAATGGTATCCTCAATGCTGAGAAGTACAGGCAGATACTTATCCATCATGCAATACCATCAGGGAGGCATCTGATTGGCCAAAATTTATTCTGCAGCATGACAACGACCCCAAACATACAGCGAAAGTCATTAAGAACTATCTTCAGTGTAAAGAAGAACAAGGAGTCCTGGAAGTGATGGTATGGCCCCCACAGAGCCCTGATCTCAACATCATCGAGTCTGTCTGGGATTACATGAAGAGAGAGAAGCAACTGAGGCTGCCTAAATCCACAGAGGAACTGTGGTTAGTTCTCCAAGATGTTTGGGCCAACCTACCTGCCGAGTTCCTTCAAAAACTGTGTGCAAGTGTACCTAGAAGAATTGATGCTGTTTTGAAGGCAAAGGGTGGTCACACCAAATATTGATTTGATGTAGATTTTTCTTCTGTTCACTCACTTTGCATTTTGTTAATTGATAAATATAAACTATTAACATGTCTATTTTTGAAAGCATTCTTACTTTACAGCATTTTTTCACACCTGCCTAAAACTTTTGCACAGTACTGTATATATATATATATATATATATATATATATATATATACACATATATACATACACACACAGAGACATAACACACACATACATGTATATGCACATTTTGACTGTTGTCAGTGTGGGTTTGAAGTTGATTTTCTTTCAAAATTTGCAGAAAGTAAATGAGTGACCTCATCCCAACCACAAACATACCTTTCACACATACCTGACAGCAAGATACTTCTGATTGGGCTTTAGATGCTCCTCCCTCTTCATCAAACCTGTGGGAAAAACACACAAACACAGGCCCAAACTCATCAGATACACTCCCACAAGACACTGTCATTTAGAAACATTTAGAAGTTCAGAATCATAGATGACAACTGCGGTTTTGTTTGATTATAATGCTGTAGGGTGTTTGTGTGTGTTTGGTGGGGGTGGGGTTGAGACCAGTGATTTCCTGTGGTTCACACTGACCTGCAGAAACAGCAGTTATACTCTGATGCAGCAAATATGTGTGAATGAAGCCCACGTGATGATGCAGTCACACGCACTCACCAATATCACACAGCTGTGCTTACATTCAGCGTTTTCAAAGTTATATGTCAAGATTGTTTTATTATACAGATTTCGTGAGATCAAACTGAACGCAATATTTAAATCTTTAGTGCCCATCCCAATGGATTAAAACAATTATAAATGCAAATAATGATTAAATGTAGATCTCTCTTGCTCTCTCTTTTAATGAATACTTTTATTCAGCAAGAACACATTCATTTGATCAAACTCATTATTTCACAATATTCCTTTTTTTAAACTGTACATTAAATCAAACAGATGTAGCTGCCTTGGTGAGCATAAGAGACTTCTTTCAAAAGCAACTTACAGGTAATATATATATATATACATACATACATACATACACACACACACGCACACAGCCGTTGACTGTAGACATTAATTAAGAGTCTGTGTGCTGCTCTGCTCCAGTCTGGAGCGTGAAGTCTCTGGGGTTAGTGAAGAAAACGGATCAAGCCATTCCTCATTCATCTCTGTCGATGCACCGACAACTACATTATTCACCCTATCAGCTTCTGCAGGCTTTAATGGCTGCTGGGAAATGCATAACCAACAGAAGCATGTACAAACAGACACAATCCCACTATTCTTCCTTCAGCAAATGCGACAGCATCATCAACACCTCATGATATTTGTTCACCAGGCAGCACTCTCGGGTCCAACACAGATGCACTGAAACTTACTATCAATAGCAAAAAGAACTGCACTTCATTACAACAGAACTGGGGTGTTAGCACAAAAGCTATAGACACATTGAGACATGGTGCTGATGCAGGAGACTCAGGTTTGAATCAGATCCAATAGAGTGCCACAGGAATGACATGTTTTGTAGGCCAAAATCTGAGTTAGTATCTTAGCATTTCTGGTTTGATCATTCTGAAGTCAGTGAGTTTTTTGTTAAATGCCACAATTAAAGGCACAATATGTAATTTTTTGCCACTAGAGGTCGCTCATTCAAATCATGGGAGGTGTTGCCTTCACTTCTACAGCCGGTGGAAAGAATCCGGCGGGACTTGGGCAGAAATCATATTCATGGATGAGCTAATGTATTCAAGATTTATCAACATTACTGTAGTATGAAGCAGGGTGTGGCTGAAAGCCGTTGGAGCGGAACGAGGCCGCTGGAGCGATTGCTAGAGAGACCGATTGAGCGAGAACCACAATTGAAACTCGGATGACTCAAAATCAATCCACCTTTATTCTTCAAGGTGGCAACGTCTGATAAACAATGATGTTTCACTCATAATTACCGAAGGCATAAAACAAAAGAATAATAAAAACTTGAAATGGCTCAGTGATTTACTGCAGAGCAAGAACTGTACACAATCAATCAAATATTAAATGTCACTGTCATCTGGTGAAGAAGCTGTCAGCGATCAAAATATTGATTTAGGATAGTTTTGAGAATATGTTAGAGATTGCAAATATGAGCCAGATGCTGAATGTTTATATAAATGAGCTCTGACGACGAAAGTGATGATGATGACAAAAAGCATCTGCTCACATTAAACCTTTCCAAGCTCCAAAAGGTATCGCAAAATGCTTTATTTTATTCTTTTGTAATTGTTATCAAGAAACAAAGTGTTTAATAATATTGTAGTACTTAGAGAACCATCCGTGTTAAATATAGATCCAGGTCGCTAAAGACCCAAATATGTAATAATGATTGACGCATTTATTTATTATTATTGATTCATGCATTTAAGGGTTAAATGAAGACAAAGAGCTGTTGGAAACTATTGAAGTATTGAAGCTATGTGACCAATTCGATTACAGCCAATGTTGAGGTTTTTACTTCTGGCTATTAGCCTTCAAAATTCTTAAAAAGGTGCAATATGTAAGATTTTTTCAGTAAAATATCCAAAAACTGCTATTTTAACCAAGGATCCGGGACATGTGAGTGAGTCGCCTGTCAGTGGCGTCATATCCGCGTTACTCTCGGTTTCCGTTTTTATTTTGTAGAAACCATGGAAAAACCAAAGACACTTTAATATATTACATGAGGGAAACATCCGTTTTGATACATTATAGACAGAAAACTAACTATTGAAATATAGCTCAACACGTTTAGTCTTGTTGTTTAAATCGAATTTTCTTGATTTTCTGCGAGAAAAACACTTTTGTTTTAAAATAATTGCATGCCATTAATCAACACCATCCAGCATTTAATATGATATTCTAATATTAATCTATCTTACTGCAGTGAAACAAGTGTCTCACAGCAGCCGGCGAGCGAACGCACGTTATAACATCATTCTCAACTCAAATAATATGATAAACAGAGCTGCGTTACCTCATACTCATGACTGGAAAAAGCTGAAGCGGTGACTGTGGCAGAATAAAAGTTAACAATTACTCATTAACAATCGCTCGCAAACAGCGTCTCGTTCAGCTCCACAACACTCGGTCCAGCTCTGCTTCACACTACAGTAACGTTAATAATCCCATCCATGAACATGATTTCTGCCCGAGTCCATCCCAATTCTTTTCCACCGGCAGTGAGGTGAAGACCGCATGTCCCAAGATTCCTCGCTCAAACTTGGCGTCATCAAGCTACACCTTTGTTTTGAACATGCGACCTCTAGCGGACGAAAAACTACATAGTGCACCTTAAATATTTGTGTTCCTTTGTAAATATTATTGTGACAAGCAGGGCGGGCGAGAGCCGTGAGGGAACATACGATAGCATAGAGATAATGAGGGTCAGCTGCGCGACACACCGGTCTCGTATCTCTCACGGAGGAGCTCCGGAAGTATAAAAGAGGAGCAACGACAGTGAAGGACGAGAGAGGGCCAGGTCTGGACTTTATGTTGTGTTTTTATTATACTTGTGTCGTTTGTATACATTTTACTTTCGTTTTATTGTTTGCTTATTTTATTATTAAAGTCATGTTTAACATTCACCGGTTCCCGCCTCCTTCTTCTCGTACTTATGAAGTGTTCAATTATCATTATAAAAAAAAATATGTGTAAGAATCATACATTTTTGATGGCCACAGAGCTTATTTTCTGCAAAACTCCAAAAGCCAATGGAAAAATTATTTTGGGATTTTAATCGAGGTGATGCCAATTTCCAGGTTGGTCTACAAAAATGGGATTTCAAAAACGGGAAACGCAATTTCAGATTTGACAAAAAAAAGGTCATTATATAGTTAAAAAAATAGTTTCATTATTTATAAATAATTAGTAAAACATCAACATAAATACAAATAATTTTTATTTTTATTAAAAAATAATGAAAAAGGTCACTGCAAAGGTCATTTGCCACACTTTCAGTCTGAGTTCAGTTCTCCATAAAGTAGTGGAGAGAGGAAACCATTGCATAACTTCATTAAAACACATGGATTAATATGTCGTGTGTGTTGCCTGCAGTGGAGCGGGGCATAGAGAGCGAACGGCAAGTCATGCGGAGACAGCTCAGAAGTGCCCGGCTGCAGTTTCGGCCAGCTGTTCTGTGAGCCACTGCTTCAGAGAAACGGGATGTGCTCTCTTAATCTTCCCATAAACCCTGTTAAAGGAAATGTAGTGACTGTAATGCGACTACTATTTGACTCTAAAAGTGACTCAGTCACATATCAAAGCGATTAGCGCTGTAGTTGACCAAGTATCTAAAAACTATGCAAGGATGGCGCGCAGTATCTAGTTTGCTTATCAGCTGCTTGTTTACATTGGAGATTTGCCAGTCGTTGATAAAGTGGTTTCTCTTGGTTTCGTGCCATTATGCGTCCTCTGCTGCTCATTCATTTGTGCTTAAAGGGATAGTTTACCCAAAAATTAAAAATCTGTCAATGTTTACCCCTCATGTCATTCCAAACCCTTTTCTTGTGTAGATCACAAAAGACATTTGCAAGAAAGTCAAACCTGCTCTTTTCCAACCAATGAAACTGAATGGTGTCGAGTATTTTATGCTCACCAAAGTTGCATTTATTTGATCAAAAATACAGTAAATTTTTTTAGTGACAATTTTCATACTAATCTACAAAATATACCGGCAACACTTTACAATAAGGTTCATTAGTTAAACATTAGTCAATGTATTAACTAACATGAACTAACCATGAGCAATACGTTTGTTACTGTATTTACTCATCTTTGTTAACGTTAGTTGATGGAAATATCATGTTAGTTTTTGGGATGTGGGCTACGACTAATTTGACTATCCATCACACTGTCAAATTTCTTAATGAATTCCACTTAAAAATAGGTTATGATTATGCAATAATCATGCAATACTTGCCTTGCGTTATCATAATTTAATTTCGGTCGTGAAAAAAAGTACACTCAACGTCAGCCAATACATAGCTGGGGCAATGCAAAATAAAAAATCAATCAATGTAGGTTATATTGTCTAAAAACAAAATAATGCCCATTTTACTTATTCAGACCATGCGTTTTTGTTCAGTGAAATTAACGTGAGACATAACATTAAGTCATGGTCTGGTGTGTAGGGAATTTTACAGTTAAAGACCCAAAAGACCAGATATGATAAATGAAGACCCGGAGTTTTAAAAAATAAACTGAAGAAAATTTTACTGAAAAGTAGTTTGCAGTTTCATCAGCAGAAATCAGCTTCAGGTCTCACGGGGAGTTCGTAGGCCGCTCTCTCTCTCTCTCTCTCTCGCTCTCTCTCTGGCTCTCTCTCTCTGTCTCTCTCTCTCTCTCTGTCTCTCTCTCTCTCTCTCGCTCTCTCTCTCTCGCTCTCTCTCTCTCTCGCTCTCTTCACACTTCCCCAACAATGATAATCTAACAGAGTCCACTAACTATATCATTACTAAGATTCTGATTGGTTAAGAAAACTAGACAAAAAAATGGGCAGATAGTCAGAAGCATATCTCCTTCCATCAAGATGCTGACAATAGGACCCTGAACTTAGGCACAGAATGTCCTGTTAAGTCAGGACAAGGTGTCTACATATATATAATGTAGATTGAAGCGGCAGTGGATTCCAGAATCCACCCCTTCAGGTGAAAGATGGGACCTGAGGCGATAAACAATTATTCCTGCACTTGAAAAAACGCACAGGCACGCAGAGATGACGACAAACAACCCGATGGAGTTTGGGAAAGTGCCTGGACATGCCGCACCACCACCGATGCTCCTTCCAGTAGAGCTCGTCTTTCACGTGGTCATTTTTGAGCTCGCCGCAACTGACACGAAGAAAATGCATGCAGTCTGAGGTAAAAAAAATATAGTTTCCGCCCAGATACACTTTTAAAACTACTTCATTTTTCAACTTTATTAAACAAAGACAGTTACATAAGACATTTCCCTATATTGTGAATACGTAACCACAAAGGTAACAGTATTATTTTTTGAAAAACCTACTTTTGCAAATTATTCGTTGGTTTTCCACCCAATCGCAACCAGTGCAGAAAGATTCCCTGGAGTCTGACTGTCAATAATTATCCAGAGGAAAAAAAAGTCGGGACGACAATGGGACGACAGATCGTTCGAAGTTGGCGTGGCCACTTTTACTAAAACGTCTATCCCTATTGAACGGAATGAGGTAATTCCACCAAACTCGGTACAGCTATGTACGGCTCAGTCTCTGGTCGCACGAATAAGGACATGGCCACTTGGTGGCGCTATAAATTGAAAAACATTAGCTATAGCTACGCAACAGTCAGTCCGATTGACTTGAGAAACTGCCATGCGGTGTCTTTGCCCAAGACGCCGTGATCATCTACTAAGACATTTGCTTATCTCGAAAAACACGGCCAATGAAGTTCGAGCAGCTGTCGGACAAGGTTAACGGAGGCTAATCAGAACTAAACTCACTGGGCCTGTGTAACTAATGGCCCTAGAAGCCTATGAAAAATTAGAAAGAAATCAACCACCTGGTGATATATTTTTTGCACAAGCCCACGTGGTTCAAACCATACAGTAGAACTCCTCATTCTGAGCAGCTTTGCCTCTAGGATTACTGCCGTCAATCGAATCGTTCGTTAAATATCGGTGATTATTTCAAAAACCTACTTTCGCGAACTAATCCTAGGTTTTTGGCTCAACCTCAATAAGCTTTAAATCATATGTTTCCTTAGTAAATTGCCTGTTTGGGCTGTTTAAACGGTCTTTTCCATTTATGATCTAAGTGGTTACAGACATGCTAAATAAAACATAATACCTTTTCACACACGTGCTTAAAGGCTTTAAAGTGCTTGAACCTCGGTAATTGCTGCTCGCAGCTATATTTTAAAATGTAATCTATTCCTGTGATGCAGAGCTGACTTTTCAGCAGTCTTCAGTGTCAACGATGCTTTAGAAATCTTTCAAAATGTGGATTTGGAGCTCAAATAAAGCAAATGAAAAATATAAATGTCTTTAAAAATTAAAATATTACTCACTCCAACCTTTTAAACGGTGACGTATATTCAAATATGGGTGTTTCATTGTGGATGAACTGTCTCTTTAACACACTTAATGGAAGCAAAGTCCATTAAACTTGAAATCGCCCTCATTCTCCTTTATCAATGATCCAGATTATGCAAAAATGATGTGGTGATGCAGCACAATTAGTATCTCATTAAACAGATTTCACCAAGCTGCATGATAAGCGATATAGTGTGTTGGATGAGGTAGTGAGGTCTGTGAAGTGCAACATCCAGCTGGCAGTCCTAACTACTTTGGCCCACTCACAGGAGTGCAGCGCCAGCAGTGGAATAAATCAATGGCATACGAGGACATGCTGGAGCGGCGGGGTTTAACAGCTCTTATGTAATTCCTAGAGCCTCTATCATGGGCATAGATAGAAACAGTGGAGCTGTAGAGAGATTTCAGGTAGAATTCATGCTAGTCTTATAATATTATTTATTACTGATGCTTTTCAACCATGAGGATGAGAATGAGGGTACGTTTACATGACTGTAAGATGACAATGTTGTCAAAAACATCACCGTTCACACGGATCGGCGGCTAAAAATGCTGTATTCTGCTGCCAGGCCAGTAGTTGACGACGTCACTTTGTAAAGAAACACTGCGCCTATAGACTGAACACATAATACGCATACGTTTTTGTATTTTACGTTGAGTTGATAACGGTATTGTATTCAAAAACTTGCACTTTGAAACCTGTTTGCGTTTTCAGGCCCCTAAAACGACATTGCCGTGTATATAAACGGCCAAAACGCGTAAAAAGTTTTCTGCTTTTAGTTGAAAACTGTGTCGTATAAACTCCCCTTCAGATTAATGAAACGGTTACATACCATCATGAATCTCAAACGCCAAACTTGTGATCTTCTGTGTGATGACCATCATGGGCCTGGAGACAGAGAGAAAGGAGAGAGTGTATCTGAGAGAAATCCAGTTTTCTCCTGATATTGATTGGATCCACATGTATGTGAGGGCTTCAAACCAAGCTATTCAACATTCATTATTTATACAGCTGTACTGACCACATCGCCTCACAGCTTCTCAAGGGTTGAGCTCACCCTTAGTGTAGATGGTTCTGATGCCCTTTGATCCTGAGGCAAAACTAGCACTGATATACCTGCTCTCGCTGCGCTAAACATGTATATTTCATTGGAGGAGAGCTGGAGTCTCGGCATGAAGCCAAATGCAAGCATATTTTGTCCAGATTCTTGAGAATATTGAAGAATACAAAGTGATTTTATCCCCTTGTGTTCAGTCTATAGGTAGTGAGATGTATACATGAGGCATATTTTCACAACAGACACAAAAACCTACTAAAAACCCCCAGTACTTATAGTTATGAATTTTTGGTAGCACTTTATTTTACAGTCCTGTTCCCCATGTACATACTATGTATAGTAATTGTAATAACTGGGTAATAACTAGGTACTAACCCTGAACTACCCCTAAACCTAATGTAATTACTAAATTAATTAAACCCATGTAGTTACCTTATGTCATTCAGTACTTTCTAAGGTAAGGACACTGTAAGTACACTTTCATGAGCACTTAGCCCCATCATAAAACAATAAAAAAAAACCTATCCTTTCTTTTCCCTTCCTATTCTAGCTTATGTTACTCTGAGCAATGTCTGTAAGCACTTCCTGAGTCTATTTGCCTATTCATGATGAATCACTTTCCTAACTTGTAAGTCGCTTTGGATAAAATCATCTGCCAATTGAATAAACGTAAATGTAAATGTAAGTGCACGTACTGTAAAATAAAGTGCAACCAATTTTTTTAATTTAGTTTGTCTATTTTTTAATACTAATTAAACTGTTTAAAAATTTAAATATATATTTTAATGTTCTTTGTTTTCTAATTTTAATTTATTTTGTTTTTATTTTAATATTGGTATTTACATAAAATTATTCACTATCATTTAATTTAATTTAATATAAGTACATATATATAGACTTATATATATTACCTGTAAGTTGCTTTTGAAAGTTGCTCACCAAGGCACACACACACACATATATATATATGTGTGTGTGTGTGTGTGTGTGTGTGTGTGTGTGTGTGTATATATATATATATATATATATACACACATACATACATATACATATACACACACATACACGCACACTTTTTTTTTAAAGAAGTCTCTTATGCTTACCAAGGCTGCATTTATTTGATCAAAAATGCATTAAAGTTTATGAAGTCTAAAATAACTGTTTTCTATTTTTGTGGAAACCATGATACATTTTTTAAGGATTGTTTGAAAGTAAAACACCCCAAACTTGTAAACAGTAGTGTAATCTAAATTAAACTAGTGCAATTATAGAAACTATTATTTTATAATTGTATAACTTTTTATTTTTAACCTTTTATTAATAACCCGAATTGTTCCTCCGGCGGACATAATCATAATACTAAGCAACCACTAGGAGGAATGACACAAAAGAGGTATCATTTTAAAGCTTAGAAACTCAGCTTTTTAATGCATCCAGTCATTGCTGCTGAGTTAACCTTTATTTTTACAGGACGGTCCCATTGAGATGAAAAGAAATCACTTCTTCCAGGAGTATCATGTTTAATTAATGTCAAATTTTATTATATACCATATCAAAAACTTAAATGAGTTTCAAGTTGTTGTTTTTTTTTGGCTTTTTGTTAGTTTTGGAGACATGGAGATGTATTTTAGTTGAGTTTGTTTTTCCCCATTAATGTTGGTTATTTGTATTTTTTATTACAGTCAGCAAAAATGTTTTCACTCAGTTTTTATTAATGATGATTCCAGCGCAGGTTAACTTACCCAGTGAAGTCTGCTGAGTACATGCCATAGTCAAACACATAGATTCTGGTGACCTGGCAGAAACTGAGATATCCCAGCGTAACCACAAAGCAGTATCTAGAAGAGAAGGCAAAAGAGGGGAAACGTTGAAAAAAAAAAAAAAAGTTATATTTGGTACAACATATCACATACTAGGTCTCCTTCATTTCAGCAGTATTTATATTGTTGGCATTATGTAAATGTATGCAAACAAACCACCGTGTGAAAATACTATATCCCACAATGCAATGCACTAAACTTGACCTTCCATTTCCTGCACGACAAATGAACATCTCTTTATTTTACTTACTTTTGACAGATTAGTATTCGTTTTATAGAAAACTGGGTTAAAATTTGAACAACTGATTTTATTTAGTTTTTGAGATTAGAAATGGATTCAGTCTCTCACTGAATTAAATGTAATTCGGTCATTCGATAATATCGCTGTTTAAATGTTTATAGTTGCAAAAATGTGAACAAATTTACATCTATTTTAAGCGTTGCAGCAAATTCACTGCATGATCAAGAGACGAACACGTTTTCATAGGACAGACCATTTAAGCGGAACTGTCTGATTACAAACTTCTTAATGTTCAACTGTTTCCTTCCTATATTTTTATAATTCACTTGACCTAATAACAAGACAAACGAGAACAACGAAACTAGTCAAATAATAAACATTAATATATTTATTATTTGACTAGCTATTATATTAATACATTCCATGAGTATTTTTCTCTGATATTTTGCTTAATTTAAATGCAGAAAGAAATTAAATATCCCCACAAACATCTTTAGCATGAGGCGCCACCTGTTTTAAAATAGCCCGAGTTTGCCACAAATAGCTCACATCTGATATTACACATGATAATTCATGCAAGTTATTTGCATACTACAACAAACTTATGAGTGGAGAGAGTGATCAAGGCTGCTTCGCCACATCGCTGCCTGAAGCGGCATGCTAGAACAACACGATCAGACTCGTGCCGTGATTTCAACTCGGCTTATTAACTTCCTCCCACAATCCGATAAGGATCGCTCGTTTCTTCATCATATTATACATCAAAAGGAAGTTAACAGCCGCTGAAATTTATCACAGACCCACTGACATTCAGCAGGGCCTCAGTTTGAGACCAAAGCCTTTAAATGTGCTCTCACTATGAGCTGGAGAACGTTTGGTATGTTACATTTCAGGTTCTGACTCAAATAGCCAAGTCCCCCGTTTTCTCACCAGGCAACAGTGGGCAAACACTTGGAATTGTAGAGCCTGTCTTTGCCTCTAACAAAGCTGGGTTAACATGTCTACAGTCCCACTCGCAGTATTCAGAGGCGGTGCCTGCTCCGTCTCAACACTAGGCCCTTCATCAGAGCTCTGAGCAGCACTGTGTGTACTAAGAAGACCTTCTTCTGTTCAACCATTCTGTAGGACGATTGTGTGGAGGTTGTCTTCTAGTTGCATAGGGGACACTGTACAGTAAGAAGATGGACTGTGATTTTCAATGTAGAATGGTGGTGGGAAATGAATGAACAGCGCGCTCTCTTCCACTCTCATTACCCACAACTAAGGCACTCAACCCCCAATCACTCCCCGCGCGCCACAGCTTAAAAAAAAAAAAAAAAAAAAAAAAATGCTCCCTACTGCTCCGGGTATGTGTGTGTGTGTGTGTGTGTGTGTGCACTTGGATGGGTGAAAAGCAGAGCACAAATTCCAAGTACTTGGCCACACATTATGTCACTCACTTACTTATTATAACTGTGCACCATTAATATCTGCTTTGAGAGATAAATATGCATCCCAAATCAAAAGTATACTAAACATGCCTGTACGGTATGCCATTTTTAGTGGATTTTGAAAGTGTGCGTCCTTGAATGCTTTTTTCCCCCAGCTAATATTGACCATAACTGCGAAACAAAATAGTTTTATTGACTAAAATGTTGAAAGAAACAATTGTCAGTAACGGTGTTCAGCTTTAAATTGTTTAAACTGGATTCAGGCACTGATGGAGAGACTCAGGAAGATGTTACAACTTTTAGAATGAATCTGGACGTTTCTGAACGGTTAGTGGATAAATTTATGTAGTTGCTGTGGAGTTGATTCAACTCATCACTAGCATGTGCCGTCATGTTAATCTTTTGTTCAAATCCAGTGTTGAATTGACCCTCGTTTGTGAAGCAGTCCAGCGTAAAATGACGGCATCAACAACACTCTACTACAACAACTCTTCCTCTTCTCGAAAGCAGACGAACATGGCCTAAATAGTGTTGTGTGCTCGTCTGTACAGCCAACGACCAAACAGTAAGCATACTTTGCTCAAACTTTTGTCATGGCGTTACAACTGGCACACCATTGTCATTTGTGAGGGGTGATAATATTATAATAAAATCCTACGTCACAAGGGGAGGGAAATCTGAGCGGCTCGTTTTTTTGTTTCACATGCTTGCAGAGAAAAGCTTGCCGAAAACAAAGATACTGGGTTGTCCTTTTTCACTTTTTCTAGGTTAGCAGATGCACCAGGGACTCGATTATAACACTTAAACAAGAAAAAAGTCTGATATGGCCCCTTTAAAAGGGAAAATGTTCATGTCCAAGTCAATTGGTCACATACAAACAAACATTTTAAGTGGAAAAGAAAAAATTTTTTAAAAGTATGAATGTGTTCCCTTCAAAACTCTAGAAGAAAACTACACTGGTCAGAATGTTAATGTCAGAAAAGTGGTATGTAACAAAAAGGGTGAGACATGATTTAGCTTTACTTCTGCAAGTAGTCATTTTCCTGAGCTCTGCCAACAGTAATCATGGAGACAGGACAAGCAAACAAATATACAGTCATTGAGAGTGCAAGCTAACTTTCTAACACTAAATCTCTGCCAAACAAATCTGTACACGCAAATCTTTTTCACAACCACACGTTGGCTTTCAATCAAACAAAACGGGCACACCAAAACCCAAACATCTTTACATTTAAATAATAAAATTTAAAAAAAAAAATTTAACCAAACATGCCCATTAAAGTAATCTCTAATCAAAAAAGCGATTGGCTTTTTTAAAGAAAAAATTGTGACCTCCATTCCAACAGTGTCCATAAAGATTTCACCTATTGATTTTTTTTTTTTTTTCCTACAATAACTCTCCTTCCCTTTACACGGTCTCCTCTGGAGAGCATAAACTGCCTTTCAAGGACTCAGACTCTACAGTAGCCCTTCTATAAATACACATTTACACTATTCATCTCCAATAAGGCCGACACGAGCTCCAGTGACCCATGATGAGGGCAGCTCTCTCCCTCACACACAGACACTCTTTTCTGGTTCTATTTTTATTTGGCAATAACCGCCACACGCAGTCTCAAGATAGTAATTTATAAAGGTGAGACACAAGGGTGAGGTGTTATCAGCAGCTGTTAGATGGGGGTCTCCTCTACGCCATAAAACCCTTCTCTCACATGCCTGAGTGGAAACATATTAAAGCAATAAATCACATCATAAATGTGTCGTTTTTAATGAAACGGGACAGTCACACCGTTGTGCAATAGAACAAGACCTGAGAGAACGACCTTCCACCAAAACTCTTTATCTCTCAGAGCAGAAGTTAATGGTGCACAGTTATAATGAGTAAGTGAGTGACATAATGTGTGGCCAAGTATGGTGTCCCATACTCGGAATTTGTTCTCCGCATTTCACCCATCCAAGTGCACATACACAGCCGTGAGTATTGAACTCACACACACACACCGGGAGCAGTGGGGAGCATTTTTTTTTAAAGCTGCGGCGCCTTGGGAGTGATTGGGGGTTGGGTGCATTAGTTGTGGGTAATGAGAGTGTTCATTCATTCCCCCACCTACATTTCCTCCCGCTACTGAGACTCGAACCTGCGACCTTCGGGTTACAAGTCTCCCTCTGTTATGAATCCGATCCGTCATCTTTCATCCACTTACCACCAGAGGTCACCCTTCCACATCATGGACTCGATGCACCACACACCCACTTGAACCACATTTCCCAGAATCCTCGCACCTGTCATTAATCACTGCTCCAGCTGACACTCATCATCCCTACCACATTTAAGTTCAACTCACACACACTCAGTTGCTAGGTCTTGTTTACTCTTAGTTACATTTCCAAGCTGTCTTGTCTTCCTGTTGTCACTGGATTGTGTCCTGATTGTTTCGCTACATTCCCTTCGATTATTGCCTGTTAACTGGACTATTGCTTATCTTCCGCCTGCCTTCGACCTCTCGCCTGTGAACTGTTTACGAGCCTGCCTTGTCCTTCGACATACCGGTTTGCTTGTCTGACTACGTTTTCAATAAAGCCTGCACATGGATCTCATCCGTTGACTCGCTCCTTCATTACACCCTCTCTGCCACAAACCTATGTTTGAAAGTTTACCATGCATCATGTAATCTGTATAGATACTCAAACTTTCCTGAGTTTGTCAGGATATCACCACTTTATGGAAATAAAATGGGCTGCGAATGCCATTTCTCTTTCAGAAGAGGCTGTACGGAGTTTTAAGTTTTTTATATAATAAAGTATTTGCATTATCACTTCAGCAGCTAATCTATGCCAGTTTTATTGGTAGTCTGATTTAATGACTCAAGGTAATAAACCAGTAAAGTAATGCGAGCCTCTCAAAATAGATGCTTCTACTTTTCTGCAAACACACTCACACAGATCTTACATTCTTTATCGGTTTTCCACCCCTGTTTTTCAATTTCCCTTCATCCTTTGCTTCGCCCTCTCATCTCCCCTGAGCAGTGGAGCATGGCATCACTCTATTACCAACTGATCGTCTCCTGGAGTTTCAAAAGGTCTGTTCTGTAGCACTGCATCCCTAATGCGCTCTCTGTGCTCACTACAGGGAACAGGGCCAGTCTATGTCTCTATCGTCCCCACAGACTCCTGCACAAGTTCATCTTATCAGTCTTCAATAGTTTAGAAGTTGCTCCTTTTTACCTTCTTAGAACAAAACAACAAACGGCCAAGAGAAAGAAAAAGTGACTCATTTTATAATCGGTGCAAACTACAGATTACCATGACCCAACACATTATCTAACATCCAATATGTAACGTTCACAGTTCAAAATGCGTCGTTTCAAGGTCTAGTTTAGTAACGAAAAGTCCAGTAGGTTAAAGGAACGTTCTGGGTTCAAGCCATCAGATTGTAAAAATCACATTTACTCTCAGAATGGACAGTGTGTCCTTTTGTGGTGGGACAACTGTTGCAGGTGGAAAATGTTCTGGTTATTTGTTGCAGACATAATTCACATGGAGTCTGTTCCACATAAACCATATTTTGTGGAAAGCTACACAAGGGGAAAAAAAGCAGCTGTGGTTGCCAGAAATTCTGCGTAAATAAATATATGATGACAATGTTATGGCCTGTCTAATTTTATATATCACCGTGTATTTCATTAAGTGATATAATGTTAATATACTCATCTATTTGAACTATCAAAACATGCTTTTTACCTTGAAATATACTAAAATAAAGCACCATCAGGGTAGCACAAGTGAAATTTAAAATAATGCAATAAACATGTAATCAACTAACAATGAACTAATTACTGACAATAAAAATAAGAAAAGAAAAAAATTGAGTATATAAAAAAATCTAATGGTATCGTGTCCCTTTTCCATTAAATATGCTCATTCAAAAGGTTTTTTTCTTCCAAAAACCATTAACATGACAGTATTTTGAAGTAAAATGATAAATAATTCAATGTTTTTACAGTTTTTCACCATATATGGTAAGAAAACTTAGCGAACTAACTAACAGGTGTTTTTTTTTCCCTGTAAAAATTTAAAAAAAAAATTACAATGTACATTTTTTGTATTCTTTTGCAAAAATCTGATTAATGGCTTTACTTGTTCATGACATAAATTGATTAATAAATATAATAGTAACTTCTCATAGACATGTTTGGTAAATAGGAATGAATTATTAAAGCTGCAGTCTGTAAACTTTTTTGGTTAAAAATTATCCATAATCAATTTTTGAGCAACATAACCAGCCAGTGTTGATGTTATGATGATTTTAAGGTAAACGTGAGGTGGTGTATTGAACCTAGGGATGTGCACAACAACTCATTTCGCAACCGACTTGTTGACTAGACAGGGCCATTGTATTTTAAACTTAAGCACTGTTAGCCATTATAGTCACATTTCAAATCAACTGAACCAATAGGCAGCGCAGGACCAATAACCTCAAACCTAATAACATATTATAAACAGATTTCCTGAACTAAAAGTTTGTACATTAAGGTTTTGTTGTTCGTTACCATGGCAACCACTTGCTTGCCTGGGTTTGAACGAGTTTCTAGTGTGAAAAGTACCTGTACACGTAACACATCACAAGAAAAGCTTCACATGTACTAACAACTATACATTGTTTATTGTCTTCGTTAGGAAGTTGATATAGCAAGCGTCACTCAAGTTTCACTCATAATGTTTCTCCTTTAATCGGATATCAAATTTTCATACATTATTGTCCCTCATAACCGGTAGTATAACAAGCGAGCAAGTTTAATTGTTAAACTAGTTTGACATAACATAGAAGAACACAGAATTTAATTAAGAATTAAATTATTTTGCTACACAAAGTAATATATTAATTTTAAAGCGCAACATTATGACGGTAATTTAAATGTAGTCTTTGTAAAAATATAAAGCAAAAAAAAAAAAAAAAAGGAAAATGACTAGTATTTCCAAGTCAACTAGCAATCGCAGTATCGTTTAATCAACTAGTCTCGCACATTTCTAATTGAACCCAGAACTTTCCTTTTTGCACTACACCTGCTCTGTGTGTTTAGTACGCTTGGAGTTAAAACTCCTTGTCTGGCAATTATGCAGTTATGCAAACATCAGCCGAAAGTCAACTTGCCATCATAACCTTTTTGACTAGCCGAAGTCCACAAACCATGCTGGCAGGACTTCTGGCCAGACATTCTGATCCATGTGCCAAGGATGTTATCTAAATCTCTCAGATATGGGGCATTCAGATATCTGTTATTCAAATATACGTAATGAAATGAGGGCTGGGCGGTATGACGGTATATATCGTTACCACGGTGTAAATGTCTTTCATTAGAGATTGTGTTATATCGTGTACGTTGCGGTATGTAAATATATAGCACTATTGACACTTCAGAGTGTAGAAATGCATGAATGAGAATATAAAGAGCGGGACGTGCTTGATGTCAAAAAGAGTTATAATCGCAATACATCCTGAAAAGGAGCTCAGTGTGGCGCTCATGTCGACTGGCACACCGCAAAAGAGCGTGCATAGAAAACTGCGTCTCTCAGAAGGCGATGGCAAATTTGGGATGTGCTCGAATGTTAAAAAGTATTATTAAAGCTTTAAGAAAAAGAACTTAATAATTTGCCACAAGTGCACAGAAAGCCGTGTCTCTCAGCACGCGATCACAAATTCAGCTCTCTTTTGCATCTTTTTGAGCTTGAATGGTCTAATTCAAGTCCTACACCCGTAAGACCTTAAAAAAGACACTAAAACATATTTAAAACAGTTCATGTGAGTACAGTGGTTCAACCTTAATGTCATAAAGCGACGAGAATACTTTTTGTGTGGCAAAAAAACTAAATAACGACTTTCCAACAATATCTATCATTGCAGATTTCAAAACACTGCTTTGAATCTTTATGAATCTTTTGTTTCGAATCAGTGGTTCAGAGTCACGTGATTTCAGTAAACGAGGCTTTGTTACATCTTAAGTGATTCGCAATTTCAATAGTTCACGTGACTTCGGCGCTCTGAACCACTGATTCGAAACAAAAGATTCGTAAAGCTTCATGAAGCAGAGTTTTGAAATCAGCCATCACTAGATATTGTTGAAAAGTCGCTATTTAGTTTTATTGGTGCACAAAAAGTATTCTCGTGACTTTATAATATTAAGGTTGAATCACATGAACTGCTTTAAATATGTTTTAGTATCTTTCTGGGCATCTGAAAGTGTAAATTAACTTGCTGACAATAGAGACGCACTGAGCCATCGGATTTCATCAAAAACATCTTAATTTGTGCTCCGAAGGTGTAGAAACGACATGAGGGCGAGTAATTCATGACAGAATCTTCATTTTTGGGTGAACTAACCCTTTTATGTTAACATAGCCGGTTATGTCTCAAGTGAAAGTAAACAGTTGTGTGTAAGAAGGATGTGTATCAGTATAATGGATCCGTGTGTTTTTGGTCTTAAAGCGACAGCAGACTTTACTGGAATAGTTCACCCAAAAATGAAGTTTCTGTCATCATTTACTCCCCCTCAAGTTGTTCCAAACCTCTATAAATTTCTGTGTGTTTCTGATATTTGGAAGAATGTTTGAGTGAACTATCCCTTTAAAGTGAATCAAACAAAATAGAAAATAACTTACAGCTCTTGACTGAATAACTTATTTAGCTTTAATAAGAATACATTTATATTTAATTCAAACAGTGAAGACTGTTTGCGATATTATTTTTACATTTTATTACTACATTTCTGTACTAACTACATGATAAATAAACCTATTGTAACTGAAAAATTAAACGAGTTTAAATCATATTTATGATGTATTGTATTGCTTCTCATTTTTAATAACAGACATGAGATAAAAACAACACAAAATAACTATATTGTGATAAATATCGCTATCGTGAAATAAGAATTTGCTCATATCTAAATAAAATCATATGATTGTGTCAGTATTTTTACGTTTTCGTTGCCATGACCTAGGATTCAGTACACACTACACATTAGTGTTGGTTTCAATAGTAATCACTATCGAGCAGCACTAGTTATTTTTGGTGCCGCCCTGAGCAGTAATGCAAACCACATGGTCTAGCACATCCTGACCTCAGATCAGAGGGAGCCGTCACTCAGCATACGATTTGTGGAAACAATGATGAAAACAGACGCTCACTTGTTGCCCCAGGGCCGTTTACTGATAAGAATTAAATGGATGGGTGAGAGCGGCATAGATTACTTTTCAACAAAACCATCTGCAGGGCTAGACGAATAACTCGGGGATATTGTAAACTGGAGGGCTGTTCCAAAGGCATAACACATTTTTGATTTGACATGAGGCTGTTCCTGTTCCTGGAAGCAGGGCTGTTTGATGGTGCGGGGGTCGGTACTCACTTGTGCATGTGTTCCACACCTGTGAAGATCATAACGCCGTAAGCAAGACCGCTCTGTACCAGAAAATGTAAGGCATACCTGAAATGAAGAGAATACAAATGAAAGGAGTTGGACATTAAACTGTGAAACAAGACTGAAAAAGTGCATTTCTGAATAAAATAAGACCATATAATAGCCCATGTACAAAACATAACCACGCCACATCCAAAGTCACTTTTCTCCGTTTGAACTTCAGACGATCGTCTTGAACATGTCTACATGTCTAAACGCTGTCATGTGATTGGTTGATCAAATATTTGTTTTTACGAGCAGTTGAACACGTGTACCTGATGAAGAGGCTGGGAAGTGTATAGATACATTTGCTGTGATCCGGGGTGTTTCCTCGCATCCCCATGACCATACAGATGGCAAGTGATCAAAACATTGACTGAATGACTTTATTGCTACTTTCACTAAAACAAGACAACAACTTAATTGATCATTTAATTAATTTATACTTCTATTTGTTAATTAGTAGAAGTAGAAGTATCATAGCTTTGTTGTGACACTCGCTTGCACTGTATATTTGGCTTCACGTTGTCTATACTGCAAGACATGTGCGCATCAAAAATAGCTCCGATTTGTGCGCAAACTGCAGCAAAAAAAAAGCATGCTCCAAACAGAAAATTGCCACAAAAGGACTTTATTGACACTATCCAACAGGAAAAACAGGTGGGGGAACAATATTTCATCCATCTGGAATTGTTTGTGAAAAGTGGGCGTTCCGTACCAGAATAGAGCTAGGGCTATATCCCACACTGGATTCACATTGTCACTGAATCCCACACAACGACGCCGGGAACTCGCATTAAGAAAGTGCATGAGCTGAATGAGCCTCTGCTGGACAGAGAGAAAAGCAAACTCTCTGAGTATGTGTTGATAGCGCATCAGAACAGCTGAGGGCCAAATCAGGAAGGGAAACCCCCTCACTCACTGCCACACAAATAGAGAAGACATTTGCTTGGTACAATTGGTACTTGCTACAATATGAAAGGGGAAAAAAAAAAGCAAAAAAGGGCATGTACCACACATTAGTGTCTGCTATGTCCTTGTCAGCTTCTGACTTCCTGTTTGATTTAGGTGGACTGACCTTTCAATAAGTGTCAGCTTCAGCAAGACTACCACTAATGCAATTTATCCCGCTTTGACCCGGTGACAAAAAATAAATAAATACGTGTGATTTGATTATGTAAATTTGGACTGTTTTTATTTTAGTTGATGTTGAAACACAGGTGTAAAAGTCTGATGCTTTTACTTGGCATTTTTCTTATCATCTAGTAAAATTTGTGTCATTACAAATTTTATCATCAGTATATAAAAAGTACATGAAAAGTTAATTAGTATTTGTTTGAGTAAGGTAAAATTGTAACCATAATAGATATCAACATATTTTCCTGGTTAGTAAAATACAGTAAGACGATTGTTTTATATTAAAAGGTTTTCTGAAATGTTTATGTTGAATGTGGAAATAATGTATTATTTAATTAAATAAATAAATAAATAAGCCCCAATTTTAGGCATTTTCAGAACAGAAATGGAAACATTGAATGAGGCCAGGTTCAAAATTATGATTCATCTATTGACATATTAGAGTTAAAGGTTTTTACAGAGGGGATCTCTTCTCATCTCTCCATAATCAGAAAAAAACTGTCAAAAGACGTGATCAAAAATGATTTCAATGTGATCTCCAACATTTAGATCCAAACTTCCAAGCTAATTTGAACTAAGTTGACAAATCAAACAAAAACACCAAACAAAAAACAAATCAAAAACGACAAAAACACCAAACAAAACTAAACCAAAATATCAAACAAAACAAACTAAAACAAAACCAAATCCACAAAAACAACAACAAAACATCAAAACAAAAACGCACAACCAAACAAAACAAAAACAAAATATTAAACAAAACAAACTAAAAACCAAACCAAAACATCAATACAAAAACACCACCAAACAAAACCAAACCAAAACACCAAACAAAACATCAAAACAAAAACACCACCAAACAAAACAAAATCAAAATATTAAACAAAACAAACTAAAACCAAACCAAAACAACAAACAAAACATCAATACAAAAACACCACCAAACAAAACCAAACCAAAACACCAAACAAAACATCAAAACAAAAACACCACCAAACAAAACAAAATCAAAATATTAAACAAAACAAACTAAAACCAAACCAAAACACCAAACAAAACATCAATACAAAAACACCACCAAACAAAACCAAAACACCAAACAAAACATCAAAACAAAAACATCACCAAACAAAACAAAAATCTAAATATCAAACAAAACAAACTAAAACCAAACCAAAACATCAAAACAAAAACACCACCAAAAAAACCCAAACCAAAACATCAAACAAAAAAACAAAAAACAAAACAGGCCTCCATAAAAACTGGACAGAGTTTCTACACTAACGGTGTGTTGCTGTAAACATGTACAGATCAATAAAGAGGCCCACAAACTGCTCCATCAGAGCGTCTCTCAGTTTCCACCAGCACACAGCGTAGCTGCTGAGGAGACTTTGGTGTTCTGCCAGCACTCCATATCCTCATTATAAATTGAATGGCTCGCTAACCTGCTATCAATGACGCTGCTATGGATTAAATGTGGAAGATCTGAGATATATGAGGGAGAAGGCAGACAAACACTCACCAGCCAAAGCAGAAGAGGGCCAAATAGAAGCCCAGCAAGGTGGCAACTACATGCCGGATGAAGGGACTCGTCTTACTAGGGTGCAGGTAGAGTCTAAACCAGAAAGCCGTGACCAGGGCGAAGAGCTGGCACACCACAAAGTTCACCTAATGAGAGACACAGAAGGTTAATTTTGCAGTGATCAAGACAGAAAGCAGTACAACCTTCAATTAAGCTCATCTTAGAGACCAAATAAATTAGAAAGGTTCTTTAGATCAGCCTTGGTCTGTGACTTCAAAAACATAAACTAAAATACACTTTAGGATAGGAAAATCACAACTAATCTCCATGTAATCTTCAAATGCACGTTTTACAGTACATCTGGATTATGGCTTTAACACTGACTTTTATGTTGACATTTACACAAGATAAATGCATTTGTGAAGAGGATAAGTCAGTGTCAGTGGATGAGAAGAGGAAATTACATCATAAG
The DNA here is from genome assembly GCA_037194245.1 of Opsariichthys bidens. Classification (NCBI taxonomy): domain Eukaryota; kingdom Metazoa; phylum Chordata; class Actinopteri; order Cypriniformes; family Xenocyprididae; genus Opsariichthys; species Opsariichthys bidens. The sequence continues at coordinate 6,200,903 of CM074286.1, read as the reverse complement.
CTTAAAATGTTCCCTTGATTCAGAACTGGGGGTCACTGTTTGGCTGCGCAGTTTCAGCAGTTAGTTCTTGCTAGTAAATACCATAACTACAAAATTACATGGGGGGGGGGGGGGGCATCTTCAAAACTAGCAGTGTATTCTGATTAAATTCATTTATATACACTTAACATATACAGTATACCAAAAAAAAGTACTTTCACAATCACTGGCGTATTTCATAATGGGAGCGCCAAAGTCACATGATTTCAGTAAACGAGGCTTCGTTACGTCATAAGGGTTTCGAAATTTCAATAGTTGACGTGACGTTGGCAGACTGATACGAACCACTGATTTGAAAAAACAGATCTGACTAAGCCTGGTTTCTCCCAAGGTTTTTTTCTCCATTTTGTTTTGGTTCCTTGCCACTGTTGCCTTTGGCTTGCTTAAGTTGGGGACACTTGCTTGATATTCAGCAGTGTTTTTGATATGCCTGCATTGGTGTCACTGTATGTGAACTGAGCCGAGCCGGACGATTACGTCACTGTTTTCTCCAGTGCTGATATACATAAATTAACTACACTAATAACTATTGATCTTCGCAATGGAATGAATCAATAATACATAGAACAAGCTGGACAATGACACTATTTTCTTTGGGAGCTGCTGTGCAGCCAAAAATGATTTGCCAATTTTTAATGTAAAGCTGTTTTGCCACAATTTGCATTGTAAATACATTGTACATTGGCTTTGTATGTTTATATTTGTGTAATGTTGTTGCCTCTTGGCCAGGACTCCCTTGAAAAAGAGGTTTTTAATCTCAATGGGACTCTCCTGGTTAAATAAAGGTTAAATAAAAAAAAATAAATAAATAAATAAAAAGCGCTATATAAATAAAGACTTGACTTGAATCTGTAAAGCTTTGAAGCAGTGTTTTGAAATTGGCCATGACTAGATATTGTTGAAAAGCCGTTATTTTTTTTTTTTTTTTGCACACTAAAAGTATTCTCGTCGCTTTATAACATTAAGGTTGAACCACTGTACTCACACGAACTGTTTTAAATATGTTTTAGTGTCTTTCGGGGCATCTGAAAGTGTGAATTATCTTGCTGGCAATAGAGGCCTCACTGAGCCATTGGATTTCATCAAAAATATCTTCATTTGTGATTTCATTGCATAATTTTCATTTCTGGGTGAACTAACCCTGTAATTACCACTTTCAAGCTCCAGAGAGGTACTAAAGTCATCGTTAAAACTGTCAAACGTGACTGCAGTGGTTCAACCTTAATTTTATGAAGTGACAAAAATACTTTTTGTGTGCAAAAACAAAACAAAAATAACGACTTTCTTCAAAAATATCTTCTCTTCGGTGTCATTCTCCTACGCGGTTTATGTCCAGCGCTTCCAGGTTCTACGTCAGAACGCCGACTCATTCTCATCGCTTCATGAAATTAATGTTGAACCACTGCAATCACATGGACTATTTTCAAGATGTCTTTAATACCTTTCTGGACCTCAAAAGGTGCAATAACGTTGCTATCTATGTGTGGTTCAGAAACCTTTCAGATTTCATTAAAAATATCTTGATTTGTGTTCAGAAAATGAATGAAGGTCTTACGGGTTTGGAACGATATGAGGATGAGAAATTAATGTCAGAATTTTGGGGTAAACAAACCCATTAAAGCAATCCAGTGTATGGAGTTGTTAAAGTATGCGTCACAATATTTTTGTCTTGCTTACAAAGCTTTGGGATTTATAGAGTTTTATTTTTGGCTTGATCTTGTTTGTGTTTTTTCCAGCAACAAGAATGAGTCAAGTCTCATACCCACTTCTGTTGTCTTCACACAGAAGATGCATCTCTGATGTGATGTCTCTGATTTAAAAAACTATTCTAAAAATATAGTATGCAACATTGCTGACACATGACCTCACATTGAATTGCATGTTTAACCAGTTATCAAAACAATGTGTATACACTTACTTAACATATTTAAGCAGTTTTGATTAACTTTTATCTAAAAATGTCTCCTGTTTTGGCGAGCAATGAGCCAAGGAGATTTCGGTTCATTCATCACTCTGGAAATGGGAGGACGATTCAGGTGTATTGTATTGTGTAATACACTACTGCACATTTTGCTGAATATAGAAGGTCATACAGGTATTGTATGCATACAGAAAATATGCACAGAGTGCAAAATATACACATTGCAAAAACAGTGCGAGTTGCTATTTTGAATAGATCCTCAGCTGGGGAGCAACACAGACACATTAAATATCTCCCTGCTGCTCAGTGGCCTTCTGTCTGACTCTCTTGAATGTGTGTGTGTGTGTGTATATGAGAGAGAGAGAGAGAGAGAGAGTGAGTGTGTGTGAGAGAGATAAAGCAAGAGTGAGGTCATCTTCATGTGCCTGCTGCCATGCAAATGAGCTCCAGCTCAACAAAGCAGCAATCCGTCACCAGCTTAAAATAACTCCGCCTTCCCGGCTCCGCACTGCTTTATTGATCTCTCACTCTCCATTCATTTGCTCTTGTTTAGTTCACTCATTCAATTTTACTTGACAGGGACAAAGCATGTCCATTACAATAAGCGCGGCCCATCCCGTCTCAGTCTCCATCCGAAATAAGGATGGGCTTGAGTTTGAGTACTTTCAGATCATTTAAACCGATGATTGATTACGCTACTTGTTTGGTTTTCAAAACAAGCGTTCATCTCAGTGGTAGATCATCTGACACATGCACATACTGTAGACTGAAAAGTAAAAAAAAAAAAACAGAAATCCTGAACAATCAGAATAGAAAAACTATACTCCGTTCCGGATTAGAAATGACAGAAATGTGCTTTACAGGGTGTAAATCATGAATGTGTTCATTAAAGGGTTTTTGAAACTGAAAATTGTCTCAATTACTAATTGAATACCCCAAACCTGTAAGACTTTCGTTCATCTTCGGAACGCAAATCAGGATCTTACGAACGACATGAGGGTGAGTAGCGTAATTAATGCCAGAATTTTCATTTTTGGGAGAACTAACCCTTTAAATGTCATTTAAATTACATAACAGTTATGACATTAACTTATAGAAGCTAAAAATGGTCAAATGAAAGATTTGATTCTACTTATATGTGTTTTAGTTAGCGGTTCACCATGAAATCACAATAGACAGGGCAAACTGTCACTCATATGAGATTGACCAATAGCAAACCACCACCATCCAATCAATTCCCACAAAATCAAGCCCCGTCCTACGTGGTTTCTTGTTCAAGAACCAGTTTCTCGATTATATGTCACAATAAGAAAGATCGTATCTTCTGTTTTATGCCGATCTTATCCTCTTAAAGATTCAATACGTAACATTTTTGCAGTAAAACATCCAAAAACCATTAGTCCAGTGTTATATATTTTGTTCAGTTGCATTTACGTTTACAATATCCCAAATGTTTCCAACTATTTGTAAAGCATGAGAAAAATCGCAATTTTAACCAAGGATCCGGGACGTGTGAGGGTTTTAGTTTGTAGAAACACCAAAGCTTTAATATATACTACATGTGGGAACACAGATGAGGGAACATCTGTTTTGGTACGTTATAGACAGAAAACTAATTACTGTAATATAGCTCAACATGCATCAGATGCAGCTTTATTTTTGTTTTATTTTCTCCATCGTACAATACGTTTTAAAATGAACTGCATGCCATTTATCAACACAAGCCATCCAGCCTTTAATATGATATTCTAATATTGATCTAGCTTACTACACTGTTCAACAGAGTCCCAGACTAAAATGCATGTTTGAGCCGTTTTAACTGAAAGCAACCTGCACTGATTCATCTTAAAATATGTCAGAGCCATTGTTTTGTCTCAAGATGCACAGATGATTTTCTCTAGTGAAAGTTTATAAAAGCGAGGCATGTGTCACGTTCGTCTCTCATTAGCGATCGCTCCAGCTCTGCTTCATACAACAGAAACGTTAATAATCGCATCCATGAACATGATTTCTGCCCGAGTCCCATCCCGTTTCTTTTCCACCAGCTGACCACATGTCCCAAGATTCCACGCTCAAACTTGGTGTCATCAAGCTACGCCTTTGTTTTGAATAGACAACCTCTACATATTGTGCCTTTAAATTACATATTAATTCAGTCAAATGAAAAATTTCCCTTATGTGTATCAGTTATCCTTAAGATAGCAAGGTAACGGTATAATCTTGGCCTTTTAAATTAAATTTTACATTATACCATTAAAGCTAAAATGGTTAAATTAAACATTTAATTATCTTTTTTTGAGTGTTTTCAGTTAGCCTTTAGTTAGTGAGCTAACAGATATTTGAAAATACATATTACATAAGCTAAAAATAGTCAAATTAAAATATGTCAACTTCTGTTCAGTTTCAGTTGACAAGCTGCACCTTAGTCCCAAAAAAGTTAAAAAAGGGCATTGAAGTCGGGGGACAACATTCTGTCATGAACGACAACCGGAGTCCCGTTCTCATCTGAGAAATTGACTAAAATAAATAAATCGCTCCTCTCTACTCTGAAAATGTCAGAAAACACGCCGCAAAGATGACAGACGCGTTTTGTTTAGCATTAAACTTTGGGGAATGTTACTGAAACTTCAATCAGAAGGCTTTTGCTTTGTTTTCTCTAGTCTATTTCGGTCATTCCCTTGAGACAACTCTCATCTCCTCTGTCCCCTTCAGGTGCTTGTCACTTTCGTTCTGGATCTCCCTATCTGAAATGTTTCAACTGCTGCAAACGTGTCCAGCCTTGACAAGAAACCTCACGCATCTCCTTAACGTTACAGGCGGTTATACTGTACAGCCATTGTGTTCCAGTCTGCATAAACGGGTCAACAGTGAGCCATAAACAATAGCTCGTTGGCTGCTTCTTTATATCCCCCACGCTTTCTGTATCACAGGACGCATTGTTATTGGAAGGATAAATCTGGAGCACACACATACACGCACAACTGTAAGTAATTGTGGTTAGGCAGATTTATGGAGATGATGTGCCTTTGCCATTTTCTATTGTTATATCTCTAAGAGCTCTTTCATGATTGAACTGACCTAAACCGGCATTTGTGGTCGCTTTAGAGCCATTAAAAAGAACCACAGAATTACACTCAATTAATCTGGGACATTAAATCCCAATTAAACATAACCTTCCTTCGCTCTAAAACTCACAGTTTGAAAACAGAGCAGCGCTCGGTGGACACCGGGTCTCATTCACGAAGCACGCGTACACATTTGTGCGTGAAATCTGCGCACAAACTTTGCTTAATCGATAACTTTCTTCACTAAAATGTATTCTAAATGAATGAAAACTCACATACTCTTGGTGGCCTCTTTGCTGACAGGTGTGAGGAAAGCCCTTATATGGACATGGGTTGGGCGTGTTTATGTAAATTACCTCTGGCACGAAGTCGCTCATTTAGAATACTCTGAATTCATCAACATTAGAACAAGGTTATTATTATTGAATTCAAGTTTTCGTGAGAAGTTCAAATGTTGGTGCATTAAAGTCATGTCAAAAAGATCGTATTTAAAAAATGAACGCACACGAAAGCCACCGCAAGTCGTAAATACCAGTGGGAAACTCGGGATGTTATTCAAGTTGGGGGCGTGTCAGTGAGAAATCTGGATTTTTATTTACAACAAAATAAGCCAATTCCCTGCACAAAATATAACAGCATTGTAATATAACAATATAATATATAACGATAAAGTTTACAGTGGCCTCATAAATGATTTAAAAACATGAAGCAAAACACACCTGATGCACATTCTTTGATCTTCATTTTCTAGAAGTAGGTTTCAAAAACCTTGCTGTATTTTTGTGTCGTTAATGAAGAGAAGGAACACCGTCATCTTGCTCCGACGAAAATGACTTGAACGCACCTGACGTCGTAAACAACTTCCCACCTGGTAAATACGAACTTCCCAGGAGGACTTGAACGCACATTTACGTATAGGTGTACGCAGTTATTAGTGAATGAGACCCATAGTTTCTAGTGTTTTATTTACAACTATATTTATATGTGCATTTGAAGTGCCATGATTGACAGTGATAAACAATGGACAATACATTTACATTTATTCATTTGGCAGACACTTTTATCCAAAGCGACTTACAAGGGGAGCAATTAGGGGTTAAAGTGCTCAAGGGCACCTTAGTCATGGTATCGAAGGTGGAGAGAGTGATGTTCATTCACAATCCCTACCTTCAATTCCTGCCGGCATGGGAATCGAACCGGCAACCTTCAGGTTACAAGCCCGACTCCCTCACCACTAGGCCACGACTAAGAACAAAACAGGAAATTTTACTGTTATTGGAACAGACTACAGATATTTTGGTACCGTGACAACCCTAGAAGAGAGTATGTCTGGTTTGGAACAACATGAGGATAAGCATTTTTGGGTGAACTATCCCTTTAACAGCCTTCCTCTTTATAGATCTTCAACACAAATAATTCAGTCAACACTTTTTTTGCATGCCGTTTGAGCTGCAAATTTTGAAAGAGTTATGATCACCATTCTAAATAGCATGGGTCTCAGCAGTAAGGACACAGAGACAGAAAGAGAGACGGTGATGACAGATTTGGCTCTAAACCATCTCTCTTTGCAGAAAGCCATCTGGCTTTGTTTCCACAGACACCTTCAGCCTTTCAGCTGAGAGAGAAATATATGAGGAAAGGGATTTTTGGGAACATTTGAGAATGACTTACTAAAGGTCAATATTAAGATCTGGCCACTGTGTGCTGAGTAAATAGCTCTGTGAAATGTAAACCACCCTTAATATTTGAGGAGAAATGTGTACTAACATGAATGACTAGTACTAAGTTCACATTGTACTAAAGCTCAAACACAGGTTTCTAAATGTGACACCATTAGGTTTTGGGTATTAAAAAGAAAAATGTGTCAACAAACAGGCTAAATATGGGTAAACATACACAAAGACACTCATACTCAATGATTTAAAGCAATCCATGGCTCCTGAATTCAAAAACAAGAGACAATTCAAGCCTTCATGTTGTTGTAAATCTTCATCATATCCGGTTTCTAAAGTCATTTGTGAAAAAAGATGAACCATTTTTGCTAGTACACATTGTTTAACTGCAGGATATGTATAATACTGCCTTCCCATGTTATTGGAAATTTCCTACTTCTCACTTCTGAAGTCGTGATTATGAACTTGTTGTTTTGTTGTCGGAAAAAAGAGGAATCGTGGAGGACACCACGGTTATTCTTGCCTATTCATTTGCACATTCTTATTATAGGCAAAATGATATTTACTGTCCCATTCACTGTAAACCATATAAGCATTCATCATGCTATCTAGATAGTCAGCTTGCTGACAATTCTGGAATTTCGGGAAAATACTGGGTATTTTCACTGTGTATAAAAACAAAATATAAAACATGCACGTGTTCTTTGTTTTGGTTTTGTTCCCGTCACTTGTTAGTCTCATCATTAGTTTATTTCCTTCAGCTGTTTACTGTTAATTACCTCTTGTGTCACCTGTATATAATCCCTGTGTTTTTCTTTAGTCTTGGTCCGATCTCGTTTGTGTTTACGTGTGGATGTTCCCTGTTCCTTGTATTATTCCCCTGCATCATATATAAAGACTTTAATATATATAATTCCTGTCTCTGCGCTTCGTTGGACACGTACCGTTACACATACAATACTCTTCAAATGATTATTCATATATGTAAATGTGAACTACTTTAATGACAAGACATTTAATATACTCTGCTGCTGCTGCAACGGGGGAGTAAATGTTTGGAGAATTTTCATTTTCGAATGGAGTATCATTATATTATTATGAGTATTAATACAGTATATAACCACATGAGGAAACTGCCTGCCATAGTTCAAGTCTAAATCTAATAAATTTTTTATGAATCTTCAAAATTTCTGCCAAAATACCACAGATTTCGTACTAAATTCCCGTTAAACATTCATATCAAGTGAATAAATCCGTTTTTTTTCCGTCATTGTGCGCCCACTTCATTTTCTTCATCTGTATCTTTTATCCTCATCTATACTCCTTTAAATATGAACAAAAACAGCATATACTGTAAAACAGCCCGTAGCCTTGTAGCTAACACAAGCAATCATTCACAAAACAGACATGACAAATAGCGTGACAAGGAGGAGTGAGCAGTGTTTTTAGAAAGCGTCTCTGGAATGGAAAATTGACCTGGAAGTCATGTTTACAGTCAGTATCCCTGACTACACTCGGTGTGGTTATGAATAATCACGTAGCACGGCCTCCTGGGGTTAAAATAGCATCAGGTGCATGCAGGTCTCACTCAGAATAGACTAAAATAGGTAACACTTTACAATAAGGTTCGTTAGTTAACATGAACTAATAATGAACTGCTCTTCTACAGCGTTTATTAATCTTTGTAAATGTTCATTTCAACATTTACTAATATATTATTACAATATTGTTAACATTAGCTAATGCACAGTGAACAGACAATGAACAAATGCATTTTCATTAACTAGCCTTAACGAAGATTAGTAAATACAGTAACAAATGTATTTCTCACGGTTAGTTCATACATTAACTAATGAACCTTATTGTAAAGTGTTACCCAAAAATACCTTAAAACTACACAAATCATTGGACGGAAGAGGACATACCACTTTCAATGGTCTAGTCTGGCAATTAGGTCAAGATATGGTTGGGAACATGGTTAACCAACCAGCTCAACTAGGCCCACAAAATAAACATGGTGGTCTACCAGCTCTGAATTACTGTAAAAATTACAGCATTATTTTACAGCCGCTGGCTGTTTTTTAATAATACAGCATATTGCTGTAAACTGCAATGCATTCTGGGGTCATGTGTTGGTTTGACTCAAATTTACAGAATACTGCTGTAAACTGACCCTTCGTAATTTTAAAAAATACAGTTATTTACTGTAATCAGAGAATACAGGGAAATTCTGTAAATTAAATTGCAGTAACAATACTGTAAATTTTACAGTAACTGGCTGGCAACCCTGCTGCCAGTATTATACAGTAAAATTTACAGTAATTTTTTAACAGTGCACTGTAATGAATTACTGTAAAAATTACAGCATTATTTTACAGCCGCTGGCTGTTTTTTAATAATACAGCATATTTCTGTAAACTGCAATGCATTCTGGGGTCATGTGTTGGTTTGACTCAAATTTACAGAATATTGCTGTAAACTGACCCTTCGTAATTTAGAAAAAATACAGTTATTTACTGTAATCAGAGAATACAGGGAAATTCTGTAAATTAAATTGCAGTAACACTACTGTAAATTTTACAGTAACTGGCTGGCAACCCTGCTGCCAGTATTATACAGTAAAATTTACAGTAATTTTTTAACAGTGCACTGTAATGAATTACTGTAAAAATTACAGCATTATTTTACAGCCGCTGGCTGTTTTTTAATAATACAGCATATTTCTGTAAACTGCAATGCATTCTGGGGTCATGTGTTGGTTTGACTCAAATTTACAGAATATTGCGGTAAACTGACCCTTCGTAATTTAAAAAATACAGTTATTTACCGTAATCAGAGAATACAGGGAAATTCTGTCAATTAAATTACAGTAACACTACTGTAAATTTTACAGTAACTGGCTGGCAACCCTGCTGCCAGTATTGTACTGTAAAATTTACAGTAATTTTTTAACAGTGTAACCATTTTGAACTAAATGGATCAACATTGGTCCAAACAATTTGTAGACGATTTGATTAACCGTTTTAAACGAGCTTGAACCAACTAATGACCAGCAGGAACTAGTTTCAGTTGGATTTTCCACCAGGTATTGTTTTCATTTTGACAAACACCAGCTACTGTTTGAATATGAGGCGTAAAGATTTGGCATGAACACTAGTATCAATATTTTTTAACGCTGCTCAATTTCATTAGCCTTTAGCAATGGGCTAAAGAAGCTTGACAACCTTCGATACAGACTTTCATGGAAGAGATTTATTGGATCATGGCTCGTTCAGACTTGGAAAAACAGCCCCATTTTGGTTTGTGACATATTAAATAAGGGTGCGTTCACACTTGTCATGTTTGGTTCGATTAAAACGAATCCTGGTGCGATTGCTCAGTTAGTGCGGTTCGATTGATATATGAACGCAACACGGACCAAAGACATGTAAACGAACCAAAAACAGGACGTGATGGCTCAAAATGCGACGCTACAAGTCAGCTGATTTGACGACGCGGAAAGATCGGTGTATCCAAAATGAGTCGAGGGCAAACGTGGAGCAACGAGGAGATAAAGTGCCTCATCAATATTTGTTTCTGCATACAATGGAGGAAATCCTGGTGCTGTTTTGAATGTTTTGAACATTTTATGAGCTCTTCATGAGCTCTCAGCTGGTAAAAATAAAGCATATGTACACGCATTAAATGATCGGGTTTAATCCAGCACACAGCATTGTTTTGAATGTTCAGTAAGCAAGCTCCGTCGCGAAATATACGTCATAAAAGCTGACCAGTCAGGTTTTGACCGTATCCCTATGCCTTCAGTTCGGTAACTTAAGGTTCGCTGTTAAAAATGCCAGTGTGAACACTAAGCTATATGTTTTGTTTTTGTTTTTTTGGTCCGGACCAAATGAACCGAACGAAACAAACTACAAGTGTGAACTAAGGCATCGATTCTGACTAAGGTCTAAAAACATTTTTGTGATGGCCTTAAGATGAAATCATAAGCTCAAAATAGCCAATTCCAATGGGTGAAACAGTGCCATTCCAACAAGTGGCCCTCCAGATCCAGGACATTTTTGGCTCACTGGAGAAATAAGTCCAAGTTTAATCGTATATTATTTCATCATAGCAGTTAGTTCACAAACTTTATTAGTATTAAAACAACTGAACGCAAAAATGTACAGGGATTGTGCATACAAATTCTATATTCTGTTGTATGGGCACCAGCTCGGAAAACGTGCCACAAAAAATAAATAAAATACTTGCAGCATGATTCAGACATCAGATTTTTCCAGCAAGAGTCAAACTCAGGTGCAAGTGTCTTCAAAGCGAATGAATAATGTAGAAAGACGCTCACTTCAATAATGTATGTGAATGCAATATATTACTGGTAGTATAAAAAGGGAGGTTAGGCACACTTTTGAGCCTTTTAGTTAATGCACAACCACTTCAAAGTGGTAAATCAATATCATTCAAATGATAATCAATATCATTGCAATAAGCGATACTAAACCTACAGCAGTTAAACTATCTGTGACACTACCAGTCAGGTTTAACAATGACAAAGAGCCTTGGCAATGAATCCTGGCAAAGAGGAAAGAAATGCAAGACACGGATTCTTATTCTGTTTCTCTTAGCTATAAGCCTCAAACAGTAGCAGAATTACAATAAAAGTTCCTGCGAGGGAGAAAAAAAGTGAGGTTGTTTTCTTTTATGCACCTTTTATAGGCTATAACAATTATAGACTGAAATAAACATTTTGTCTTGCGGTTGAGATAACAACCAAACTCGAAAACTCCATTCTCAGCTCCATACTCGATGCACTGTGTGTTCTGACACCTTTCTATCAGAACCAGCATTAACTTCTTGAGCAATCTGAGCTACAGGAGTTCGTCTGTTGGATCGGACCACACAGGTCAGCCTTCGCTCCCCTCAAGCATCAGTGAGCCTCGGCCGTCCATGACCCTGTCACCGGTTCACCTCTGGTTCCTTTGTTGGACCCCTTTTGATAGATACTGACCACTGCAGAACAGGAACACCCCACAAGAGCTGCAGTTTTCTAGCATCACAATTTGGCCCTCATCAAACTCAAATCCTTACGCTTTCCCGTTTTTCCTGCTTCTAACACATCAACTTTGAGGGCAAAAAGTTCACTTGCTGCCTAATATTATAATTAATATATATATGTGTGTGTGTGTGTGTGTGTGTGTTGTATATATATATATGTGTGTGTGTGTGTGTGTATGTATATATATATATGTGTGTGTGTGTGTGTGTATGTATATATATATATATGTGTGTGTGTGTGTGTGTGTGTGTATGTATGTATATATATATATATATATATATATATATATATATATATATATATATATATATGTGTGTGTGTGTGTGTGTGTGTGTGTGTGTGTGTGTGTGTGTGTATGTATATATATATATATATATATATATATATATATATATATATATATGTGTGTGTGTGTGTATGTATATATATATATATATATCCCACCCACTATCCCACCGTGATGAAGAGATAATCAATGTTATAAATATATACACACACACATAAAGAATCAATATTAAATGTTTAGTTTTGATGTAATATTTAATAATAATACCAATCAATATGTAAGAAATATTTCATAATAATAATATAATATAGTAAATTAATATATACCATATTAATTGAATGATTATATTTGCATTTGGTCATTTACTATAACAAGCTTATCATTTAGATTACCATCAGTTAATCCAACGTGACTAAGAAAAAATGAACAACATTAAGAACACTGAAATTATCATGAATTATCAAAGTCCAAACGATTTTAATACGATGGTGCTTTCTGCTAGATTTTTGTGCATGGTTTTTTGAACTAGTATACTACTTGTGAACAGAATTAACAAATGCACCATGCAGAGAGAAAAACCTACCAAACTAAAACTTCAAAAGTGCAGAGTGGCCAAACAATTCAATTAGTTTTGGTCTTTTTTTTTTTGCTTCAAGGGCTTTCACAATTTTATAACAAAAAAATACAATGAAAACCCCTAGGAGATGAAGCCCAGTACGTCCACACTGTAAAACAAAATCCCTTTTATATACTGAGCTACTCATTTTAACTGATTAAATGCTACACCCTACGGCAAAACTTTCTCAATTGTGCTTATGTTTTATGATACAGCAGCTGTTCCATTACCAAAGCGGGGGGTAAACAAAACATGTTCCATTTGACGACAGGACACATCTCCGCTTTGGGCCACACATTTGGTATCTAAGCAACCGACTGCTCAACAGAGCAAAACTTCGCCAAAGGGAAGCAGATCGGCTTTGAGGAGGGACATTAAACTCCCCTGATGCTTCCTGTGGCAGTGTGGAATGCTGTTCTTTTGAGACTGCCTGTAACAGGCCCGACACATACTTCAACACAAGGAGCGATTTGGATATCAGTGTCCCATAACCCTCATAGGACCTTCAGGGATCAATTATGGAGCAAGTAACCAGTTCAGGATTTCCAAACCTACAGGGGAGTTATATCTGTAATAATGCCTGCTAGAATATGGGCACTTCATCACCTTCTCACACAGATTGGAGAGCAGCTCCAGCACAGTAGCATCATGTTTTAAAGCATCATAAATGAGTAGTTAGCTAATAAGTAGTCTTAAAGGGTTAATATGCACAAATATTAAAATTAACCCATGATTTACTCATCCTCAAACCATCCTAGGTGTATATGACCAGTCCCTCCGGAAAAACGCGGGATTTTTTTGTGATTGTTGCGGGCAAAAATCCTTGATTTTTTTATATTTTTGCAATTTTATGCGATGAAATTGCGGGAACTTGCAAAAACTGCGGTTTTTGATGCAAAAGAGGAAAAAAAGGTGATTCCCCAACACCCTGTTCTCACTAGATACTGCCTTCATGTAAAGAGGCAGGCTTTCTAAATCACAGAATACTGAAGTTTTATTTCAGACCTTAATTGAGTCAAACATTGAGTCAAATCAGTTCTGTAGCTTTACAAAAGGAATATTCAACTTCTGTAAAAATGAATAAATAAAATATAAAAAAATAAAATGTGTGCGTCCAGTTTAACAGAGGTAGCTGTACAAAACAGACGTCTTCTGTTAAATCAAGTGCTTCCAATGCACAAAGTGTAATCTTACTGCAACGTAAATTATTTTACATACTACTAATATACTTGAAACTGAAAAGTGGTTTTCCAGCGTCGACTTGCGTCTGTGGTCCAACACGCAGTTGCACGGAGTGCGAAATAATTTGCCCCCACTATCATGTAAAAGACCGGGAAACTGCTTCGCGCGGTCTTTTGAGCTTATTTTTGTTGGCAAATGAGAATTATTGGCGTGCTTCATCATGGTTTCACCGCGGGGTTTACAGATGACGTTCACGTCGCGTCATTACGTCACTTCATAAGGTTCCCATGGCAATAGGGGGAAAATAATGGCGCTTTACTTGTGTGAAGTAAACGCAACATTTTTCAACTTTCTGCTAAGATATATGTGACTTTTTTGCAATGAAAATACAGGGATTACGAAATCATGCTAGCCCCGCATATTTTTCTTGCTGAAATCGGCAATTTATGCGGCGAAAGTGCGGCATATTTGAAAAATGCGACCCCCGCATAAATATGCGGACTTTGGCTGATTATGCATGAAATCAAGCGATCGCATAATCGCGTTTTTCTGGAGGGACTGTATGACTAACTTCATTCAGACGAACACAATCGGGAGTTATATTAAAATATATCCGGGCTCTTCCAAGCTTTATAAATGGTAGTGAAGGAGGAGTGAAATTTTTAGCCCAAAAGTGCATCCATCCATCATTAAAGTAATCCACACAGCTCCAGGAGGTTAATAAAGGCCTTCTGAAGTGAAACAATGTTTTTTTATAAGAAAAATATCCTTATTTAAAACTTTATAAACTATAATAACTAGCTTCCAGCAGAGAGCCGTGCACCGTTTAACAGCGAAAGACTAACCCCTGACCTGATGCATCGAGTACTGATGAACGTGGAAGTACAGAGGATAGAGGAAAACAACACTGGTCACAAATTAGAAGTGTAAAATAAGAATTTTTAAAGAGAAATATAAGATATTTCAATGTAAGAGAAGAGGAGCTTGAGCCCTATTTCTTAAGCTATGTCTAAGCTTCACGTCAGAGGTTACACTTTTGGCATGAATCAATGCGTAAGGCCGTCTGCCAGAAGCTAGTTATTAGGGTTTAAAGGCCCGGTTTCACAGACAGGGTTCAGACTAAGCCAGGATTAGGCCTTAGATCAATTAGGGCGTTTAAGTAGCTTTTATAAACGGTCACTTGAAAAAAACATTACTGGTGTTCATCTTGAGAGAAAGCAATGCCACTGACATATTTTAAGATTTGTAAGTTTCTTTCAGTTAAAACAGCTCAAACATGCATTTAGACGAAGACTAGCTTAAGCGTTGTCTGTGAAACCGGGGGATGAAGTTTTAAACATGGATATTTTTATCGTTGTATCAATACTGTAGAGAATGGAATTGATATTTCAGCAATCGATATGTATCGAAATATATTTTTCACAACACTATAGTAGAAAGAGTTTGCAACCATAACTGTACAAAAGTGTCCAAAAATATTTTATACTCTTTTTTACAGAATCCAAAATACACACGAGAGAGCATCTTTGATGACATAGAATGTCAACCAGATAGTTACTGCATTGGATTGTTTACAATATTATGGTATGTGTAGTATTAACATGACATCAATATTTTTATTTTCAAATAATGGTTTTTAATAATACCAGTACAGTGCGACAACCCCAATTATTTGGAATCCAAAAATCAGTGAATGAAGTGTCACAAAACTACTTTCAAAACGACACTCATGGCGTGAGGCGCTGAAAAAACAGCAATAAGTAGCACCGGTGTAGTAACACGTACAGAATGTAAGAATGCAACATATGTGAACGTCCTCTAATATATAAATGTGCCATTTTTTCTTGTTTTCATTATTAGCGGAACAAAAAGTAAGTGAAAAAGATGCCATTGTTACAGCAGATGATCCAGATTGAAAATAGCTCATACCTCAATACCATGCCTGTTAAAAAAACAATGTTGCTCTAAAAGAAACTTTTTCTCAAAGAAGTCAAAGGTAAGGATTATGCAGAAATCTACTTCATGGAGAAAAAGAACAAGCCTGTCAAATCGGGCCTGCCAAACCTGCGCGTGGCACCTGTCGTTTCCCATGGGAATCTACTCTGTACTTGCACCTGTGTGACTCTCGAGCACCTCCAATGCAAATGTAGCAGTTTGCAAGCATATGCCTCCTCATCTCTGCTCCTGGGCTGAATGCATTTCTTCCTGATTTACCGATTCACTTGGCAATCCATCTCTAAAATAGGTCCAGGCAAGGCAGCAAATCCAACTTTACTTGCAGGCAGAGATAAGAGGCTAGTGTGCCAGAAGTGTTCCCAAGATAAGCCACATTTCCTCCAGAGTGTTGCTCGAGCTAACCTCCAAGAGACAAGTACCTATGTTCAGTACAATTCATGATATAGCCCATATTCCTTTCGATTCAGTCTTTACATTTACAATTTATAGTCAATCATGTTAGTATTGCTTAGGGGATAATGCTAATTTAATAACATGGCACATGACTTTAACATGAACGACTGCGTAGGTTGGGGTGAAGAAGAAAAAAAAGAACAACACCACCAAAAACAACTCCCTCACAAACTCAAATTTGTTACAGTTTCTACAGATGGCTTGAACTTTCCTTGAAAGTCATCACCATGTTAAGGTAGTTGTGCAAGTTATTAATAATGTTAATTATTATGTCACTTTCCTGATAATTTACTCAACCCCATGTCATCAAAGATGTTTATATCTTTCTTTCTTCAGGCAAAAGGAAATTAAGGTCTTTGAGGAAAACATTCCAGGATTTCTCTCCATATAATGGACTTTAACAGGGTTCAACGGGTTGAAGGTCCAAATTGCACTTTCAATGCAGCTTCAAAGGGCTCTACATGATCCCATCCGAGGAATAAGGGTCTGATCTAGCAAAACGATTTGTCATTTTTTAAAAAGAAAAAAATAATAATTTATATACTTTTTAATCACAAATACTTGTCACACGTGACCTTTCCAACATGATAACGTAATGTGTGACACATCACAGAGCAATGCAAGATGAGATTTTGTGGTTAAAAAGCATATAAATTTAGAATTTTTCAGAAAACGACCGATCATTACGCTAGACAAGAACCTTATTCCTCGTCTGGGATCATGTAGAGCTCTTGAAAGCAAGTTTTGAAGCTCCAAAACTACAATTTGGACCACGTTGAACCACTATATGGAGAAAAATCCTGGAATCTTTTCCTCAAAAACCATAATTTCTTTTCAACAGAAAGAAAGACAATCATCTCAGCTGACATGGGGCTGAGTAAATGATCAGTTTTTAATTTTGAAGTGAACTAATCCTTTAAGTTATGCCAGGAGGTTTCCAGGTCATTGACATGAGATTGGTGAGATGTTTTGGCTGGTTTTTAGCATGTTTCCTATGCTTGGTGGTGGCTTACCATCCAAAAAGATCCCACTCCCAAGTTTCTATGATATGGCTCAGATCCCCTCTTTAACGTAAAAATAAGGGGTTCATTGGCTCTGTGTAAGGGCCCAAACTAAAGACAGACAGAAGCAGGTCGCCTTGTAAATTCCATCCACATGGAGGAACAGAGACTGAGATCAGAGAGCAGCAGAGGCGGGAACAGCCTGTCTGCTCTAGTTGAACATCAAACACGGCTTTTCCAGCCAAACTTAGCCTGAAAATCAGTTGAGAAGAGAGACTCTAAACAATACCCGTATAACTTACTGCATCAGCAACCAGTGGATATTTTAATGTCTTATAAAAGCCATGGATGTTGATAGCTCAGATTCAAAAAGCTGAACAAAAACAAGTACAAAGGAAGTTCCTTGTAGTTATGTCACACGTGTTGACAGCTTCCAAATTCCAACATGTTGCATGTCCAGGAATGTACTTCTACAACTGCATATCTACAGAACATAACTGTTCAACCAGAGAAGCAAGATAATCCTGTTTCATTCTTAATAGAAAACTGATTGTTCACTTTACTTTCAATGCAGATCTGTTATTCAATACAGATCTGATTTTTCATCATTTGGCAGACGCTTTTATCCAAAGCGACTTACAAGGGGAGCAGTTAGGGGTTAGGTGTCTCGCTCAAGGGCACTTTAGTCATGGTATCGAAGGTGGAGTTTATTCACAATCCCCACCTTCAATTCCTGCCGGCATGGGAATCGAACCGACAACCTTCAGGTTACAAGCCCGACTCCCTCACCACTAGGCCACGACTACCCCAGTATTGCTGTAGAAGCCAAAAATCAGTAAGATTTCAGCTTATTTAAATAGAAATTTGCCATATTCCCAGTGGATCAACTTCACAATCCATAATAGAAGATTATGAAGCATTGTGAATGGCAACAAACCTAAATATGAGGTCAGTTTGACTTTTTTTTAAGAAATACCCTACCTTTATTCAGCAAGGTTGCATTAAATTGATCAAAAGTGACAGTGAAGACATTTATGATGTTACAAAAAATAAGTGCTATTAGGCAGCATAACGGTTTTCAACAATGATAATAAGAAGAAATGTTTCTTAAGCATCAAATGAGCAAATTAGAATGATGTGACACTGAGTAATTTTGCTGAAAAAAACCCAAAAAACAGGAATAAATTACATCTTAACATGAAAATAATTATATTTTTATAACTAATTATATTTGACAATATTATGATTTTTACAGTATTTTTAAGCAAAGTCAAGCAGCCTTGGCAAGCATATATAAGACATTATATATATAAAAAGATACTATAAAAGTCTTTTAAAATCCCTATGGAGAAACTGAATGGGAAAAACTACTTCCAGACCCCAGCCTGCTGATATACTAGTGCAGGGCCAATGCTCTAAAATGAAAAAATAAGCAACAGGGAGCATCTCAGATGCACATATTGTGTCCATTGTCCTCCAGTATATAAACCTGTAGCTGCAGAATGGAGCACGAAGCAGCTCCTGCTTTCAAACACTTCACCAGACACAAAAGACTCCTGTCACTGACAGCAGGCTTCAGCTACGTCCCTTTATGTTGATCCAACGATCACAGCTTCCTTGGTCAGCTATAAATAGCCCACCATTCAAGCCTGCGCTGCATGACAAACGCCTGCTATTCATCCTGCCTCAAACAGAATACAAAATTGGCCGAATAGCTAACCAATACAAAACCAATGCGAAAATCTCACCCTCACTTATGGACGCTACTCTCTAGAAAAAAGGTGATTAATTAAACAATTAAGTGCCTCTGACATTTCGTGTCAATTTCAACCTCATTTTGGAAGCCAAAAAGTGAAGCTAGTCAAAATGAGAAAAGGATGTAAACACCATCTCACTGTCTGAGGAAATAGAGAGAGGAACAAGAGCACATTTGTTGAGTCACAAACAATATGACTTGTCAGTTCTTCAATGTGAGATGCAGCTGATGAGTGTGTACTAACTAATAAAGACATGTGTGATGTGTGACCAGGAAATCCCAAAATATTTATTAAAATCAAGAATTTGTTTTTCAAAAACTTATACTGTAAATGATGCTGACATGGAACACTAGAAGTGGGACTTTAAAAAGTAGATATAAACATATATCACATATGAATCATATATGACATATGAAACAGTTTCATATTTAAAATATTGTAATTTTTGAAAGAAGTTTAATCAATAAATAGCGTCTAGTGTCTCTTTAGTGTGTCGTGACAGATCGCTGGAGCTCCTCGTGAACCGATCATCTCTTCATACTAGTTCATTTATAAAATCAAGTAAACATGAATGAACATCAGAAGGAATGTTGTTTCAGACGTGAGTACACACAATTTTTCAAATTCAAGTTCACCAACATTAATCTACTAACTCCCCTGACTGACAAAATGGGGTTATGATTGGTCAGATCGCCTGTCAATCAAACTGTTTGCGAAGCATCAAATGAGCTACTTTTATACGGTCGCTACAGGTAGTTTTTTTTTTAATCCATGGATTGAAGCGACCCGTCCCCCTCTCCAGAACACAATTTTTACCCCCTGAAATGCAATTTTTTACCGGGGAACCCCCTTGGGCTAGTGTTGGGTGTGATTTGGTGTTATTTTTGAATAGCAATTAGCAATTTCTTTACGCAAAACCTGGCAACCCTGCAATAAATAGATACTTAAAATGGGTTGTTCATGATGAAATAAGTAGATAAATGTACTGATACATATAAAAATAAAATAATTGATGAATACAGCATTTACTGGTACAGTACAGACTGGTGCAGGATGTCAAAACCTTATAAATATACATAACTTAAACATAACAGTGAATTATACAAGTAAACTGCACATACTCACACCCCAAACATTCTTATCTAGTTAATTTAGAAATTGTTACTTAAAAAAAAAAAAAGAAGCAGCTTCAAATATTGCCTTATCGATATGTAATTTACGTTGTAGAGCAAACCGTTGTAAAAGAGTTTATCACAGACCTTATTTTATTCAGTATTCAACTTACATCCTGAAGTAAAGAACATCCAATGAGTTGGAAGGTGAGGGATTTTCCAATTTAATAGAATCGGACATCTTGCCAACAGAGTAAAGAAGGCATCAAAGTCGGAGAAATAAGAAGGCAAAAAGTGTCCAGAACCCAAACTGGCCAATAATGGGACAAGATGTGATATCCACTGAGGTAATGGCTGACAGAGAGACAAAATCTAGAGCTAAAAAGGGAGAAATGGCTGGGCAGGTTTCGAAAGTATGGATTAGAGTGGCTGAACCCCAATGACACTCTCAGGTCCAATAGAGGGGTTCAAGTGAGACCAGTGGGCTCTATAAACCACCTTACACTGTATAAGCTTGTGATGTGCGTAAACAGAGGAAGAATTGTGGTGGAAATTCACCCATGTGATTAAAGTCAGGCCACTCCATAGTAAAATTATCAAACCAACTTTACTGAAAATCGAAATTCAGGGTAGTCTCTCTTACAACGAAAGCATACCTCAGAGAGCTACAAAGTGAACTCCAGACAAAACAGAATATTTAGTCAAACCATACATATGGACCCTCAAAATTGATTGGATAACCAAATAAGTCAATTATCATAAAGCCATCCAACTTCCTTTTACCATACAAGTACAACTTCCAATCCATCGACATTCCATAATAGTTATCCGTTTCACGTATGTAAATAATTATTAGTTAAAAGCACCTAAACCCCTAACTTCTTCCCAGCTAACTGACCTTAAAGGCAGAAAAGTCATTATCCTTAAGTCATTGCTCGGAGAAACTATTTACTAACCTTGCAACGTTTAAGGTAAATGGTAACCCATTTACTTAACCATAAAACTAACAGATATACCTCTTCGTGCTCACCGATCAGGATCTGACCCCTACATATGTGGGTTAACCTCCACTGGGTAAAAATCTTCAGCAAACTTTCTTTAACCTTCAATTCATCTCCTCACATTCTTAAACCATCAACACTCTTTTGAAAACATCATAAACAACCAAAAAACAAAAAGTGCTACATGCTAGTGGTTACACACATGTATCTATATGTCACCAATCAAATCTCATTTTTAAATATGCAGAAAGGAACATTTCCCTTACAGAATTATACCATGCTCAGGATCAGATGATGCGCAAGTTCATTTTTCATAATTTAGCAGACGCTTTTATCCAAAGCGACTTACAAGGGGAGCAATTAGGGGTCAGGTGTCTTGCTCAAGGGCACTTTAGTCATGGTATCGAAGGTGGAGAGAGTGCTGTTTATTCACAATCCCCACTTTCAATTCCTTCCGGCATGGGAATCGAACTTGCAACCTTCAGATTACAAGCCCAACTCCCTCACCACTAGGTTGCAAATTAAAAAATTGCACAAAAATTGCAAATGAATCGTATTCACTAATTTAGTAATCAACCCTTTAACACAAGGATCTACGGACAGAACTGAGCCAAAATCGGAAGGCAGGTGACGCATTTTTTTGTATTTTTAAAATCTGGGGAAAAAAGTCCACTGGCAATATCAAACCCGGAGATCAACAGATCAAAATCATCATCAACGTAAAGGTCAGCAATAGAAACCAGCACAAGAGTCCTCAAAAATACCGAAGTAGAGTGCAAAATTAAAGGATGGAACTGAGGGTTGGAGGGATAACAGAGGGGTTTGAAGACTAAAACGCCACAAAAATTGGGTCCACATTTTAAGATTTAAGTAAGTCTGAAAGCTTCCGTCACACTTATGCCCAAATAACTAAAATTCAGTAAAGAAACTCTGAAAGGTGAAGATGCTAACGGCATTAATTCACTTTTACTCAGATTCAACTTACAATATGAAAATAGACCAAATTCTGCCAGCAGATCAAGAGAATGAAGGTGCCAGGGTCAGACACCTAACAAAAGATCATCCATGTATAAAGACATCTTCAACTCCCCTGTTAGTATGCCAGCCATCGCACTGGACCTGACAGCAACTGCCAGACGCTCAGTGGCTATTGTTAGTAACAGCGGGGAGAGTGGGCAGCCTTGTCTAGTCCCATGCCATGACTATAAGAGAAATATGTAGGATATTTATTATTTGTTCATAATACAGGCCATAGGAGACATGTATAAAGCTATGAATTAATCGGGAAAACCAAATCTTCAAATTTGACTCCGCATCCATGACCAAACATCTAGCTAGAACTTTAGATAATAATTTCACTTCTGTACAAAGTGATGGGGCAATAGTTACTGGATAAAGAAGGATCTTTATCTTTCTTGAGAAGGAGTGTGGATCCTGCGGGAATCCTGCAGGAAAGCCATTAGAAGAAAGCCAAGAGTAGTCTTAATTTCATCCCACATATTGCTGCCAAATTAAAGATGGTGTCAGGATTAACAAGATTGAGGAGTGATTTAAAAGGTACCGTATGTGCTTTTTGACTGTACTAAAACACGAAAATACCATAATATGTTTGCAGATATTTAGCAAACATGTTAAATTCACATACTTTTTTCTCTGAAAACCAATGCTACAGCCAGTTATTCTACTTTGAAATGTGTGTTCCGTGTTGAAATACCACACACTGCCAATTTATCCATTAGTATTTTGATACCCCGCGTTGTCAAACGCAACATATTGTAGCCACAGAAGCCAGCATTCAAACTGGGTCAGAGATTGCAACTCCTAGTCAAACTAAAAAAAGCCTCTGCATCCAACTAAAAATCTCTATGAACGGGAGGATTTTAAGAAGGATAAATCAACCAATCAACTGACAGTGTAATTGACCCTTCGCGAAGATTAGTTACTGCTGCTACGTCACAAGCCACACGCTCTCACGCCACACATCATGTTCTCACACGGTGAAAAATAAATGGCGGAGCAAAGAGGACACTGACAACGTGCCAACGGACAAGAGAGTTCAGGTTACTTTTAATATGAAACAAAGTCTCAGCTTTTGAATTGTCTTTTTTTTAGAAACTCTAACAATAAATACTGTTAAATAACAATAAATACTGTCGTAAACCGATCATCTCTTACTACTAGCTATAGCATGATATAAACATAGGGTAGTCGTGGCCTAGTGGTGAGGGAGTCGGGCTTGTAATCAGAAGGTTGCTGGTTCGATTCCCATGCTGGCAGGAATTGAAGGTGGGGATTCGATACCATGACTAAAGTGCCCTTGAGCAAGGCACCTAACCCCTAATTGCTCCCCTTGTAAGTCGCTTTGGATAAAAGCGTCTGCTAAATAATGAAAAAAGAAAAACATGACTGAACATCAGAAGGTATGTTGTTTCAATCGCAGAAAGACGTCAATACAGACCATTTTTCAAGTTAATCTACTCCTGTCTGTTTTTTGTTTTTTTTGGATCAAATGGTGGATTCGGAATTATGAGTGGTCAGATCACCTGTCAATCAAACTCACGGCAAAGGATGAATCGCGATCGCTCCTGTTGCTTGTCCTCAATCTGGCAACCCAAGTGAGCGTGGGGTCAGAGGAGGAGGGGGCAGGGGAAACAACTCTCCAATATTTTGAATTTGGACTGCAATACTCATTTCAACCACTAGTCAATATTACGTATTGCACCTTTAATCTGTTCAGCATGACGACGTTTAATGTCCTAGAGAGCCTCTGTAGTCCCATTTAGCCACATGTTAGCCTCCGGCTGTTTCAAGACATAAAAAATCATATCACTGATGTTTTTATGTCGTAGAATAAAACTTGAACTTTTGTTAACCACAGACCTTATTTCAGGCATTTAACCAAAAACTCATTAACTTCGAGATGACTGAACCGTACGTTCAAAAATGCTAACTCATTTCTGGGTTTTGGGACTCATTCCCGTGGCACTCTATTGTCTCTGATTTTTCTTTCTCGCTCAGCTCAGACCTCAGCTCTCCCTCTTTAAATGACCATTAATGCCTCCATTTACCAGTTTTCTTCAATGCTGTCCGCAATTCTACAATCCACCTGGGACAAAAAGCATCTGCTGGAGAAGACTACGCCACGCTGATTCAGTCACAATTGTCCATGCGTGTACTTTCAGCAGTTGGACTTCAAACAAGCTTTTTCCATCTCATAATGAGCCAGCAAAAGGAAAAGGGCTAAACATAATAGGTGTTTTTGCAAGGACCGCTAAATCAGATCTCGCACATTCAGTAAGGGGCACGCTGGCAATCCCACCTTACGAGCTGTAATGACTTACAATCAGTGTCTGAGAGTTCAGGTTGCTAGGATACATCACTGCCACAGAGGCTGGAAATGAGACTGATAACAAGTAACAAAGAAAGAAAAGCGACTAAAATGAGATCAATTTCCTTTTCATATCAGCCATGAGTCATGACACGCAAAAGTCCAAAATAACTTCACACCTGAGCATTGTCAGCAGCAGATGCCATCTGGAAGAAGGAAAAAAAGATGCCTCCTAGTGTTAAAAAGAGTCTGTTAGCATTAATTTTGGTTTAGGTTTATGTTTAGACCGAACTCTTAGAAGAAAAGGCTCTATATAAAACCAGGCTTCCGCCAGGCCCTTCAAACATAGAACCTTTAAAGGATTTTTAAAATTTATTTTAATTAAATGTTATGAATTGAACCACTCATAAACATACTTTACTCGTAAACAAACCCCACTTAAAGGTGCACTATGTAGTTTTTTCATCCACTAGGGGTCGCTAAACTCTCGCGGTGAATATAGAATCAAGGAACTTGTCGTCATGCCGATGGATCTAATAATATTTATGGGGACATAATGTTTATGGATGAGTGAATGCATGTTTTTAACATGACTGTGGTGTGAAGCAGGGCGTGGCCGAGAATCGCGGATGCGATTGATAATGAGAGACAGATATCAGTGACACACGCGAGTCCCGGGGAAATAAAGAAACGAGGACATTTCATTCTACCGAACTACTCATAAGTGCTGAAATACTACTCTTACAGGTCAGTTTATTTGATGAATTAAAACTGTGAGGTATTATATATTAAATATATACATTAATATTATATGTTATATATAAATCTGTGTTTTGTTGTTTGGTTAACATTAATGACTTAGCAGCAGGTATTTATAGGTTGCTGTCACTTTAAGGCCGAATGCACGGATCCAATCTTAGGATACGCATTCGATTTCTTTCTCAACTCTTTACATTCACTTAAGACTGCGTTTACGAGAATACTTGCTGAAACTGGTATTTTGAAAATATTATGTGTATGTGTCCATTCAAGCGCATGGAGAAGCAAAAGAGGAACCAATTCGCTGTTCCAATCTAGATATATTTTTGGCAGTTTTTCTCTTTCAGACAAAAAAAAACGAAAATAGCATTTTCGGCCGATAATTTTCAGAGGACGAAATTTCTGTGCAACCCTAAAACAAAAGCTTTAGAAAGCAAGCCTGTTGGCCATACAAGACAATAATACAACTGGATTACTTTCCAGCTCCTGATAGGCTGCCACTGATGGAATATTGCTGCCTTCACATGCTCTCGGAATTATCCTAGGTAAAAATTGCACATGAACGCCATGTGAAGGCGGCATAACTGTACAAGTACATCTTTAAATTTTCGGCCTGTGCTCGAGGTCGAGATGAGTAAGATGTAGTCATTATTCATACAACAAAAAATTGAGAACACTAAACATCATCCAGTCATTCCTGTTCTTGTTGGGCAATCTGGATGATGTCCCATTCCTGTAAACACAACTCAAATGTTACTCTAGCATATTCTGAAATGTCACAATCTTTACAAATCTATTGATAGAACCACTGATACCGGAAAGAAAATTCAGAATATTCAAATAAATTCGAAATGTCTTATTATATAAAAATATTTTGAATACAGGTTTGGAACAACAGTAAATGATTTGGGGTCAACTATGTCTTTAAGAGTGTTGGACAAAAACAAAAATGCTATAGCAAAGTGCAAGAGTTGTAATTATCTCCGTCTTATGCAAGGCTTCATATGTGGTTGATGAAATCAACAGGGCTGACAGTAAAATATGGTTTTGTCTCTTAACAACTGATTTCAGTGACAGTCCTGGAAGAGCTCAGAAAGGAGGAAACCAGAATCAGCCGAATTAAAGACTTGGTACATACACATCTGAGAAATTACAGACACATGTACATTCCTGACAGGTAATGAATTGAATTAGTTTGTGTAATTGCTAGGTTTATTTAGAACCAGTTCTATTAAACACACACACACACCTCATATTTTATGGGGGCATTCCACAGACATAATGTCTGTATATGCTATACCCTAAACCTACCAATCACAGAAACCTTCTGCATTTTACATTTTTACAAAAACATCACATCCCTAGTATGATTTATGAGCGGTTTTCCTCATGAGGACCAAAAATGTCCCCTCAAGGACAAAGATTTCTGATATTGCCACGACTGATGCAATATACTGTTACACATGCATTTTCTTTCTCAACTGTTTATGTTCACTTACGACTATTTACGATAGCTTGACATGATTTTCTGTGTATTTGTTCGTTCAAGCATAAGAAGATGTGAAAGAGAATTCAGTAGTCGGTACTATATTTTTCATGTTCATTTTTCATCATTTAGCAGACGCTTTTATCCAAAGCGACTTACAAGGGGAGCAATTAGGGGTTAGGTGTCTTGCTCAAGGGCACCTTAGTCATGGTATCGAAGGTAGAGAGAGTGCTGTTTATTCACAATCCCCACTTTCAATTCCTGTCGGCGTGGGAATCGAACCGGCAACCTTCAGATTACAAGCCCGACTGAACAGGTTAAAATAGGAATTGACAGGCAGTATTTTAATTTTATAACAAGCATCCGATTCCTGACCTTAAGTATCCGATTCCAGAATTGAATTCGATTTTCTATTCCCAAACTTAAGGGTAAGTGGTTTAATGGTGAGAGAGAGAGAAAAAAAAACTGCATTAATTAAAACTTGGGGACATCAAGGAAAAAACGGCACGTACAACATTCCCAGAAGCAGAACTCAAGCAGAGGCAACCGGTCCCAAGAGAGTGCCCATTTAAAGACAGAAAGGGGGGGTATATACCTCATGAGAAATCAGGGCTGTGCCTCATGCTCCTGCTGTCCTCAATGGGGTTTGTGACAAGAGACCTGTGTGCTTCCTTATTACATACTGCTACAAAACATGTGAATCAACAGGTAGTGAAGAGAAACCAGTAAGATTTCTAGTGTAAAGTCATTTAAAAGTCACTTTTGCACACGGTATGACACTAGGCCTTAACCAGGGGCAAAATGCGTTGAAATAGCACTCTCTTTTAATCACTACAAACAAACACATCTATATTTATGTAAATTACGCTCATATAGACATCTTATTCAAAAACTTACTTTATATTTGACTTGCTGAAAGTGTATATATGTGCATTTTTTTAAACAATTGACCCTTCGCAAACAGTTTGATTGACAGGCGGTCTAACCAATCATAACCCCGAATTAGTAGATTAACGTTGGCGAACTTGAACTTGAAAAATTGTGTGTACTCACGTCTGAAACAACATTCCTTCTGATGTTCATTCATGTTTATTTGATGCTATAAGTGAACTAGTATGAAAAGATAATTAGTTCACGAGCCGCTTGAAGGAGCTCCAGCGATCTGTCATGACACATTAAAGAGACACTAGACGCTATTGTTGAATGTTTGTATACCCTGAATGTTTGAGTGAATCTAGTGCTGAAACCTCACAGTCAGGCTGAGCAAATAAAAATGATCAGCGAACGCATTTCATTCTTAGAGTTTTAACTCTCTCTCGCTCTTTTATGAGATTTGGCTGTTCAAAGAAGCGTCCTTTCAAGTGTGGACTAGTGACGTAAAACAACTTAATGGGATGTTGTCCGTTTCAAGTCTGTGGCCACATATTAACCGAGTCCTCAAACTGACAAATATCAATCTTTGAAAATCAGCCAGAATATTCAGAAAGGGCGCCATGAAGCCAAGTGATTTTGAGAGGTCCGTAATACACAGAACAACGCATTATTCACCAGTTTAAAGACCAGAAAGATGTCAGCCGTATACGTATAAGTGGTCTATGACTGGTTTCTACTTTCTATATCCATCAAAATGTTTGTAAAAGTCAAAGTGTGTAATTTCTGCGCCGCTAACGTCATACGTCACCAAAACAAACGCTACCTTCACCTGCCATTGGTTAGCCAAACAGATAGCCACGCCCTAAACTCACGCCATTGGTTGACCCAATCTTGCTGTTGCCAGGCAGATTGAGATGCTCAAACAGAGCAAAGCTTCAAAAATGTTT
Source organism: Opsariichthys bidens (assembly GCA_037194245.1). Classification (NCBI taxonomy): domain Eukaryota; kingdom Metazoa; phylum Chordata; class Actinopteri; order Cypriniformes; family Xenocyprididae; genus Opsariichthys; species Opsariichthys bidens. Next base: position 6,172,398 of record CM074286.1, on the reverse strand, counting down.
ACAAGTTTCCAGTCAAACCAACCTACGAATGGCTGGATTTTGTAAATACACACTTCACCCTAAAAGGTCACCCCAAAATAAATGATTTTGAAAGAAAAATATGAACACTTCTTATCCAATCTTATTTGTACTCCAGCATTCTTTAAAATATCCGTACACGTTTGGTACAACATGAGGGTGAGTGGGTGATGTGGGTGAACTATCCTTTCAACTACAGTGCCAAAGCAGGAAACCAAGGGCGCTAGGACCTCTGAGCCGATATCCTCACAGCTGACTGGGAAATGCCCTTCGTGACAAGGCTATTTTAACATTAATAGTCTCAAATTATACACTGTCATGTTACAGTGCAAAAACCGAGCCCAGCCTTACAACCCACATCTTACGCAATCACAAACAGTTCTGCATAACTTCACCCCAGTGTTGGCAAAACCTCAAGATGTAGTAATCCTGACAGCTCGTTTCATGATGTGCTTGGAGTGAATTATTGATTCCCGTCACGTTAACAGGAGTGAAATCATGTCGGGATAGGGTTTGTAGGCTGATGCTTGCCAAAATCTCATTCAAAAAGGCTGGTGAAGAAGCATGCCAACGACGGAGCGAAGGACACTAGAGCTGCGGACATAACCAAATGGACTTACAGATCAAAAACCACCTTGTTTGCTTGGATTTCCATCCACGATTTATCTTGACTACAGGTTAATGTTGGAGGAATGATGTAATTAACACTCTAGCTCACACCCAAAAAAGATATGCATCATATGTAAAAGGGGTTGAACAGGTGGGTGTTCACGTGTACACACTCCAGAATGACTGCATTTCTCATTCTTGCCTGGACTTGCATTGCGAGACTGGCGGCAGCAGCTACAGAGGTCAGAGAAGTTAAAAAGTGTGATATGTGTAGCAAATGGTCTGGCTTCGGCATAAGGCTAGAAGAAATAAGTGACTGGTGAAGCTGACACTGGTAATGGTCTTGCCATTCATGTCTGATCGTGAAAATATCTGCATCATCAGCAATGTCAACTTTTAATCAGGTTTAACCAACCTCTTACATCTCATTGACAAAAACTGTCTTTGAACTCAATGCAATTCTGAACATCTGACGGTACATGAACGTCTTATCACTTACTGTCAGGGCTGGGTAGGTTACTTTTAAAATGTATTTAACTACAGATTACAAAATAAATGCTTTAAAAAGTCATTTGTAACCTACTTCGTTACATTACTCAAGTTTAGTAACTTAATCTAAATACTTTCGAATACTTTGGAATACTAATAAGTGTGGAACAAACACAAAAAAGGCAATTGCAAGTTTTTAATCTCACAATTCTGACTTTTTCCCTAAGAATTGCGTGATATAAAGTTGCAATTGCGAGTTATAAAGTCAGAGTTATGAGACATAAACTCACAATATTGAGAAAAGTCAGAATTATGAGATATAAACTCACATACTAAATTCACAATTGCAAGAAAAAAAGTCAGTATTGCAAGTTCATATCTCCCAATTCTGACTTTATAACTTGCGATTGTGAGTTTAAATCTCGCAATTCTGATTGTGAATTGTGAAATGCAAACTCACAATTGTGAGGGGAAAAAAACAAATTGTGAGAAAAAGTTGCAGTGACATTTTTTACAATTATAAAATGACTCACAAACAACGATCACAAAACATGAAAACAGTCGTGGATCATCCAGATCATGACAGGACAGTTAAGTTGACAGTTTGGGCAATTTTTTGTTTTAAATAAATTCAGTCATTTTGGATGGAAATAAATTAAAACGACAACATTTTTATGATCCCTCTTAAAAGTATTAAAACTTTGATGAAACTTAACTCTGCTTTTTCAGACTGTCAGAGTCAGAGAATCACCAATTGCTGTTTAAATGACATTAAAATTCAAAGTAATCACTTTGGTAATCTAAAATACTTTTCAGATGTAACTGTAATCTGATTACCATCCATTTAAAATGTAACTGTAATGAAATACACTCAAATTTTGTATTTTAAACACGTAACTAAGTTACTTGTCTTTCATTACTCCCCAACCCTGCTTACTGTAATGCATGGCAGCCAGGATTATGACTGTTAAATGTGATGAATATTTTATCACACCTCCACACTGGTGTAACAGAGCAGCATTGTGAACAGAGGCCGTATAGCTCTTGCTTAATGGAGGGTTTTGAAAGAACGATGACTTAACCTAAGGCATATATGACTATGATCCAGAGGCATTATTAATAATGTATCCATACAAGAAAGCTACAATAGGCAGCAAACACATCACACATCTGCTGAAAGGTGTTTTGTAATGTATCCATTATATCAAATCAGTCTGTCAATAGACAATTTGCTTTAACTCTCTGTCAAAACTTGAGACGAGTTAATGAATCTTTTTAGTGAACAATTCAAAAGATTCGATTCACTTCAATGAATCAAACTCGCCGCTACTATTTAGGTAGTAAATGGAATACCAGATGACGTGAAAAGAAAAACCGTTGGTCTTTTATAAAAAAATACGTACACATTTCAAAATCAACGACTTAAAATATCACGGCCTTTAAGTGAGATAATCTCCAACACACATCCAAACCCTGAACAATAACAGAGAAAATAATGGGGAACTGAAACATCGTCTCACTCGCTTAAACGGAGTGTTTTGCTTCAGTAATTCGTGTTACAAAGGGTAGTATTTAGGACATCTGTAAATATAATCTCTTCTTTTGCAGAGCGTCGCTCTAGTACAGGAGAAATCGTGACTATGGCGGTGTTTCGAAACCTATCGAGTGCACTACATAGGCGTCATTCACGAGCGCTCGTGAATAAGACTTCTCTGAGGGAGCCGATAAATCCTTTCTAAACAGATAACATATTTGGTTTACCAACACACCATGTGACTCACTTGTCATCAGACAATATTTTGAGAAAAAACACAGCAGGGAAACGGGCGTTACGAAATGTATTTCAGGCTCGTTATGTTACACACTACAATATCATACTAAAACATTCTTATATCGTGTGGTTGTCGTGCCCATCAAATGTGCTGGATTTTCAGCAAACAACTCCACACTGGCTAGCGATCTCTGCTAGGGCAAAATGACAAAAGCGAACATAAATCCCATTTAAAGTGACAGTTTACCTGGTCCAGAGGCAGATCAATAATCGTACTAATTGGCTGCAGCAGTGTGGAGCCTGTGCAAGACGTAGAAGTGGCCATGATTCAGTCCAGCTCCACTCCCTTCCAGTCAAATCGCCCAAAAACACTGTCCTCGTTCTCTCCTAGTCTTCCTCTCTTTATGGTGGATGGGTGTTGGGAATGCAGTTCTATGGTGTTGCTCTAGTCGCGGAGTGTCAGCGCTGTTGCACCGCCTGAACATCAACACAAAGCCCGTGTAGGCGGACCGACTCGCCCAGCCCCTCCATTACATCAAACTATTGCTGCTCAATTTCACTTACTCTTACTTACTTACACACACACACACACACACACACACACACACACAGCTCAAAAGATCTTAACTGCCACTCCCTCTCATTCATATTCTCATTTAATATAACAGTCCACTCATATTTTTAAACATTTATAGCGAAACATTATATTAATATAAATTTTTTTAAGACTAAATTTTGAAAAATATTAAGAGACTCCAGACAAATCAGTCTTCTAGATTTAGAAAACGAAGTATTCTACATGAGGCGGGTCGCCCCCTCACGGCCGCGGCCATGTTGACATCACATGACCAGCTGTGTAACGCTATTGAATTTATGGTTCCACTTTATTTTTGCAGTGCCATAGTTACATTGTAATTATTCAAATAAGTACTGAGTGCTATTAATTAACTACATGTACTTACTACAGAGTTACAGTAAGGGTTAGGGTTTGGTCTAGGGTTAGTTACTTGTAATTATGCATAATATTAAAATAGTAAGTGCATGTCGTAACATGTAAGTAACTACGGCACTGTAAAATAAAGTGTTACCGTATTTATAATAATAATAATAATAATAGTGAAAATAATAATAATAATTTAAATAAAAAACAATCAAAAACTAACACAATATAGCCCACATATGACAAATTAGGTAGGACCAAGTGAATCCAAGTATACACCATAAACTTAACATTAACAAACATGATGGCATTAGCTAAATATAACAATATATATTTGTGTATATATATATATATATATATATATATATATATATATATATATATATATATATATATATATATATATATATATATATATATATATATATATATATAACCAATTAGAAATGTAAAATAAGGTATATTTGGACACAGATCCCCTACAAAATATGCAAAATTGGAGTCTATTGCTTGATTAATATAGAGGTATTGGAACAGAAATAGTAATTACATGCATGACCTCTGTGACCTTAATAAGACCCAGAACCAAGATCTGACCTACATGATGTCTATTATTAATAATGGGTTCTTATTGTGCAGTAAGAGGACCAGACTTTTTTTCTGAAATATATTTTTAGTGCATCATGCCACAGAGCTGTTATGTGAATTCCAACAATCTCCTGTTGGTCCAGTCTTTGAGTTCATTGGTATGGGTCTTTATACAATGACCCCTCATGTTCAAACAAGAAGCTTCCGCTCTCTTCATCTTCTGAAATCTTCACACATTGTGCTTTTGCTTATGTCTCTATAGGCCTAAAAACTATAATCGCACTGGTTCTGGCATAAATGCAAGCAATAGGCTTGCCTATAGATTACTATGGTAAGCAGTCATATCTGTCATATCATCATCTTGCCCTGAATGTTACTAGATGCTTTCACTGATTAAAAGTTAAAGAAGGAATGTAAGAAATGGAGGTAAACTTCAGGTAAAGGTTTGTAATATTTATTTGAATTACCTTTTATTTTTATATTTTAGCTTTAATTTGACATTTTATCAATTTTTGTTTGCTATTTAGATTTGTATTTCAGTTTTAATTGTAGCACTTAAACTTATAAGGCAATATTTCTAATTTTCGTTTGAGCTTTTCAAGTACCTAATGTAGTCCTATATTTTCTTTTTTTTATTTCAGCTTTTTTTTCAATTAACTAAAAACATTTTAGTTCACAATAACAACACTGATTTATTTAATTATTGCATAGACCAATTATGTGTTCGTAAACAGCGATGATATTTTTATGGGCGGGGCCTTCCTGATTGCAGAAGATGACTGTTCTGCAGTAACAGTCTATGGAAGTCACGGAATAAAGGAGTGAAAAAGTTCATTTCGAGTTTATATCTCCCAATTCTGACTCTCTCAGAACTGAGATATACTCGTTATTCTGACTATTTTCCTCAGAATTTTAAGTTTATATCCCGCAATTCTGACTTTTCCCCATCAGAATTGTGATATAAACTCATAATTATGAATCATTAAGTCCGAACTGAGAGATATAAACCCACAATTGCAAGAAAAAAGTCAGAATTTTGAAATAAAAATGTTGTAGGATAAGTTTAAAAGTTATCTATGCAAAATGTTACAGGTTTAAAAATTATTTCATGCTGTAATTGTCCCCTATGAACTGTTTACATCGAATTCATGCTTTAACAATCATTGCCTCAGTCAACATAAACGTCTCCCTTTAGCTTCAAAGGGCATTTTCTACTATGGTATTTTATAAAAATGTCTTTATTTTTTGCATTCTGATTCTGACATCCAAAGACACAAAACATTTTTCTCTTATTCTCTGAATTTTGCACATTTTCCACTGGATTTTGCTACCGCCTACCTATGCGCGCAGCTGCAAGTGACGTAACTGTGACGTCTACTCTTAATCGGTCTATTCAGAGCTCAATTATCAAATTGTTTTCTTTGTATTTTTCGTATATCATTTTTTTTATTATATGCTCAGCATCACTGTGGACTTATATACAGGTGCTGGTCATATAATTAGAATATCATCAAAAAGTTGATTAATTTCACTAATTCCATTCAAAAAGTGAAACTTGTATATTATATTCATTCATTACACACAGACTGATTTCTTTTAGTTTTGATGATTATAACTGACAACTAAGGAAAATCCCAGCCAACTGAAAACTTTTTGATGATATTCTAATTATATGACCAGCAGCTGTACAGTAGAAGAGAAGCACTCCAGTGGAGCAGTCAGAGAGCGCCATCTATTGGCCATGTTGGAATGTGAAAAAAACTTAAATATCCCTGTTTAATATCGCTTCAGTTTGTAATTTATTAAGAATTTAACATTTGGTAGAATTATATTTTGTTAGACAAAAATGTTTCATCAGTGAGAAGGACGACTGTGGCTGCAGACTTGTTTATTTGCACCCCGTTTCATTCTTGCCCACACCATAAAGAAGATATCTACACAATGCATAACTTATAAACAATAACCATTGCGAAATATGTTGTTAATATTTTCACATTCACATATAGAAGTTTGCTTTTAGCAGCAACTCTTTGTTTTGTGAACAATGAAAACAAAGGCAGATCATGTTTTAAAGCAGCGTTTATATACAGCCTACTGTAATTCTGGTGATTTGATTTTCATACAGCTATACATGTAAATGGCAGCTACAAACTGCAATGTTCACTATTAAAATTATATGCAAATGTCAAGACAGCGCAGGTCCATTTTAGAGTTTCATCAGGATGTCCAGATTAGATCTAAACCACTCGACCAATTTTGTAACAACACCTGTTTGTTTGGCTGTCATTGGTAGGTCAGCATGTTTGTAAAGACGTGTTGATAGGGGTCTCTGCGCAGCGGCTGACATTTGGGCATAAATGTGTCAGGCAGACTCAGCAGTGACTGTAGACCGAGTTTATCACTGCTACAGTAAAGAACAGGGGTGAAACTATATTTCTGCTTAATTTTGTTTAGCTTAATATATATATATATATTTTGTTTTAATTATTATTTAAATAAACCCAATGACCTTTTTTGTTCAATTTATTTTTATACAGTAGTGCCTGATAGGCCTGTACAAAATGCATGATAGCTGCTAATAAATTAATAAAGGCAGTGTCAATGTTTCAAATTTCATCTAAAACGTTTCATGTGGTACCAATAAATTAACTGCCTTTAAGTCGATATTAATGTCTGAATCAGCCTCTCATTCCAGTATGCAGAAAGGAAATCGCTCTTGTTCACTTTCATGCGCTGACTGTAAATTGTAAATGGGAAAAATATTAAAGAAACCTCCTTATATTCAAATAAATGCAGGTATGTGGAATAATTCATTTTATTGTATTTGTTCACATTTTTATGGTAAAAGCGCTAGTTATTCAGGACCTGTAGCTATTGAAAAGTTCCCTTTGACCCCAATAAACAAGCTATATTCTATATATATATATATATATATATATATATATATATATATATATATATATATATATATATATATACAGGGTTGGGGAGTAACGAAATACAAGTAACTTAGTTACGCATTTAAAATACAAAATTTGAGTCACTGTATTTCATTACAGTTACATTTTAAATGGGTGGTAATCAGATTACAGTTACATCTGAAAAGTATTTTAGATTACTAAAGTGATTACTTTGAATTTTAATGTCATTTGTAAAAAATGTCACTGCAACTTTTTCCTCACAATTTGTTTTTTCCTCACAATTGTGAGTTTGCATTTCACAATTCTGACTTCTTTTTCTCAGAATTGCGAGATTTAAACTCAAAATTGCAAGTTATAAAGTCAGAATCGGGAGATATAAACTTGCAATACTGACTTTTTTTCTTGCAATTGTGAATTTAGTATGTGAGTTTAAATCTTATAATTCTGACTTTTCTCAATATTGTGAATTTATATCATATTTTTTATTTTTCTCAATATTGTGAGTTTATATCATAATTTTGACTTTTCTCAATATTGCGAGTTTATATCTCATAATTCTGAATTTTCTCAATATTGTGAATTTATATCATAATTTTGACTTTTCTCAATATTGTGAATTTATTTCATAATTTTGACTTTTCTCAATATTGCGAGTTTAAATATCATAATTCTGAATTTTCTCAATATTGTGAATTTATATCATAATTTTGACTTTTCTCAATATTGTGAATTTATATCTCATAATTCTGAATTTTCTCAATATTGTGAATTTATATCATAATTTTGACTTTTCTCAATATTGTGAATTTATTTCATAATTTTGACTTTTCTCAATATTGTGAGTTTAAATATCATAATTCTGAATTTTCTCAATATTGTGAGTTTATATCATAATTTTGACTTTTCTCAATATTGCGAGTTTATATCTCATAATTCTGAATTTTCTCAATATTGTGAATTTATATCATAATTTTGACTTTTCTCAATATTGTGAATTTATTTCATAATTTTGACTTTTCTCAATATTGTGAGTTTATATCTCATAATTCTGAATTTTCTCAATATTGTGAATTTATATCATAATTTTGACTTTTCTCAATATTGTGAATTTATTTCATAAATCTGACTTTTCTCAATATTGTGAGTTTAAATATCATAATTCTGAATTTTCTCAATATTGTGAATTTATTTCATAATTTTGACTTTTCTCAATATTGTGAATTTATATCTCATAATTCTGACTTTTCTCAATATTGTGAGTTTATATCTCATAATTCTGACTTTATAACTCGCAATTGCAACTTTATATCACGCAATTCCGAGGTAAAAAGTCAGAATTGTGAGATAAAAACTTGAATGACCTTTTTTGTGTTTGTTCCACACTTATTAGTATTCCAAAGTATTCTAAAGTATTTAGATTAAGTTACTAAACTTGAGTAATGTAACGAAATACGTTACAAATTACTTTTTAAAGCATGTATTTTGTAATCTGTAGTGAAATACATTTTAAAAGTAACCTACCCAGCCCTGTATGTGTATATATATATATATATATATATATATATATATATATATATATATTCTATATATTCTAGTGAAAGCGTTTAAAGTCGGAAGTTTCGTTCCTTTATTGTGGTGTATAACGGAGAAAAAGGCTTCTTGAACAAGAAAAAATGTAGGGCAGAACTTAATTTTATCCATGGGGAATTGATTGGATGGTTTGTGATCTCATGTGACAGGTTGCCCCGCCCCTCTCGTAGTCTTAAGAGAAGTCGCTGCAGGAGGGAGAGGAAGATATTTAAATTCAATTTTGATTATGAATTATATATTAGCACAGATGCATAATTTATAATAGTTACTCCAATATTACCTAAAAATAATTGTCCACTTTGATTTCATGGTGACTTTGACTTATGGAAGCTTGTTTCTGCCACTGAATAAAATATTTTAAAAAATATAATTGCGACTTTTTATCTCAAAATTCTGACATTCTTTCTGAGTACTGAGTGACAAACTCACAACTGCGAGAAATAAAGTCAGAATTGCGAGAAACTCACAAAAAGGTATTTATTGTTTAAACTTCTTTAAAAAATTCCAATATTTGGGAAACTTTGTTTATTATCAAAAGTAGCCTGCTCTGTCTTGTCTGTCGACGTGTTGTCAGTGTCCATTGCTCCCCGATTTATTTTTCACTGCTTGAGAGTGTGTTGTGAGAGCTGCATGGCTTGTCGGACGTAGCAACAGTAACTAAAGGGGGCGGGTCTTTGTCGATGGTCAACTGATCACTCGCAAAGACCCTTTAGTTACTGTTGCTGTGTTCGACAAGCCATGCGCTCTCACGCATGATAAATACATCGCGGAGCAAAACAAAGTTTCAAATTTCAAATATTGGAATTTTGTAAAGAAGTTTAAACAAAAAATAGCGTCTAGTGTCTTTTTAATGTTTCATGACGGATCGCTGTAGCTCCTCGTGAACCGATCATCTCTTCATACTAGTTCATTTATAGCATCAAATAAACATGAATGAACATCAGAAGGAATGTTGTTTCAGACGTGAGTACACACAATTTTTCAAGTTCAAGTTCACCAACGTTAATCTACTAACTCCCCTGACTGCTTTGTCAGACAAAATGGCAGATTCAGGGTTATGATTGGTCAGATCGCCTGTCAATCAAGGATCAATTGCGATTTTATATCACACAAATGAAATTCTGAAAAAAAAGTCAGAATTGTGAGATAAAAATGAGCAATTACCTTTTTTATTTTTTATTCACTACTGGAAACAAATGTTTCCATGTTAACTCGACCCATATCATGCAACAAATAAGCAAAAAGAGTGAGACCAAATAGCAGTTCTTACGTTTTATTTTACAAAATACTAATACAACTAGTTGGTCCGATCAACTAAAGATGCAGATAAGAAAAAGAAAAAAAAAGTCAAGAAAATGGAATGGATATAGGAAAAAGATGCGGTTCAAAAACACATGATACAAATCTGAGATTTATAACTGTGAAAAGTCCACAACATAAGAAGTTACTATATAATGGAAAAACCACTTCAGTGGGGTGAGGGCGCAACTTTTAGTCAACCATCTGCTGACAAAACACAACAATGCGCTTATTTTTCCTCATGTTTCTCGGCATGCCATTTTTTGAAGCAGTTCCTCGCAGGCACAAAGCACAAAGCTACACCGCATTTTGTACAGTACACAGGTGTCTTTACTTTCAAACCTGAAAGTTTGCACATGATACAGATTCTCCTCCCACTTGAGGCATCTGTCCCAAAATACTCTGGCCAGCATTGCTCTTTCACCGAGTCGACCTCAGATGTGGACGGCTCTGATGTGGAGGGTTCTGATGTGGAGGGCTCTGATGTGGAGGGCTCTGGGTCACATGACGTGGATGACTTGGGGGCAGGTGATTGTCTGGACAATGGCAAACTTTGTGGTAAACTTGTGTCAAAATTTACCAGCTCAGTCACAAGTGTCTCTCTAAAGTCCTTCTGGCTGAGATGGGTCTTATTCTGAGATTTGGACAGCTGCCGGTGGAGAATAAAACTGTTCACCACGGCGATATCGACAAAATGAAAAAAAAAAGGTTTTGTACCATTTTGTGGTTTTGTGTAGGACATTGTAGTACCCTATTAGAGCATCCGAAAGGTCCACACCACCCATATATTTATTGTAGTCCCTCGCTGCTGCCGGAATTGGGATTTGGCAAATTTCCCACTCTTTCTTGCGATTCCTGATACGCCTGGAGACGGTAGCACCATCATATGCCTTGTGCATTGTTGAACACAGTGAAACCACTTTCGTGTCCATCCACCTCACAAAGAGGAGCTTACCTTCCCGAAGCCAGCGCATGGATCCCTTTTCAGCTCTGAGGCTGAGGTCATTGGACATTGTTCTTGGAAAGCCCTGTACGCTGGAACGCATCGTGCCACATGCAAGTGTCTTTTTATCCAGCAAGTCCAATAAAAGGCCCGGGCTTGTATAGAAGTTGTCCATATACACCTGGTAGCCTTTGCCAAGAAGAGGCAGATCCAGGAGGTGCATCACGGAATCGTAACTCAATCCTTTCCCAGAGGCCACTGAAGATTTACCTTCATAAATGAAGAAGTTCCATGTGTAGCCACAGGCAGAATCAGCAAGAACGAAGAGTTTGTAACCCCACTTGGTAGGCTTGTCTTTCATGTACTGTTTGAAACTAATTCTCGCTCTAGACGCCACCATCCTCTCATCCACCGACAGCTGTCTGTCTGGATGGAAGTATGTTTTGCACGCCGAGACGATGTCAGTGTAAAGGGGCTTGATTTTGAAAAGTCTGTCAAAGTCACGAGTCCCTTTTTTCAATGCATTTGCTCGATCATCCTCAAGATCGCAAAGACGCAGATTCCAAGAGATGGCCTGAAATCTGGACCTGGACATCACGGATTTTGGAAAAGGTAAACTGTAAATGCCTTTTTGAGACCAGTAGTCTACTATATTTTTTGCGCTGAGAAGCCCCATGTAAATAACAAGCGCAATATACGAATACAGTTCGTGTGCTTTCAAAGGCATCCAAAGGAATTTTTTCCCAGTTTCAGACCTCATTTTTGCATAATTATTTGTGTTCTTCACAATGGTGTCCACCACAGAGGTTGGGAAGAAAAGCTGAAATAGCTGCAAGGGGGAATATATTCTGTCCATGACAAGCTGAGCTCCTGGGCTTCGCTTTGGAGTAAAGTTGGGTAGTATCGGAGCCTCATCCTCCACGCTGATGTCATTCCAAGTGCCTTTGGCAAACTCCGCTGACTTGCCATTTGCAGACCTTTTCCTCACCCGTGGAGAATGGGACCTTCCTCTTGGAGTCGACCATGGACTCAAGGAACCATTCGTAAAAGATGTCGGGGTTCTGGGGGTGCTAGTTGTGCTGGTGGGGATTGGAAGAGAAGACGTTGCTTTTTGGGGCTTGGCTCACTTTCTGGTTCCCATTCTTCTTCACTTGAGTCTAAACTGTAACAAACACAAATTGATCAATAGCAGGCCTCCAGACTAACTTTTCCACTGGTTGCACTGGTGCTACCAATTTTCTCAGTTGGTCGCACCAGCACATGATTTGGTCGCACCTTTTTTTTTTTTAATCAATGCATGTTTGATGAATAGTAATCTTAAATATTAATTATTAATATTAATCTTAAATATATTAAATCACAGTGGCTGATGGCCGATATAAATCTGGTATAATATATATTATTTTAATTCATATTTAATAAATTAGAAATATGAAAAGTATGAATTCATCGAAATATTAAAATATTATTGATCGCGTTTCCCGTGAAGCTGAACTGAAGTCTGAATTCACTTCACACGGATCGACTGTCACGCACAGAATACACGCGTGAAAACACTTCAGAAAATCTCACTTTTGTATTCGAATAAATCTGCAAGGTTTGTGAAATTAAATGTTAATTAGATATTCAGGGATTTGTTTTAATGATATAGATGTGTATTTGCTAAATGTTTCCTTTAAATGAGCAAATATTAGCCTTTAGTTTGCCTCTCTGTAACTAATAATATAAAAGCAAACACTGTACTTTCTCACATACAGTTTACTTTCTTTCTGTGTTGCGGTTGGTCAGACAAAATAAACCAAACATTTTAGTCCATTCACATTTGAGTCTATTTTGTCTAGTCAGTTTGAGTCGCTGACAGACGAACTGCGCGTGACCACTGGAGCGGAGCGCGAGCATTTTAAACTCACCTGCGGTTATGCAACGAAAGCAATGATGCTGCGTTTGAATTTTCACGACAGAGACGTGCTTATATACATTATCTTGACAACACTTTTTGACATTAGCGCGGGCCAAACATTTTTCTCTCGCGGCCTATTGAGGAGCTCTGGTCTAAGCCATTGCTGTTGAAGTAACTTAGTGCCGTTCTACCTGTGCGCTCATCATCATGTGTCTGTATGCATGGCTCGTCCTTTCCACCAGCATCCTTCAACTCCAAACTTTGTTTTTTTTTTTATGATTACTATTCAGCGATTAACCTTTTCATTTTTATATGGCTTAATTCCGAAATTTGGCGCGTTTCATCATCATTGTGCAATGCGCGTGTACGTTCGCTCTCTAGCGGTTAATAAATAGAACTGCATGTGTCTTGCGGAAGAACATTGTAGCCGGAACTACTTCTCTCTGTTTGTCTATGACGAGTCACGCAGGTACTGTGATACTCCGCAGCACAGCTGAGCCCAGTCTGAAATAGTCCGAATATAAACACTTATTATAGGCGCACCGTAGTGATTCAGGATAAGACAAAAACAAGGTTTGGAAAATGGATTCATGATATACTCGTTCATTATATAAATTTTGTTGTTTTGAAAACAAAACCTCGTACCTCGTTCTGTTACACATGTGCGAATAACATGATCATGCACTCGCACAAATGCGACTACATAAAATATGCGACCATTTTGGTCGCAGTCTGGAACCCTGAATAGTGATGCACAATACACATGCATCTGATGTGCGGTGTCGCCAGATTGGGTGCTTTTGAATTTCAGTGAGTGGGACAAAGTTGGATTGGGCAGGTGGACAAAATTTGGGTGGTTTTGGCATCGATTCAAACGTTTGAATTTTATAGGATAGTTATTTAACAAAACCCAAGTGTGCATGTAGGCTACTCCATCCAATCATCATGACGTTTCTAAACACAGTCGGCTGGTGTTGGTGTTGACATTGCCAATGAGCTCACACAGGCAGACGTAAGGATTCATGAGTGACGGGTTTTTAGTGCAATAAGGGAACAGATTTTAAACTTGTAGCTGCATATTCCGGTCATCGCAATGCCAAAGTTGTGATCACTGGAATTGTACCTACAGTAAAGCTGTTAGTTGTATCAACAGTAAAGAGTGGGAGAGTAACACAACTCTCAAAATGTGGATTCCACCTGTCGTGGGAGATGACTCGAAGGTTCTACGTAAATACAGTAACTCTGAGAGTTGAATGACTTAAAGGGTTAATGAAAACTATACTATGATTTGCTCATCCTCAAGCCAAGTTATATTAAAATATATCCAACATCCAAGCTCGATAATACGGGGCGTTGTATTTTGAAGCCCAAAAAAGTGCATTCATTCATCCTATAAGTAATCCGTACGACTCCTGGGCCTTCTGAAGCAAAGCGATGGGTTTTTGTAAGAATTGTAAGAAAGTTTTTGTACCTTTCTGGCCATCTGAAAGTGTTACTAGCAATGGAGGCCTCACTGAGCCATTGGATTTGATCAAAAATAAATTAATTTGTGTTCTGAAGATGAACGAAGGTCATACAGGTGTGGAACGACATGAGAGTGAGTAATTAATGACAGAATTTTCATTTTTGGGTCAACTAACCCTTTAATAAAGTGTGTACAACATGTTTTTGTTGTTCTTGTTGCATTCACGCGGCTCTAACCTGTAGATGTCCTCAGCACGCTTTGTTTCGAGTGAATAGCTTTTTCGATCTAATCTAACAGTGAATTTACCTGACTACGTAAATATAATGGAATAAAAACGCCTAGTCTTTTTCACTGCAAGACAATGTTGTCGAAACTAGAGCAAGATACCTGAGGTAATTTTGTATTACACTGTTTGCTAGACTGGAATTATGATCTAATTTGTTGACAGTGGTGGCTTTTTCTGGACCTTGACGATTAACTTCTCCGCAACTATATATTTATCGTTTTCTTTATAGTCATCATTCTTGGTGTGAACGGACCTTAAAAGCAAGTTAGGGGTAATCAGTCTTACTTTACTTTTTAAATTAGACCAATCTATGTTTTTATGTAACTGATTTAAAAAAAAAAAAAAGTTATGATCAGTCTTAAAGAAAATAAATTGATGACTAACTTAGTAGGGATGGGCGATATGGCCTAAAATCCATATTGCAATATACATTGCAGCCTCTTGCGATAACGACATATATATATATATATTATAATAGAAGAATTTCATAACAGGTTACATCAGGGGTCATTTCAATCCATCGCGGGCTCTTTCTAATATAAGGAGTACCTTTTGAAAATGACTGTTGGATTGAGGTTTGGATCAGTTCCTGTTTTTTCTGTCCTGCGTTCTTCGTACTGGATCTTGCGGTTGGCTGCATTGCCTGGCAATGCTGGTATTCAACGACATGTTTAGTTTTGAGGTGGTAGAACAGATTAGTCGTGTTACCTCTATTAGCTGGAACTTTTGCCCCACACGCTCTACAGAGTATATTTTTCTGCTGCTCGTCGGACGGCTTAAATCCAAACCAAGTCCAAATAATAGATGTTGAACCGGTCTTTTTCACGAGCTCCTCCGTTTCGCTGACGCTTTCAGCCATGTTTATTCAAGATGACGAATATAATGATGCGTTGCAGCCGGCTGCAGCTCGTGGCTCTAAATTTCACGGGTAGATTGCGTCATGAACATGCATTATCGCGATAGTGCAATAGAATTAAAATCTCTATCGTAGGCCAATTTTCTATCGTTTATATCGCATATCGTTTATATCGCCCATTACTATAACTTAGTCTTAACAGTTTATGCAACTGGCCCCAGAAGGCCTTAACTCCCTGGAGCCGTATGGATTACTTTTATGATGGATGAATGTACTTATTTGGGCTTCAAAATACAACACCTCATTCACTACCATTATCAAACCTGGAAGGGCCAGGATATATTTTAATATAACTCTGGTTGTGTTCGTCTGAAAGTAGATAGTCAGATACACTTAGGATGGCTTGAGGAGGGCGAGTTAATCAAGGGATAATTTTCATTTTTGGTGAACTGTGCCTTTAATTGAAAATTGCTTTAATTGACGTTGCTTATTCCAATCACTTATACTGGCCTTTTTTGTCTACACTTCAACTGACCCTTCGCAAACAGTTTGATTGACCAATTGTAACCCTGAATCCGTCATTTTGTCTGACAAAGCAGTCAGGGGAGTTAGTAGATTAATGTTGGTGAACTTGAAAAATTGTGTGTACTCACGATTTCCGCGGTTAAAACAACATTCCTTCTGATGTTCATTCTAGTATGAAGAGATGATCGGTTCACGAGGAGCTACAGCGATCTGTCACGACACTTTAAAGAGACACTAGACGCTATTTATTGTTTAAACTTCTTTCAAAAATTGCGATATATTATATATAACACTGTTTCACACGTCTGTCGACGCGTTGTCAGTGTCCTCTTTGCTCCGGGATGTATTTTTCACCTCGTGAGAACATGATGTGTGGCGTGAGAGCGCACGGTTGACAAAGCAACAGTAACTAAAGGGTCTTTGCGAACGGTCAATTGGCTTGTTTTTGCTGTTGACATTGAAAACAATGAATGTTTACTAGGGACGTATGTCAATCTTTTGACTGTTGTTTGCAAATATTTGACAAACTTCAATAATTTAGTGAAGCGCTTCAAGAGAGACCACACACTTTACCAAAGAAGAAGTCATCAAATGCGAGATGAAAACAAAACTTTTCAATTACCTGTTTGCGTAGAAAAAATATTGGTAACACTTTATTTTACAGGGCCATTGTTACATGTAGTTACTATTGTAATAACTATAAATTATGCATAAATAAACCAAACCCTGATCCTAAACCTATAATAAGTAGATGTAGGTACTTACTTAATATTACTCAGTACTTAAATGTATAGTTACAGAGTAACAAAGAGACCTTCAAATAACGTGTAACCAAAATATTTTATCATATTTGCTCATTTTCTTTTAATGTTGGCTATTTGCCATGTTTTGATCCGTTTTCCTGTATTGTTCACCTGGCAGGGAAATGGATTAATTGTTGTATTGTCATCATAATTAAGTTTTTTAATGAGGTAAATGGCTTGGTTGTCGGAAATGTGCACAATGTAATTGACATGGACGTAACGTAACAGTTACATGTGCACGTATGAGATGTGCAAAACCTTGCTATAATTGCACATGCAAATTGGACAATGCAACATATTATGCACAAATGTGCGGCACAATTCAAATATACACGGAATAACATAAACAAAATGCATCCAACACATATGAATCACACAAGGTTTCAGTTCCCAATGTGTACGTAACTTACTCAGAATCAGAGTCATCCTCTTCCTCGTTGTTATCGGCCTTTCTCACAGACTCCTCGTCCCTTACATGACCAGACTCTTCTGAAACAGACTTCTCGCCAAACAGCTTTCGGGAGGTCCTTTTCTTTCCAGAAGACATTGTCTACAGACAAGTGCGGGAAAAACTAAATAAATGCTTTTCAACGTGCTCAAACACTCCAACTTATCAGACGTGCATTTGCAGAGTCGCAGAGCAAAACGTGACCAGCAGCGCCAGTCCAGACCGGAAGTTACTCACGAGCGCGTACCCCCACAACCTCCACCACTATGGCAAGCCTTTTTGACTTTTATTCATTTTCAGGATTTGAACTTGTGATATCAGCAATTACATTTTCACTAGTTAAAATGTTAATTCTTGATATCAGGAATTAGATTTCCACTACAACAATGAAAAGTGACACCCTGACGAATGGCAGACCTATGGAAGCCCGTTTCCGCCACGGAAAAAAATGCGACTTTTTATAAACTCACAATTGCGAGATATAAAGTCACAATTGCGAGATATAAAGTTAGAATTTCGAGATATAAAGTCAGAATTGCGAGTTATAAAGTCAGAATTGCGAAATATAAAGTCACAATTGCGAGTTATAAAGTCAGAATTGCGAGATATAAAGTCACAATTGCGAGATATAAAGTCAGAATTGTGAGATATAAAGTCAGAATTGCGAGTTATAAAGTCACAATTGCGAGATATAAAGTCACAATTGCGAGATATAAAGTCAAAATTGCGGGTTATAAAGTCAGAATTGCGAGATATAAAGTAAGAATTGCGAGTTATAAAGTCAGAATTGCGAGATATAAAGTCAGAATTGCGAGATATAAAGTCAGAATTGCGAGATATAAAGTCACAATTGTGAGATATAAAGTCAGAATTGCGAGATATAAAGTCACAATTGCGAGATATAAAGTCACATTGCGAGATATAAAGTTAGAATTTCGAGATATAAAGTCAGAATTGCGAGTTATAAAGTCAGAATTGCGAAATATAAAGTCAGAATTGCGGGTTATAAAGTCAGAATTGCGAGATATAAAGTCAGAATTGCGAGATATAAAGTCAGAACTGTGAGTTATAAAGTCAGAATTGCGGGTTATAAAGTCACAATTGCGAGATATAAAGTCACATTGCGAGATATAAAGTCAGAATTGTGAGATATAAAGTCACAATTGCGAGATATAAAGTCACAATTGCGAGATATAAAGTCACATTGTGAGATATAAAGTCAGAATTGTGAGATATAAAGTCACAATTGCGAGTTATAAAGTCACAATTGCGAGATATAAAGTCAAAATTGCGGGTTATACAGTCAGAATTGCGAGATATAAAGTCAGAATTGCGAGTTATAAAGTCAGAATTGCGAGATATAAAGTCAGAATTGCGAGATATAAAGTCAGAATTGCGAGATATAAAGTCACAATTGTGAGATATAAAGTCAGAATTGCGAGATATAAAGTCACAATTGTGAGATATAAAGTCAGAATTGCGAGATATAAAGTCACAATTGCGAGATATAAAGTCACATTGCGAGATATAAAGTTAGAATTTCGAGATATAAAGTCAGAATTGCGAGTTATAAAGTCAGAATTGCGAAATATAAAGTCAGAATTGCGGGTTATAAAGTCAGAATTGCGAGATATAAAGTCAGAATTGCGAGATATAAAGTCAGAATTGTGAGATATAAAGTCAGAATTGCGAGATATAAAGTCAGAATTGCGAGTTATAAAGTCAGAATTGCGAGATATAAAGACAGAATTGCGAGATATAAAGTCAGAATTGCGAGTTATAAAGTCAGAATTGCGAAATATAAAGTCAGAATTGCGGGTTATAAAGTCAGAATTGCGAGATATAAAGTCAGAATTGCGAGTTATAAAGTCAGAATTGTGAGATATAAAGTCAGAATTGCGAGATATAAAGTCACAATTGCGAGATATAAAGTCACATTGCGAGATATAAAGTCAGAATTGTGAGATATAAAGTCACAATTGCGAGATATAAAGTCACAATTGCGAGATATAAAGTCACATTGTGAGATATAAAGTCAGAATTGTGAGATATAAAGTCACAATTGCGAGTTATAAAGTCACAATTGCGAGATATAAAGTCAAAATTGCGGGTTATACAGTCAGAATTGCGAGATATAAAGTCAGAATTGCGAGTTATAAAGTCAGAATTGCGAGATATAAAGTCAGAATTGCGAGATATAAAGTCAGAATTGCGAGATATAAAGTCACAATTGTGAGATATAAAGTCAGAATTGCGAGATATAAAGTCACAATTGCGAGATATAAAGTCACATTGCGAGATATAAAGTTAGAATTTCGAGATATAAAGTCAGAATTGCGAGTTATAAAGTCAGAATTGCGAAATATAAAGTCAGAATTGCGGGTTATAAAGTCAGAATTGCGAGATATAAAGTCAGAATTGCGAGATATAAAGTCAGAATTGTGAGATATAAAGTCAGAATTGCGAGATATAAAGTCACAATTGCGAGATATAAAGTCACATTGCGAGATATAAAGTCAGAATTGTGAGATATAAAGTCACAATTGCGAGATATAAAGTCACAATTGCGAGATATAAAGTCACATTGTGAGATATAAAGTCAGAATTGTGAGATATAAAGTCACAATTGCGAGTTATAAAGTCACAATTGCGAGATATAAAGTCAAAATTGCGGGTTATACAGTCAGAATTGCGAGATATAAAGTCAGAATTGCGAGTTATAAAGTCAGAATTGCGAGATATAAAGTCAGAATTTCGAGATATAAAGTCAGAATTGCGAGTTATAAAGTCACAATTGCGAGTTATAAAGTCAGAATTGCGAGATATAAAGTCACAATTGCGAGATATAAAGTCACAATTGCGAGATATAAAGTCAGAATTGTGAGATATAAAGTCAGAATTGCGAGATATAAAGTCAGAATTGCGAGATATAAAGTCAGAGTTGCGAGTTATAAAGTCAGAATTGCGAGTTATAAAGTCAGAATTGCGAGATATAAAGTCAGAATTGTGAGATATAAAGTCAGAATTGCGAGATATAAAGTCAGAATTGTGAGATATAAAGTCAGAATTGTGAGATATAAAGTCAGAACTGCGAGTTATAAAGTCAGAATTGCGAGATATAAAGTCAGAATTGCGAGATATAAAGTCAGAATTGGGAGATTTAAAGTCAGAATTGCGAGATTTAAAGTCAGAATTGCGTGATATAAAGTCAGAATTGCGAGATATAAAGTCAGAACTGCGAGTTATAAAGTCAGAATTGCGGGTTATAAAGTCAGAATTGCGAGTTATAAAGTCAGAATTGCGAGATATAAAGTCAGAATTGCGAGATATAAAGTCAGAATTGCGAGATATGAAGTCAGAATTGTGAGATATAACGTCAGAATTGCGAGTTATAAAGTCAGAATTGCAAGATATAAAGTCAGAATTGCGAGATATAAAGTCTGAATTGCGAGATATAAAGTCAGAATTGGGAGTTATAAAGACACAATTGGGAGTTATAAAGTCACAATTGCGAGATATAAAGTCAGAATTGCGAGATATAAAGTAAGAATTGCGAGTTATAAAGTCAGAATTGCGAGTTATAAAGTCACAATTGCGAGATATAAAGTCACAATTGCGAGATATAAAGTCACAATTGGGAGTTATAAAGACACAATTGGGAGTTATAAAGTCACAATTGTGAGATATAAAGTCAGAATTGTGAGATATAAAGTAAGAATTGCGAGTTATAAAGTCAAAATTGCGGGTTATAAAGTCAGAATTGCGAGATATAAAGTCAGAATTGCGAGTTATAAAGTCAGAATTGCGAGATATAAAGTCAGAGTAGCGAGTTATAAAGTCAGAATTGCGAGTTATAAAGTCAGAATTGCGAGATATAAAGTCAGAATTGTGAGATATAAAGTCAGAATTGCGAGATATAAAGTCAGAACTGCGAGATATAAAGTCAGAATTGCGAGATATAAAGTCAGAATTGGGAGATATAAAGTCAGAATTGTGAGATATAAAGTCAGAATTGCGAGATATAAAGTCAGAATTGCGAGATTTAAAGTCAGAATTGTGAGATATAAAGTCAGAACTGCGAGATATAAAGTCAGAATTGGGAGATTTAAAGTCAGAATTGTGAGATATAAAGTCAGAATTGCGAGATATAAAGTCAGAATTGGGAGATTTAAAGTCAGAATTGTGAGATATAAAGTCAGAACTGCGAGATATAAAGTCAGAATTGCGAGATATAAAGTCAGAATTGGGAGATTTAAAGTCAGAATTGTGAGTTATAAAGTCAGAATTGTGAGATATAAAGTCAGAATTGCGAGATATAAAGTCAGAATTGCGAGATATAAAGTCAGAATTGCGAGATATAAAGTCAGAATTGCGAGATATAAAGTCACAATTGCGAGTTATAAAGTCAGAATTGTGAGTTATAAAGTCAGAATTGCGAGATATAAAGTCAGAATTGTGAGTTATAAAGTCACAATTGCGAGTTATAAAGTCAGAATTGTGAGTTATAAAGTCAGAATTGCGAGATATAAAGTCAGAATTGCGAGATATAAAGTCAGAATTGCGAGTTATAAAGTCAGAATTGCGAGATATAAAGTCAGAGTTGCGAGATATAAAGTCAGAATTGCGAGATATAAAGTCAGAATTGCGAGATATAAAGTCAGAATTGCGAGATATAAAGTCAGAATTGCGAGATATAAAGTCAGAATTGCGGGTTATAAAGTCAGAATTGCGAGATATAAAGTCAGAATTGCGAGATATAAAGTCAGAATTGCGAGTTATAAAGTCAGAATTGCGAGATATAAAGTCAGAGTTGCGAGTTATAAAGTCAGAATTGCGAGATATAAAGTCAGAGTTGCGAGATATAAAGTCGGAATTGCGAGATATAAAGTCGGAATTGCGAGTTATAAAGTCGGAATTGCGAGATATAAAGTCAGAATTGCGAGTTATAAAGTCAGAATTGCGAGATATAAAGTCAGAGTTGCGAGTTATAAAGTCAGAATTGCGAGATATAAAGTCACAATTGCGAGTTATAAAGTCAGAATTGTGAGTTATAAAGTCAGAATTGCGAGATATAAAGTCAGAATTGCGAGATATAAAGTCACAATTGCGAGTTATAAAGTCAGAATTGTGAGTTATAAAGTCAGAATTGCGAGTTATAAAGTCACAATTGCGGGTTATAAAGTCAGAATTGCGGGTTATAAAGTCAGAATTGCGAGATATAAAGTCAGAATTGCGAGATATAAAGTCACAATTGCGAGTTATAAAGTCAGAATTGCGAGATATAAAGTCAGAGTTGCGAGTTATAAAGTCAGAATTGCGAGATATAAAGTCAGAGTTGCGAGTTATAAAGTCACAATTGCGAGTTATAAAGTCAGAATTGCGGGTTATAAAGTCAGAATTGCGAGATATAAAGTCAGAATTGCGAGATATAAAGTCAGAATTGCGAGTTATAAAGTCAGAATTGCGAGATATAAAGTCAGAGTTGCGAGTTATAAAGTCAGAATTGCGAGATATAAAGTCAGAGTTGCGAGATATAAAGTCAGAATTGCGAGATATAAAGTCAGAATTGCGAGATATAAAGTCACAATTGTGAGATATAAAGTCAGAATTGCGAGATATAAAGTCAGAATTGCGAGATATAAAGTCACATTGCGAGATATAAAGTTAGAATTTCGAGATATAAAGTCAGAATTGCGAGTTATAAAGTCAGAATTGCGAAATATAAAGTCAGAATTGCGGGTTATAAAGTCAGAATTGCGAGATATAAAGTCAGAATTGCGAGATATAAAGTCAGAATTGTGAGATATAAAGTCACAATTGCGAGATATAAAGTCACAATTGCGAGATATAAAGTCACATTGTGAGATATAAAGTCAGAATTGTGAGATATAAAGTCACAATTGCGAGTTATAAAGTCACAATTGCGAGATATAAAGTCAAAATTGCGGGTTATACAGTCAGAATTGCGAGATATAAAGTCAGAATTGCGAGTTATAAAGTCAGAATTGCGAGATATAAAGTCAGAATTTCGAGATATAAAGTCAGAATTGCGAGTTATAAAGTCACAATTGCGAGTTATAAAGTCAGAATTGCGAGATATAAAGTCACAATTGCGAGATATAAAGTCACAATTGCGAGATATAAAGTCAGAATTGTGAGATATAAAGTCAGAATTGCGAGATATAAAGTCAGAATTGCGAGATATAAAGTCAGAGTTGCGAGTTATAAAGTCAGAATTGCGAGTTATAAAGTCAGAATTGCGAGATATAAAGTCAGAATTGTGAGATATAAAGTCAGAATTGCGAGATATAAAGTCAGAATTGTGAGATATAAAGTCAGAATTGTGAGATATAAAGTCAGAACTGCGAGTTATAAAGTCAGAATTGCGAGATATAAAGTCAGAATTGCGAGATATAAAGTCAGAATTGGGAGATTTAAAGTCAGAATTGCGAGATTTAAAGTCAGAATTGCGTGATATAAAGTCAGAATTGCGAGATATAAAGTCAGAACTGCGAGTTATAAAGTCAGAATTGCGGGTTATAAAGTCAGAATTGCGAGTTATAAAGTCAGAATTGCGAGATATAAAGTCAGAATTGCGAGATATAAAGTCAGAATTGCGAGATATGAAGTCAGAATTGTGAGATATAACGTCAGAATTGCGAGTTATAAAGTCAGAATTGCAAGATATAAAGTCAGAATTGCGAGATATAAAGTCTGAATTGCGAGATATAAAGTCAGAATTGGGAGTTATAAAGACACAATTGGGAGTTATAAAGTCACAATTGCGAGATATAAAGTCAGAATTGCGAGATATAAAGTAAGAATTGCGAGTTATAAAGTCAGAATTGCGAGTTATAAAGTCACAATTGCGAGATATAAAGTCACAATTGCGAGATATAAAGTCACAATTGGGAGTTATAAAGACACAATTGGGAGTTATAAAGTCACAATTGTGAGATATAAAGTCAGAATTGTGAGATATAAAGTAAGAATTGCGAGTTATAAAGTCAAAATTGCGGGTTATAAAGTCAGAATTGCGAGATATAAAGTCAGAATTGCGAGTTATAAAGTCAGAATTGCGAGATATAAAGTCAGAGTAGCGAGTTATAAAGTCAGAATTGCGAGTTATAAAGTCAGAATTGCGAGATATAAAGTCAGAATTGTGAGATATAAAGTCAGAATTGCGAGATATAAAGTCAGAACTGCGAGATATAAAGTCAGAATTGCGAGATATAAAGTCAGAATTGGGAGATATAAAGTCAGAATTGTGAGATATAAAGTCAGAATTGCGAGATATAAAGTCAGAATTGCGAGATTTAAAGTCAGAATTGTGAGATATAAAGTCAGAACTGCGAGATATAAAGTCAGAATTGGGAGATTTAAAGTCAGAATTGTGAGATATAAAGTCAGAATTGCGAGATATAAAGTCAGAATTGGGAGATTTAAAGTCAGAATTGTGAGATATAAAGTCAGAACTGCGAGATATAAAGTCAGAATTGCGAGATATAAAGTCAGAATTGGGAGATTTAAAGTCAGAATTGTGAGTTATAAAGTCAGAATTGTGAGATATAAAGTCAGAATTGCGAGATATAAAGTCAGAATTGCGAGATATAAAGTCAGAATTGCGAGATATAAAGTCAGAATTGCGAGATATAAAGTCACAATTGCGAGTTATAAAGTCAGAATTGTGAGTTATAAAGTCAGAATTGCGAGATATAAAGTCAGAATTGTGAGTTATAAAGTCACAATTGCGAGTTATAAAGTCAGAATTGTGAGTTATAAAGTCAGAATTGCGAGATATAAAGTCAGAATTGCGAGATATAAAGTCAGAATTGCGAGTTATAAAGTCAGAATTGCGAGATATAAAGTCAGAGTTGCGAGATATAAAGTCAGAATTGCGAGATATAAAGTCAGAATTGCGAGATATAAAGTCAGAATTGCGAGATATAAAGTCAGAATTGCGAGATATAAAGTCAGAATTGCGGGTTATAAAGTCAGAATTGCGAGATATAAAGTCAGAATTGCGAGATATAAAGTCAGAATTGCGAGTTATAAAGTCAGAATTGCGAGATATAAAGTCAGAGTTGCGAGTTATAAAGTCAGAATTGCGAGATATAAAGTCAGAGTTGCGAGATATAAAGTCGGAATTGCGAGATATAAAGTCGGAATTGCGAGTTATAATGTCAGAATTGCGAGATATAAAGTCAGAATTGCGAGTTATAAAGTCAGAATTGCGAGATATAAAGTCAGAGTTGCGAGTTATAAAGTCAGAATTGCGAGATATAAAGTCACAATTGCGAGTTATAAAGTCAGAATTGTGAGTTATAAAGTCAGAATTGCGAGATATAAAGTCAGAATTGCGAGATATAAAGTCACAATTGCGAGTTATAAAGTCAGAATTGTGAGTTATAAAGTCAGAATTGCGAGTTATAAAGTCACAATTGCGGGTTATAAAGTCAGAATTGCGGGTTATAAAGTCAGAATTGCGAGATATAAAGTCAGAATTGCGAGATATAAAGTCACAATTGCGAGTTATAAAGTCAGAATTGCGAGATATAAAGTCAGAGTTGCGAGTTATAAAGTCAGAATTGCGAGATATAAAGTCAGAGTTGCGAGTTATAAAGTCACAATTGCGAGTTATAAAGTCAGAATTGCGGGTTATAAAGTCAGAATTGCGAGATATAAAGTCAGAATTGCGAGATATAAAGTCAGAATTGCGAGTTATAAAGTCAGAATTGCGAGATATAAAGTCAGAGTTGCGAGTTATAAAGTCAGAATTGCGAGATATAAAGTCAGAGTTGCGAGATATAAAGTCAGAATTGCGAGATATAAAGTCAGAATTGCGAGTTATAAAGTCAGAATTGCGGGTTATAAAGTCAGAATTGCGTGATATAAAGTCAGAATTGCGAGATATAAAGTCAGAATTGCGAGTTATAAAGTCAGAATTGCGAGATATAAAGTCAGAGTTGCGAGTTATAAAGTCAGAATTGTGAGATATAAAGTCAGAGTTGCGAGATATAAAGTCAGAATTATGAGATAAAAAGTCAGAATTGCGAGATATAAAGTCAGAATTGGGAGATTTAAAGTCAGAATTGTGAGATATAAAGTCAGAACTGCGAGATATAAAGTCAGAATTGCGAGATATAAAGTCAGAATTGGGAGATTTAAAGTCAGAATTGTGAGTTATAAAGTCAGAATTGTGAGATATAAAGTCAGAATTGCGAGATATAAAGTCAGAATTGCGAGATATAAAGTCAGAATTGCGAGATATAAAGTCAGAATTGCGAGATATAAAGTCACAATTGCGAGTTATAAAGTCAGAATTGTGAGTTATAAAGTCAGAATTGCGAGATATAAAGTCAGAATTGTGAGTTATAAAGTCACAATTGCGAGTTATAAAGTCAGAATTGTGAGTTATAAAGTCAGAATTGCGAGATATAAAGTCAGAATTGCGAGATATAAAGTCAGAATTGCGAGTTATAAAGTCAGAATTGCGAGATATAAAGTCAGAGTTGCGAGATATAAAGTCAGAATTGCGAGATATAAAGTCAGAATTGCGAGATATAAAGTCAGAATTGCGAGATATAAAGTCAGAATTGCGAGATATAAAGTCAGAATTGCGGGTTATAAAGTCAGAATTGCGAGATATAAAGTCAGAATTGCGAGATATAAAGTCAGAATTGCGAGTTATAAAGTCAGAATTGCGAGATATAAAGTCAGAGTTGCGAGTTATAAAGTCAGAATTGCGAGATATAAAGTCAGAGTTGCGAGATATAAAGTCGGAATTGCGAGATATAAAGTCGGAATTGCGAGTTATAATGTCAGAATTGCGAGATATAAAGTCAGAATTGCGAGTTATAAAGTCAGAATTGCGAGATATAAAGTCAGAGTTGCGAGTTATAAAGTCAGAATTGCGAGATATAAAGTCACAATTGCGAGTTATAAAGTCAGAATTGTGAGTTATAAAGTCAGAATTGCGAGATATAAAGTCAGAATTGCGAGATATAAAGTCACAATTGCGAGTTATAAAGTCAGAATTGTGAGTTATAAAGTCAGAATTGCGAGTTATAAAGTCACAATTGCGGGTTATAAAGTCAGAATTGCGGGTTATAAAGTCAGAATTGCGAGATATAAAGTCAGAATTGCGAGATATAAAGTCACAATTGCGAGTTATAAAGTCAGAATTGCGAGATATAAAGTCAGAGTTGCGAGTTATAAAGTCAGAATTGCGAGATATAAAGTCAGAGTTGCGAGTTATAAAGTCACAATTGCGAGTTATAAAGTCAGAATTGCGGGTTATAAAGTCAGAATTGCGAGATATAAAGTCAGAATTGCGAGATATAAAGTCAGAATTGCGAGTTATAAAGTCAGAATTGCGAGATATAAAGTCAGAGTTGCGAGTTATAAAGTCAGAATTGCGAGATATAAAGTCAGAGTTGCGAGATATAAAGTCAGAATTGCGAGATATAAAGTCAGAATTGCGAGTTATAAAGTCAGAATTGCGGGTTATAAAGTCAGAATTGCGTGATATAAAGTCAGAATTGCGAGATATAAAGTCAGAATTGCGAGTTATAAAGTCAGAATTGCGAGATATAAAGTCAGAGTTGCGAGTTATAAAGTCAGAATTGTGAGATATAAAGTCAGAGTTGCGAGATATAAAGTCAGAATTATGAGATAAAAAGTCAGAATTGCGAGATATAAAGTCAGAGTTGCGAGTTATAAAGTCAGAATTGTGAGATATAAAGTCAGAGTTGCGAGATATAAAGTCAGAATTGTGAGTTATAAAGTCAGAATTGCAAGAAATAAAGTCAGAATTGCAAGATGTAAAGTCACAATTGCGAGATATAAAGTCACAATTGCAGATTTGAGTCGCAATAATCTTCTTTTTTTTATTTTTTTCAGTGACAGAAACGGGCCTCAATGAGACTATGTAGAATACTAATTGTCGGTTTCACAGACTAAGCCTAGATTAAACCACGATTAGGCTCAATCTAATCTATATCAGATTAATCTCATTAGATTATTTAAATAGCTTTTATAAACGTGCATTAGATGAAAAACAAAACAATTTTGCTGTGCATCTTGAGATAAAACAATAGCACTGATATATTTGAAGGTGCAAGTTGCTTTCAGCTCAGAGAGCTAGGCTTAACGCTGCCTTCACATGCTATCGAAAAAGTAACAATTCCCGCTTCTTAAATCGTGATTACGAGCTCATCGCTTTCAAAATTCGAAATATGTGGGTGTTCATGTGCAATTTCTTTTTACCAAGGAAACTCGTAATTACGATAATCCTGAGAGCACGAGAAGGCAGCATAAGGGGCCGTTCACATATCGTGTCTTTTGAGCGTGTATCATTATTTCCAATGTATTTGGATTTATTTCCATCTTAACTTTTCAGAACGCCGCAAGCGCACCGCAGGTCATGTGACAAGAACCATCCAATCACCCCTTTCCCTTATTCTAACGGTAGCCTAATTACCTCAGACGAACGCAGAGTCGTTGTGCAGGAGAGATGGTTTCACGGCAGAAGCTCTGTTTGGTGCTGCTTGGGCCAATTTTTCTTAAAAGATTATCAAACTTGTCCTTGTAAACTCTGACATAGGCTTTGAATCTCTCGTCGTCCAGATGGAGCTCTTGTATAAGTTTGTGAAATTCATCGTGGTGCACCCAAACACTGCAGGAGTTTTTTTTTTCCATAAATAAATCTTGTACTAGAGCTACTGCAAGGAATTTTCGGTGTTGGAAATCCATTGAAACTTCCGCGTAGTCGTGGAGAGCGCTGTTCATGGTTGCATACAGGAGCGCAAGCTCCCGAACGCTTGCAAAAGAAGGAGGAAGAGACGCGGTCGCACTTTCCACTCATTTTTAGACACGATTTTAAAAGCCTTGTCTGTGAAACCGACCCTTTCACAGAGTGTGATGACATGTTTTAACGGTCATCAGGCTCTAAATCCTGCAGTTTTTTATATTTTCATATTTTTTAAAATGTATGTACATTTATAACACTTATACATTGTATTAAATTACCTTTGCATTAAATTAAAAAAAAAACTAGTTAGCGAAGCTGTGAGGGCATTTCTAATACAGCGGCTATGGGAGAAACTGTAAAAATGACATCTTTCTCTCTTCTGACTGCCATTATCTGACCGCTCTCTATTTTTTTACTCTTTTGAGAGTTATGAACACACAATTTTGCAGTTTTTCTTTTGCTATTTCTGCAAATGGAAACACAAAAAATATATTTAATGAAGTCTCTCATAAACCGCTCTAAAAGTTAACTCGACTATGACGACTTCCGCTTCTGAGAAACCCGGAAATGTGAAAAGGCTCATGAGCGGCATGACTGACCAATCAGAATCGAGTATTCCAGATTGTGTGAATATATAAATAAATAAATATGATTGGCACTCTGTCATTAAAAGAACAAAAAATCATGCTTTAGTAATTTATAGAAAAAGTAAGATAAAAATAGATGAAACTTTATGACATAAGTTGTAATAAAAATTGAGGTAACGTGTCAAAACTTATAAGACAAAGTTAAGACCTAAAAAGTCAATATAATTAGAATTATTACATAAAAAAGTATGACTTTTTATTCCATAATTTCAACTTTCTTTGCCATATTTTTTCAACTTTTTATGAAATACTTTTAACTTTTTATCATGTTTATTTCATTTTTTTTTCATTTCATTATTATATATTTTTTTCTTTTGTGACAGAAATGGGCTTTCATATTAACTAGAGACTAAATCAAAGCGCATCTGTTCTCTTTAGCCTTGTGATATCCTGTTGTCATGTCTTGTCTTGCATCACTTTATTGATCATATTTCTGTGTTTTTATTGCATTTCTAACTTATTTGAGTCATTGTGCAGCACATTGTTATTTTAATTGAAATTGTAAATATGGAGGAGATAAAAGTTAAAACACATTCTCCAGACTGCACTGCAATACATTGCAGCCTCTGCTTCTAAAGTAAACCTTCTCAATAAGAAACAATTTATTCTAAGAGACACCAGTAGAGGTCATGAATCATCCCCTGCTTTCCCTCTTCATTGTGAGCTCTGAGTGGAGGGAATATTAACATTCAGAAGAGAACCTGCTGCGCAAAATGGGAATTAGAGATAAAACTTGCTCGTCATATTATTTCACAATTTTCATATATTAACAGTTAATTTGATTGGTCTCAAAGTCATTGGGGTCATCCTGCACATAATGATCAAGGTGTGCAAAAATCCACCATAGAAAAACCAAAAGCTGATATTGTGTTGGTCCCCTTTCACTGCCAAAACAGCCGCGACCCGTCGAGTCTTGTAAGGTGTGCTGTCATCTCTGGCTCCAAGATGTTCGCAGCAGATCCTTTAAGTGCTGTAAGTTGTGAGGTGGAGCCTCCATGGTTCGGACTTGTTCAGCACATCCCACAGACACTCGACTGGATTGAGATCTGCGAAATTTGGAGGCCAAGTCAACACCTCAAACTCGTTGTGCTCCTCAAACCTGAACCATTTTTGCTTCGTGGCACGGTGCATTATGCTGCTGAAAGAGGTCACCAGGGAATACTGTTTCCATGAAAGGCTGTACATGGTGTGCAACAATGCTTACGTGTCAAAGTAACATCCACATGGATGGCAGAACCCAAGGTTTCCCAGCAGATCATTGCCTAAAACATCACTCCGCCTCCGCCGGCTATCCATCTTCCCATACTGCATCCTGGTGCCACGTGTTCCCCAGGTAAAAGAAAACGTGATTCATCAGACCAGGCTTCTTCCAATGCTCCGTGGTCCAGTCCTGATGCTCACGTCCCACTGTTTCGGTGGTGGACAGGGGTCAGGATGAGCACCCTGACTGGTCTGCAGCTATGCAGCTCCATACTCAAACTGACGCACTGTGTGTTCTGACACCTTTCTATCAGAACCAGCAGTAACTTCTTGAGCAGTTTGAGCTTCAGTATCTTGTCTGTTGGATCGGACCACACGGCCCAACCTTCGCTCCCCTCATGCATCAATGAGCCTCAGCCGTTCACCGCTGTTCCTTGGACTACTTTAGATTAGATACTGACCACTGCAGACTGGGAACTCCCCACAAGAGCTGCAGTTTTGGAGATGATCTGACCCAGTCGTCCAGCCATCACAATTGGCCCACTTCAAACTCTCTCAAATCATTACGCTTGCCCATTTTTCCTGCTTTTGGGACAAAATATTCACCTGCTGCCTTATATATCCCACTAACAGCTGCTGTGATTATCAGTGTTATTCACTTCACCTGTCAGTGCTCACAATGTTATGATATATATATATGATATACATATATATATCAAGCGCTGGAGTACAAAAACTCCTTTATCTGTTAATCAATGTGAATTCAACTGCTCATAATAAAGTCTGGCTCCTTTTGCACCAGCAATTACAGGCCTCAGCAACTACAGAATTATCATCTTAATTAGTCTTTTGTTTTGGAGGCAGGGGGTGTGAAGCTTTTATTGGAACAGATATGGCTGTAATAATAAAGCTCTCTTTATTCTACAAGCTAATTAATTTACTTGCAGGAAGGAGGATAGGGTTTCTTTTTCGAGGCATAAAAGATAAATCTAAAATATTTTGAAATTATAATATAATTACGTATACAATTTGAATATATTCTAATATCATTCACAAATGCATTTAGCCTGCAAAAATACTTCAAAAATGAAAATAAGTAGTAAAGACTTTGGTTTTAGTCTGTTTTTTTACAGAACGGCTCCATAAAATGTGTAAATTTGGACTGGATTACTCATATGGACTACTTTTTGTGAATTGTTTTGTCCTTTTTTGAATTTGGGATTTTAAATCCCCATATAGTACACTTTCATTTCATGGGAAAACATTGGTTAAAAACATTTACAAGAATGCCTTGGTCTGAACGGAATGATTAAATGAAGACAGCATTTTATTGTTGGGCAAACTATTGTTTTAAAAACCTAAAATAATTTTTTTATATTTCTATAAAAATGTACGTTAGCTTGCGACTTTTTTTTTTTTTTTTTTACATTTGTAAAAAAAAGTCTCCCTGGGTTCAGAAAGACATTAAAGGTCCTTTTCTGTTATTTACACACTTTAAAAAAAGTGTTTCTCCACCTTAAGAGAGAGGCTGCTCACTGCAGAGCCATGGGTGGAGCGTGAAGTCCAGCTCCCCCTCTCTAGATGTAATTTCTGCGTAATGGGTGGAGCTAAACGCTCCAACCACACCTTAACCCCACCCAAAACACTGTCCCTCAACCCATGACGTCCAGAGAGGCGGAGCTGGACATCATTTCTCTCTGCAGTGAGCACCACTTGCCTTAAGAGAGGCGCTCACGATCCTAAAGACGATCCACAATCAGGCCACGCCCTGCGTCCGCTCCGATTGGCTGACAGCTGGCAGCTCTAGTTCCTCATTGGTCGCTCCTTTCCCATTGAATCTCCTCCACCTTTACTTTGTCAATTTCTGCGCTTTCATTGAATTGCGTTGCAAGAGAGCCGCATCGATCCTCAGCCTGCAGCACGACAACAGTCCCATAACAGATGAGGACTGGTTTAATATCAACCTGGTGGACCAAATTCGCACTTTCCCTGGACCAACGCCGTGGGAGAGAGATTTCCCGTCGCTTCTCAGTAGTTGGCTAATGATTTTTATTAATTCCCAACTTGCCTTAATCCACCGAGGACAAAACACAGCGATGATAAGACTTGAGAGTTTTATTTCGTCATTTTATATCTGAATTTCGACATTAAGTGCAGGATTAAAGGGATTAAAACCGATATTTGTGGCTTTAGCGAAAGGAAATACAATGCCGGACCAGATCTCAGTGGCGGAGTTTGTGGCGGAGACGAATGAAGATTATAAATCGCCCACCGCCTCAAACTTCACCACTAGAATGACTCACTGCCGGAACACTGTAGCCGCACTGGAGGAGGTGAGACTCACAACTCTAATCAACCTGCTATTTTGGGATTGTTAAAACCTTGCTGAGTGTTTTGCTTACTTATAAGAGCACTAGAGTCAGCTAGTGCCCCCCTTGGAGTAACTAAATGAGGAGAATCCTTTGTTGATGCCTCACCCATCACACAACTGCTCTGTTGCATTGTCTCATACTGTGTGTGTTCACTGCATATATAGATAAATATACAGGCTTTTGGAATGTATATGGTGGAAAAATATAATTAACACATATTATTTATTCAGAAACTCACTATCTTGTCCTCCAAAGCTGGGTTATAGTTGGTCTAAGCTGCAGTTGACCATCTTGACATCCTTAAATTGACCGGCTTCAAAAAAGACCAGACTACAGTTTAATCCGTCTTCTCACAAGCTCCAAGTCTGGCTGTTCTCTGAAACTGACAAAGCAGGTGTTCAGCTCTTGACATCAAGTCTTCCTCCCTGAAAAGTGCCCCTATAAAACCAGCCCGTATTAATCCAGGCTCCAAAACACATCTTCCAGGATTTTCTAACGTGGTGCATCTAATTGTATAAAAAGCCTCGGCCCTGACCAGATATAAATAGCCTTTCTCAACTCTGATGGGCTCTGCTGCTTTTGTGTTGTGTTGAATGGAGACCGCTTCCTGTGGGATTGCCATCATCACTTCTCTGGATCATTACCGTGATGGATGCTGCAGGCTGTATAGACTTATTAGGTATATAGATAACGGTTATATAGATGCTATCTTTTAGAAAGGGCCGAAATAGTATCTATTTGGCTTTTACTGTTAGTAGTGAGGTGTGTTTGATGTCCGTTTACTGCTCGTGTGTTTCACTGGTTATAATCTGAATGGAATGCCATT
Organism: Opsariichthys bidens; assembly: GCA_037194245.1. NCBI lineage: Eukaryota > Metazoa > Chordata > Actinopteri > Cypriniformes > Xenocyprididae > Opsariichthys > Opsariichthys bidens. Next base: position 6,138,150 of record CM074286.1, on the reverse strand, counting down.
GGTTAAAGGATTAGTTCACTTGAGAATTCAAATTTCTTGGTAATTTTCTCACCCCCACGTCATCCAAGATGTTGTCTTTCTTCAGGCGAAAAGAAATTTGCGGAAAATATTTCATGGTTTTGTCCGTATAGTGGTTGCGCATTACGCAATCACGTTGGAAAGATCACGTGTGACGTTGGTACTTCAAAAATACCTATTTTTTGTAAAGGCCCTTTGACTTGGTCTTTGCTCGGTACTTCCTTTCCACCTTTCCAACGTAATTACGTAATGTGTGGTGCATTGGAGAGACAGTGCGAGATGAGCATTTGTAGGAAAAAAGTATTTAATTTAGTTATTTTTACATTTAGCAGACGCTTTTATCCAAAGCGATTTACAAGTGAGGCAATTAGGGGTTTGGTGTCTTGCTCAAGGGCACTTAGTCATGGTATCGAGTGCTGTTTATTCACAATCCCCACTTTCAATTCCTTTCTTTCAATTGGGAATCGAACCGGCAACCTTCAGGTTATAAGCCCGACTCCCTCACCATTAGGCCACGACTACTTTTTTTGTTTATTTTTTATAAAATGACCGATCGTTTCGCTAGATAAGACCTTTATTCCTCGGCTGGGATCATGTAGAGCCCTTTGAAGCGGCATTGAAACTGCAATCCTTCAACCCGTTCTCGTTGGTAGCCTTTGAAGTCTACTATGTGGAGAAAAATACTGGAATGTTTTCCTCAAAGAAAGAAAGACGTAAACATCTTGGATTCTATGGGATGAGTAAATTATCAGGAAATTTGAATTCTGAAGTGAACTAATCACTAAGTTATTCTACAAATGGGTTACTCCGTTCTATCCTGTGGCTGTGTGTTCCTATGAGGAACTCAGGAAGTCTGGAACTAAATGATTGTTTTTGGTCTTCCTCTTCTTGCATGCTGTTTGTTCACTCTTTGGCTTTGTGGTCATTGCTTCAGGGACATAAATAGTTCTGCCCACATATTTGCAGTTATATGGAATCGCTGTAAGTTGGGTGTTTTTGTGTTTCGTCTCACTCTGACAGCTCACCAACAAACAAGAGTTCAAATCAGCATATGTTGGAGAAGGTTTCTCGATGCCACGGCAAATGTGGCTTTTTAGATGATTTTTGCATTGTGATTGGTCTGTTGTGGAAGCTTGTTTCCGTTACTAAATAAAATAAAAAAGGTAATTTGCAACTTTTTGTCTCGCAGTTGCAAATTTGCGTCTCGCAATTCTGACTTTATTTCTCAGCACTGTGAGATTTAAACTTGCAATTGCTAGTAGCTATACAGTCAGAATTGTGTAATTCTGACATTTTTTGCCCAATTGCGTTTTTTTACCATGCAATTCTCACTTTATATCTCACATTTCTGCTTTTTGTCCCCCTCAGAATTGCGATAAACTCACAATTGTGTATTATAAAGTTAGAATTGCTACTTTATATCTCAATATTCTGACTTTATAAGACACAATTGTGAGTTTATCGCAATTCTGAGCGGAAAAAAAAGCAGAATTGTGAAATATAAAGTCGCAATTCTGACTTTATAAGTCACAATTGGGAGTTTTTCTCGCAGTTGTGTGTTAACATGGAATTCTGACTTTTTTCCCCTCAGAATTGCCATTTAAAAAGTGAGAGAAAATGTATTTTTTTTCCCTCACAATTGACCTTTCGCAAAAACTTCCCCCTCTTGCTATGCCCGACAACCCATGTGCTCTCACGCCACACATCATGTTCTCATGGAGTGAAAAATAGAGACAAAGAGGACACTGACAACGTATGAAACAGTTTCATATTTAAAATATTGTAATTTTTTAAAGAAGTTTAATCAATAAATAGCGTATAGCGACTCTTTAATGTGTCGTGACGGATCGCTGGAGCTCCTCGTGAACCGATCATCTCTTCATACTAGTTCATTTATAGCATCAAATAAACATGAATGAACATCAGAAGGAATGTTGTTTCAGACGTGAGTACACACAATTTTTCAAGTTCAAGTTCACCAACGTTAATCTACTAACTCCCCTGACTGCTTTGTCAGACAAAATGGCAGATTCAGGGTTACGATTGGTCAGATCGCCTGTCAATCAGACTGTTTGCGAAGGGTCAGTTGTGAGATAAAAGTAGCAAGTACCTTTTTTATATTTTATTTCATAGCGGAAACAAGCTTCCATAGTCTGTAGCTGTGTTCACAGAAAATTTATGATGCTTCTCTGTTTTGTCTCGTGACTTCTCTCATGGGTCTCATCGCTTCAGCCACTTAAACATAAGGGCCTAATTTAACGTTCAGCTTTTGCCTGGTAATAAACAGAACTAGATAGAAGGAATTATAATTTCTTTTTAAATCAATTACACTGGAAAACAAGTTAATTTGAGGCCTGCAGTTGTGAAAGCTTCAGCCACTGGGGAAATAAAGTCCATGCTACCCGGTTTGTGGCTTGTTTAGACGTGCATGGAAGTAAAATAATGGAATTGAAATGTGAAGTCTTCAGTTTATAGGCTTATACATTTACTTTACCATTAACCATCAGACATTTAATGTAACTACAATGAGAAAAACATATGGTACTACATTCAAGTATTATATAGTAGTTCATCTATACAAACACTAAGGTTCGTCTTCCAGCTGTTATTGTTTGCATCTTTTTGGTTTCCAGTCACCTCATAAGTCAAATGATTTTTGAGATGAGATCTTGGACTCTGAAGCATATTGGTGGTTTTATTTTAATAGCCTGTCTTTTTTATGGCGTGGGAGAGTGGGGTTGATTTATGGTCGGATGTGTCCTTGTCTTGTTGCGAGGTCAACGGAGGGCAACGGGTTCAGAATCAATAAGTGCTTAATATGATATCTGAGTCTTCTCTCACATTTATGTGAATGTTGATTTTTCTGATGTGAAGGTGCTTTAGGGCATGGATATAACTAGCAGACTTTCTTTTTAAGTAAGTTTAACCCACTTTTGCAAATGTAGCCCACTTTTGCCCAAAGAGAGCTGTATAGCCTAGTTCAAACTGGGCATAAGCTGACTCTAGTTAAGATGTTGGCAGGAGTTTCATCTCCTCGGTTGCACTTTATCTTTAGAAAGTGTTTCAAACACATTCAAGGCTTCAGTGCCGCCCACCCTTGTGTGGTTTGAGTGCATCTTTGTAACTTCCACACAGAGTTCACAGTGTGTCAGTGAAGTGTGTGATCCCGCTGAATGACTCCGCTTGGGGATTACGGGGCGAAAGTTTGGAAATCACTATGGTATTTGGGAAATGTTGGCATTGACCTTGTTATCTGCTGAAAACCTTCGGCTGTTGAAGCCAGCGTACGTTGTTGTCCAGAAGTCGTAATCAACTGAATAAGCACTCTCTGAACTACAGTTTGAAAATTTGAGAGTCCAGTTTGTTTTCAGGAAAGTCAGGTCTCTGTAATATTCTGTTGCCTCCGCTTGCGTCTATCTTTCAGTAGCTACGTTCCCATTCGCGTTTTGGGATGTCGCATAGAAAAAATGCTGGATGGAATGTCAAATGCTCATATTAAAAGCATGTGCTCAGTTGAGTTGGATAAACGTATCCGATGAGAAAACATGCACATAAACTACAATGGAAACACATTTACCGAATGAATTCCTCTGCGCATCAAAAAGGTCATGTGACTTTGCGATGGGACGGCATAACTGGACCAACCAGTGGACTGATTAATTTTTACTTTTAATTTTTAATTTTTTACACAGCTGTTTTGGCCATTCTGAATCTGAAAGCGAAGTCCGTCGTCAAAGTGGTTCCTACCAGAACCGTCTTACACAGCTGCGTTCCCAAACAGCTGGCATCCGACTCCGAAACTAAGATAACAGGACCGGGCTTATTGCGTTTAATCTGCGCAAGTACAGCTATTTGAAAATTATTACATTATCTGGCTTCTCCTATTGCAGCAAGTTCCATTTTTCTTTGTGATATTTAGCGCGAGTTTATCAGGAAGGTATGATTTTGTTCGCTTAGAATTACTGGATGGAAACTGTGTTTTATTCGCATTAAAACATTATTCAAAATATTATTTAAATGAATTAGTTGTCATTAGATATTTGTTGGTGTTCTAGTCAGTTGGAAGCTATCCAACTTATAAGTAGAAAATAAGGCCTGTTCACACCAAGACGAATGTTCAATGTGAAACTTTCATTCTAATCTGAATAATGCGTCTGTTCAGGCCGACGAGAACATTCACATATTGTCAATGCAACAGATTTTTTTTTTTTTTTTAAGGAGAGGTGTTCTAATTGCCTTTCCAACACACTTTTGGTCACATGCCCAGAGCTGACAGACATATCGCATGTGAAAATTGCACTACATTTTTGTGCCAAACATTTGTGTTAGTTTACACCCATTTGGTGTAAATAAATGCGGGTTCCTCTGTGTTTTCAGATGGCTAGTGCGTGTCTATTGCTGGAAATAGCTATTTTTGTTGCAGGTATAGCAGATTGACCAGTATAGATTACTATAACATTCAGAACATGCCTTATACTGATAACCAGCTCAGGTCAATTTGATGGTCAGCAGTTGAACCTGATTAGTTAGTCTGAGGGAGATCAAATATGCACTCTTACAAGCAACATATTTCAATGTAATCCCATTACAAGTAACTTGAGTTATGTAATCGGATTACTTTTTTCAAGTAACTTGTAAAGTAACGTGTTACATTTAAATTTACAACACAATATCTGAGTTACTTTTTTTTTTTTTAAAGTAATGCAAGTTACTTTGGTTTCCCATTTATTGACTGACAGCCCTCCTGTCTCCATGTTGAGAGAAATCGTGAGTAAGTGTAGAGGTGTTGTGTGTAAAAATGACAGGTTATTGTAGTTCGAGACTAGGGCTGTGCAATATGGACAAAATAATCACATTGCGATTTTTTTTTTTTTTTTTTTTTTTTTTTTTTTTTTTTTTTTTTTTTTTTTTTTTTTAAATCAATATTTCAATTGCGATTTATTTTGCAGTTTTGGTCATTGTTTTTGCTTTTTCAAACATGCCACATTCTGAATGTATTCAGTGCACAAGAAGTGCATAACAAAATGTTTCACAAAGAAGTAACTGTATTTACAGCTTCATAAACAAAACTGTAATTAACTGTCTTTAAAACAGACAACATAAAATAAATTAAGGTTAACTAACCTGAAATTCCAGTCATAATAAGTAAACTTCAAAACTGTATTTCAGTGCACACATTTCACAATGAAGTAACATACTGTAGAGAATGATTAACTGCTTGATAAACAAAACAGTAAAAAAAAATTGTGTCTTAAAAACAGACAACATAAAATAAATTACGATTATTTCACCTGCTTAAACTCGTATTCAACGCCTGCCTTATATTTCGGGAATAGCAACTTGTGTGAAATAAGTGCAAGTTGGCAGCTGGTATCTTTTGTCCAGTGTTTGAATCCAAAATTCTCTCAAACGACTGGTGTTGAATTTCTCTTTGGTACCAAATCATTTTTGTCCTGAACTGCATGCATATTTTTTCTTCTTTCCTCCCGTTTGCCTATTCTGTTCTCCCGCTTTGTTTTGTTCTAATTTGTGCGGTGTGCTGAGCGAGCTCTGATTGGTTAACATCTTAAACATGCACACAGTAACGTTGCAGTATTCTCAATTAAAATATAAATAAATTAACTTTCTAAATTGTGATTTAGAAATTGCATTTGCTCAAATCGCGATTGTTTTGCGATTAATTGCACAGCCCTATTCGAGACTAAATGTGAGCTTTGACTGTACACATGCACAAAAACGTGCGAGTCAGTGTTCCTCAATATGAAATAAAACAGTGAAACGCAATCTCAGAATATTGCACAACCCTGCAATAATTAAATATATTAAATTAAACATACTTCATGTATTTAATCTTAATTTATTAACCAATGTCTTTGCTGCTGACCTTCGATAATCCAACTCAAACATACTAATAAGCAAAAATGACTTAAGATGAACATCACATTTGTGATCAGCCCGAAGCCTAGTTATTTCACTATTGGTGTGAAAGGGTTTACATTTGCCAAAAATAGAACTTTTTTGTTGTTATTATTAGAAAACAAACAAGCAAGCCCAGCCCAGGTGGGAAAAGTAACGCAAAAGTAATGTAACGCATTACTTTCCATTAAAAGTAGTAGCACAAGTTACTTTTTTTTAAAGGAGTAGCTCAATATTTTAATGCTTTACTTTTAAATTAACTTTCCTCAACACTTGTAAACACCAAGTACAATTGTCATAATTCATCAACAGTAGCTTGTATGTAATTGAGTTGCATAAATATGTGATATTCAACGATTGCGAACTGCGCTGAAACCGCAAGCCTGTAGAAGACGCAACAGCCTGGGTTTTGACGTGCAGCAAATTTAATAAACGTAGACTTTTAAGGACCCATGGGGACTGTTTTTATTTGAACACATGCTCCTAAACACATTTTGCACTTTGCATACATCTATTTTTATTTGCAAATGCAAGTGAAACATTCAAACGGTCACGAGACAATGCTGAGGGAACCAACAGCTGCTCTGGAACAGGTGAGTTACGGGGGTTTCAAGCACCAGTAACTGAGATGACAATGGACAAAAGCTAAAACAACACTAGCATCTGTCCTCCGTAAATGTTAAGATGTTTTTTAAACCTGCTGTCTTTTGAGACCGTAATTCGATCCTTGTGATTAGAAAGTCAACATAAAAAGGAATTTGCATCCCATTTACTTACCTGACGCATTTTTAAACGAAACCAGATATTCAACAGGAAAAATGTTAGATGCGACTAAATCCATCAGGATTTTATTGGAGAATAAGAGATTCATGACACCGGCTGAGATGGAGTAAGTGCTTTTCTGGTGGTCACCATGCTGTGAAACCAATCTTAGCTCACTGTATTTCTGGGAAACATTTCCTTTTGATTTGGGCCAAGGCCATTTCCCAATAGGATCTAGAGTTCTGTGTCTCACATGGTAGATGCCAAAGGACCGTGAATGATTCCCCGATGATGTGTCGGAAAAGTGTGGTTGAGGAAATCCCATTAATTGGGTGGAGCAGGTTGCATTGATCTGCTAGGGTTCACAAGTGCACTGGCCTTTGTTTAGTGAGTGTTGATGGGGGCAGGGAGACCCTCGACCCGTCCAGGGGGTTTGTCGCAGATTACCAGGGACAACTCCCTTTTCAGGACCATTGTTAACTGTCAAGCGCTACTTCTTCATTAATGAAGTTCCCTCCATTGATTTGTTGCTGTGTCCTTTTTAAAGAAGGCCATCCATTTCCCAGAGGGGCCTGGTAATTGTGTTATACTGTCGCTTTCACTTTAAGTAATCCCGACAGCAAATTTGAGGACTCTAAACTGCATGTCATATTTTTTCCCCTTTGGCTTGCGTTGAAATCCTAGTTTTCAATCCTATTCAATCTTTTAAATTTGTGATTGACTGTAGATCTAAATATTAACGATGCATAATATATTTATGCTCTTTTTCTTTTGTTATTGATTTTATATATAGTTTTTTTTTTTTTTCAATTTAGCTCTCTATTTCAAGCTAATCAGTACAAGTGTTTTTCCTTGTACCGTCGAAACTCTGGGATCATGACTTTGACTTTTCATCTAGTGTTCAGAGGATTTTTCTAAAATGTACGAACGCCACCTGCGTGTCCAGATTTCGACATGCTCTCTTGGGCTCTGGATTGCTGCTATTTTTACAGCAGTTGAATTTTTAATGCTGCTGCTGCTGCCACTGCACTGCTGAAAGCTTGTAGACGTGAGGAGTGTTCATCTCCGAGAAACAAATAAAAATCCTGCAGAGCTCCAAAGGTCTGTCCTGTTTGTCAAAAATAATGTTATTAATGTCACATTAAATGAGTAGTTCATTTCACACATCCTCATGTTTTTTCCAGACCCAGAGATATTTTCAAGAATATTGATACAGCTATATTCCATATAACAACTGTTCAAGATCCAAAAAGGATAACACTATAAAAATACTTGAAGTAGTCAAAAAGCAGTAGTATTACAGTGGCTCTTCAATCTGGAGTGTGGGAACTGTTTCTTTCACATTCAGTGCGTCTCCAGCACACACATTTGGTCTTCATTTTGTCAGATCGCGGCTTCATCAGTCTCCTGGAGTTTACACACTCCCTTGCAGTTGCTTTAAATTATAAAGCAGTCATTAAAGCAGGAGCCAGCATGTCTTTCCATGTAGTTTTTTGTTTCTTAGGAAATCTGATTCAAAGTTGACAAATAACCAGGCATTTTTATTCCCTTCCAGTGTTGCAATTAGGACTGAAGATGTTTCTAGTCGACTAGTTGTTGTTAATTCAAGCCATTAGTGAACTTTTCGCATGTTTATATTAATTTAATTGCATATATATGCGTAAACCATAATGAGCTTTTAATGTGTTGGCTTAATATACAGCCAAGCGCACAGATAAAGCTTGCTGCCAAGTACCGTATTTCCGAATGTGTCGGAAAAAACAGCTAGGAGACATTTTAATTATTTATTAATAAACTAGTGTTTTCTGAGTCGGTAGACGAAACTGATGCTGCCTCGGCATCTCTGCAGCATAGTGGCCTTCAGAGAGGAATGCACCTTTCATACAGATTACATAATTGGAGAGTATTTGTTTTCGATTCAAATTGGTTTGTTTAAAAGTAGACATTTCAAGCATTCTGTACATAAATTTCTCATGTCTGTGTGGCAATGATACGCCATGTTTTGGCTCATTTTTGTGACGCTGCAGTTCAGAGAGGTAGAAAGTGCATCTTTTTTATTTTCTTTATTAAAACATTTTGTTGTTATCACAAATGAAAGTAAACCCTTTACAGTTTCGAATGATGCATTACTCTTATCTGTATGAACAAAAATGGAGTAGTTGTTTCTGCTGTTTTCAGGTAAAATGCAAGTGATCGCACCAGCGCCTCCATGTCATGGAGTAAGCATGCAAATATTTTAGCTTCCACACTCCGCACAAACACTTGGATATGCTCCTAATAATACCGCGCATTTATCCAGGTTAACGTTAGAGCTAGCGACCATGTAAAGTTGCTACTACTTACATGTTTCAAATGATAAGCCATGTTTGAGGTCAGTGGATGATGGGCGAACGTTTGGATTTCCTGTCCGACATACTGTAATTACCACAATGACCCTTCGTTAATGATCTGTCCCTTGTGGACTGCGTGACTTTGCCACTTCCTGTGGAATTTTTTTTTCTAAAAATTTTGGTCGACTTGAGCGACGTCAGTCCAAATCCAATTTTTTTTTAGCAAGTGTGAACAACAACAACAAAAAAAAACACATGCAATGCAATTTTTACAAATCCGTTTCATATGTGGTTTGAAATCCTATTCAAATCCCATTTCTGGAAATTAGTTTCTGATTGGATTTTGCGTGGTATAGTCAAACAGTTGATGGTAGCTATTGACTTCCATAGTAGGAAAAAAAAATACTATGGAAGTCAATTGTCTGGTTATCAGCATATTTTTTGTGTTTAACCGAAGAAAGAAACTCATGCATGTTTTTGAACAACATGAGTGAGTAAATTAATGACAATTTTCATTTTTGGGTGAACTATCGCTTAGGTAAATAAGTACAGGATTATCATTGTAAGTGCGCTATCCCTTTAAGACAGCGTCTTGGGTTAACCGTTAAACAAATGGATAAAAGAACATGGTGCTTTGTATTTTTTAACAGCTGAACTCAGGTGCTAGTTTTGTGGAGGAGTTGTGGTCAGTGCAGTATGTCTGGTAACACATGTGCTGTGTACCCAGAAGGACATAAAACAGAGGCTTTTCTTTGACGTGGTCATGCAGGGCAAAAGGTCTTCCAGTTGACAAGTGCATCCACTAAAGTCAAATGGACCTGTATACTGATGAGCTTTCAAGAGACGAGCAACCTTAACTACTCATCATTGATTTGTTTCAATTGAATGTTTTCCCATATTTGGGTTGGTGTGCCACTTCAGTTCTCAAAGGGACTTTGACCCATTCAAGTAGGTAGTCGTCCGCAGTGGCGTATTGCACTTTCCCTTCTTTTGTTTCTCTCTCTCTTACACACGGACGCACACGCTTAACTTTCACAATGGTGGTTTTGTTAGGTTGAACTGCCATCAAGAGCAGTCCACAGAGCTTTAGTGTGTGTTGTTTTCCTGCATGCAAAAATGAGTCCATTCCTATTTTTTTGAGGTAGAGATGTCACACTGGTGTGTTTTTCTAGGTGAGCGTTTTAACCCTAGCACTCTAGAGTTAACTCTGATTTTATGGAGCACTTAACAGCAGTCCTGAGGGAGATTGTGTTTGTTTGACACCGGTTGCTTAGGGCAGTCCCGTGACGCTCCAAGAGACGAGTCGCAATAAAACCTGTTCAAGTTAATAGAGGGCATTATTCAGCCTTGTGAAATCACTCAAGCAAAGGCCACTGTGCTTTTATAGTAACGGATTCAAAATATGGCACAACAAACACTGTTTTGCTTTTGTCTATATGACATGAAATGGCAGTTTTCATTTCCCCAGCATGTCATTTTCTTAAAGAGTGATGGTTACTTTGTCTTATTTCAGTTTCAGAAATTCGATTCAGTTAATAAGTTCATGGTGTGATTAAAAGTCTTGTTCTTTTTTTAAGGTCATTGCTTCTCTAGATGGCTTGATGCTTCTTTTCTCTCACATACTCTGTAATCAGTTTTGTGGAAAGTTACTTTTAAAAGTAATGCGTTACGATATTACGGTACTCCCTAAAAAAGTAACTGATTGTGTTAGGGTGCGTTCACACTTGTCCTGTTTGGTTCGATTAAAACGAACCCTGGTACGATTGCTCAGTTAGTGCGGTTCGTTTGAACATCTGTGAACGCTGCCATCAGAACCCTGGTGCGCACCAAACAAGCGGGCCGAGACCGCTAAAAAGATGGGTCTCGGTCCGCTTCCAAACGAACTCTGGTGCGGTTCGATTGATATATGAACGCAACACGGACCAAAGACATGTAAACGAACCAAAAACAGGTCGTGATGCCTCAAGATGCGACGCTACAAGTCAGCTGATTTGACGACGCAGAAAGATCGGTGTATCCAAAATGAGTCGAGGGCAGGCGTGGAGCAGCGAGGAGGTGAAGTGCCTCATCAATATTGTTTCTGCATAAAACGGAGGAAATCCTGCTGCTGTTTTGAACATTTTATGAGCTCTTCGTGAGTTCTTAGCTGGTAAAAATAAAACATATTTACACGCATAAAATGATGGCGTTTAATCCAGCACACAGCATTGTTTTGAATGTTCGGGAATCAAGCTCCGTCGCGAAATATACGTCATAAAACCCGACCAATCAGGTTGTGACCGTATCCCTATGCATTTGGTTCGGTAACTTAAGGTTCGCTGTTAAAAATGCCAGTGTGAACTCTAAGCGGACCAGGACTATATGTTTTGTTTTTGTTTTTTGGTCCGGACCAAACCAACTGAACAACAACCGCACCCTTAGTTACTTTTTATGAAAAGTAATGGATTACATTACCTTTGTGTTACTTTTCCTCACCTGGGCTGGGCTTGCATGTTTATTTTTTAATAACAGAAAAGTTCTATTTTTCGCAAATGTTAAGGCCCTTTCACACCAAATGTAAAAATGAATAAGTCTCAGTCAGAAGGAAATTCATATTTACGTCTGTACAGTAGAGGGCGCAGCTCAATCAAATGTTTCAGGTAAATCACATTTAGTCTAGAACTATTACTTATTTGAAAAGTAACTCCGATATTTTGTTGTAAATGTGGGGAGTTTGCTCGGTGAGTAAACGCTTTCAAATTGAAAAACACTCCCGTGCACTCCCGATCATAGTAGCCAATCACAGACATGTGTTGAGCATGTGAACAGCATGGCCAATCAGAGGAGTTTATGAATCCGCTCAACAGCGCTCAAAGCGTCACATTTTTAAAATTTCAGCATCGACTTGGTATCAAAGTCGGTACTTTTTACAACACAACTGAAGACTATTAAAGCCCATATTCTGTAGCTTAGTAAGCTTAGCCTAGTCTGTAGTCAAATGTAACAATTCCAGCCTTATTTGTGTCAAACTATAGTGTAGTAAAACCCCTGTAGTTCATAGTCTAGTACAACAGCACAATCTGTAGTCTAGTAAAGTTTAGCCTAGTCTGTAGTTTAGTAAAAACCAATCTAATCTTTAGTCAAGCGAAGTCTGTAACTATACAGTAAGAATCTGTAGTCTAGTAAAACCAATGCCGTTCTGTAGACTAGTAAAGCCTAAGTCGGCTCTGTTCGGCTGCATGGCTCCAGAGGCGAGGAATGCATGCTACGCTCCTGTCATGTGTTTTTAAATGAGTTGCAGCTTTTCTTTCCGTTTTCTCTCCTCTCATGTCTGAAGGTTGTTTGCTGAGTAGGCCGTCTAGATGTGCCACGTTGCCTCAGCACTTACGCGGGGCATCGTTTTTGGCCAATTTACATCAAATCGACTATATTTCTTTGCACCCCAGAATTAAAGTGCAATTTAGTAGCAATTTTCCCCACTTGTTTGATGGCGAATGTGTGAGAAGGTGGAGTTCAGACCACTGTGGTGGAGACTGAAATATTAAAAACACTGATGTTTGGAGAAATGGTGGCGTTAACTGCTTTTATGGCATTCTTGGTCCTTCTTTGCGTTAAATCTCTGCTGTGTGTGTGTGTGTGTGTGTGAACAAATTGTGTAGAAGGTTGAGCTAATAGACACTTGCTGTGATCCCAGTTGTGCTGGTGTGGCAGACGAGGTGTTCTGGGAGCATTAGATACGCCACATTAATGGAGCTCACTACAACACACACACACACACACACACCATTCAGCCAAACTACCAACCTTTAGCACGGTGGCCCTCTATTCTTCCTTCGTTATGTGACATTCATGTTTTGATGAGTAACTGCAAATCACATTTAACATTTCAAGAGCAATGATGGATGTCAGTTTTCATTTATAGACATTGTTATACACAAACATTGGGGTCAAGCCAGATACCAAGTGAGACACCATAGTTTCCTGAGTTTAGTGGTACAGTAAATGATAGGAGAGCTGTATTTTGAATTCCGTTAAATTCCTCTTTCTGCAACAGCCCATGACTGGGAAAAGGCTATTCTTGTTGCTGAATGGCACTGACAACTCAATTATAGTTCCCTGGAATAGCACTGTGAAGAAATCGGATGACCATTTCAGAATAACAGTGAAACCAATATAGAGTGATTCTTGCCGCTGCTTTACGAGTTGTTTGACTGTTTACACGTTTGACGCACTCGAAGGGGTTGTGCACAAAGGACGAATCACTATTCGACCCTGGGTCAACGATTGCATTAAAATTCTGGGCAACCCTCCAGATCCAATCCCTTTCGGACGCACAAAAACATCTGTTTGAAAGAGGCTTGAGGATATCGGAAGCAGATTGGCTTGTGAAATGACCTCTGTGAGAAAAGCAGTCATTGGTGTAGCTGACAATGTAGATGTATACAAAAAAAAGGGTTCTTGGTTCTCGATTTCAGATGATGTTGTTAAATTTATACACAAAATAGCACAAATGCAGCATTTATATGTTCTAGTGCTTGTATTGTTATAAAGACGCATAAGAGTGACCACTATAAAGAAAAATCCTTTAAAAGTTCAGTTTATAACGCATTTAAAAAAAAAAAAAAAAATCTATTGAAATGTTTTTGCATTCATTTTGGTTTTATATTGCTTTAAAAACAAATCTTGTATCTAATTTTTTAGAAGTTTATGTCATCAGGTTAAAAAAAAAGTAATTAATTAATTAGTTCACCCAAAATTGGTGATCGGACAATTTAAAACACTGCATCGAAGCTTTGTGAATCATTTGTTTCGAATCAGTGTTGGTCACGTGAATTTAGTAAACGAGGCTTCGTTACATCTTAAGTGTTTCGAAATTTCAATGGTTTGCGTGACTTTGGCAGTTTGATACGTGAACCGAACCACTGATTCGACACAAAAGATTCATAGAGCTTCGAAGCTTCAAAAGCAGTGTTTTGAAATCGCCCATCACTTAGATATTGTTGGATAAAGTCATTATTTAATTTTTTTTTTTTTTGTGCACAACAATTATTCTATAACATTAAGGTTGAACCACTGCAGTCACATGAGCTGTTTTTATATGTTTTAGTACCTTTCCGGCCGTTTGAAAGTATAAATGATCTTACTGTCAATGCAGGCCTCACGGATTATATCAAAAATATCTTAATTTATGTTCCCAGGATGAACAAATGTCTTACTGGTGTGGAGCAACATGAGGCTGAGTAATTATGAAAGGATTTTAATTTTTGGGTGAACCAAATCTAACCCTCACCCTAACATTTATTAGGGTAATTTTTATTATTGATTCAGGAATATGAAGGTTTTTGTGAGTTGCATCACATGATATTTACAACCTCAACTCCCTTTTAGTAAAAAGTTTCAATTATTTTGAGAGATTAAGTGATCTAAGTTGACACAATCATGAGCATCTGCAGTGGTCCTCTCTATAACATCATGACTTTGTTCGTCACACCACATGACTTGGATGTGGCGACTTATTTACGACTTGTACGACTTATTTAATTTTTACTACTTTTTAAGCATTTCATTCTTTAAATGAGGTTTTCTTTATGATATCGGAACAATTTTTGCATACACTTTTTTTTTTTTTGGACATTTTATGCTTTGCTAAAATATTTCAATTCAGACCTGTAAAACATGATTATCATAAAAGAGATGAATTCAAATCATTTACAGCATTGGGGGAAGTTACTTTTAAAAGTAATGCATTGTATTATAATAATTGCATTGCTTAGTTACTTTTCATGGAAACTAATGTGTTATGTTACCTTTGCATTACTTCTCATGTGGTTGGACTTGCTTGTTTGATATTTAATAATAAGTTTTATTTTTGCCAAATGTAAAAGCCCTGTCACACTAAAATTAAAACAAATAAACCTCAGGCTGAAGGAAATGCAAATTCATGTCTGTACAGTAGAGGGCGCAGCTCAAACAAACCTTTCAGCTGTGCTGCCGTTTTGCATTTCAGAAAAATGGGACACAAGAAAGTTCAACGCTAGGGGTGTGACGAGATTTCTCGTCGAGGTGAAAAGTTGTCTCGTCGTGCTATCAATGTGAGGGTGAAATCATTATTGAAGATGTCCCCGCCACTTTCAAATCGTTTGTGTGGAAACATTTTGGTTTTCCAGTAGACATAATAAACGGCGAAAGAATAAAACACAAGACACAAACAATATGTAAACATTGTAAGAAAACTATGCCGTACACCTCGACAAAGGTTGTACAGACTCCTAGGGGCCGTTCACATATCGCACGCATTTTCATTCGCGCAACATGGAAGCGCATGCGGTGCGGTGTGCTCGTTTTTTCCTGGCGCGCCTTCCTCATGGTCGTGGAGAGCACAGTTCATGGTTGCATAGCAACGACAGACGCTACAGAAGCGCGAGCTCCCGAACGCTTGCAAAAGAAGGAGGAAGCGACGCGGCCGCGCTTTCCACGCTTTTTTTAGGCGCGATATGTGAACGGCCCCTAAAGAGGCAGAAAGCGTCGCTATTACTGCTGACGGTTGGACTTCTCGGCCCACACAATCAGTAATGACTGGGAAATGGTCAACTTTGTACTGCAGTTAAAGTGACACTTAAAGTGTTATTTGAATTTTTATTTATATGTTTATTTTATTTATACTGTTTAATTTATGTTCAATCTGTAGAAAGAAGTTCAGTGATATTTCTCATTGAAATTATACAGGGCAGAAAACAATTGGTTGATTTTGTGGCAAAACATTTAGCAGTGTTTGCATGATAGAAAATGACATGCATTACAAAATACACCAACATTTTCGGTTGAATAAAAGTCTATTTTCCCTTCATACTTTTCATTATTGAGGATTTCTTAAAAATACTATAAAAATGTCGTCTCGTGAACCCAATCTCGTGTCTCGTCTCGTCTCGTGGGATAGTGGTCTCGTCACACCCCCATTCAACGCTCTTACTTCAGCAATAAAAAAAAGAAACACAAATGTGATGTTTAACTAAAGTAATTTTTGCTCAGTATGTTTGATTTGGAACATTTCCAGTCAGCAGCAAAGACATTGGTTAATAAAGTGAGATTAAATGCATAAAGTATATTTCCGTTATTTCAAATTTTCAGTTACTAGAAAATTTACTTGCTGTTACAAGTTGTCTGAATACGTTACCCCTAATGCATTACCCCCAACACCGTAAAAAATGCATTGTTCATGTATTTATTTAATAGACAAAATTTAGCCAAATTGTTTGAATGAAGATAAATTCAGCTCTCTTACAGGTTTGAACTGAGACAAAATAGACACTTGAGAGTTTGAGCACACCCATGCCTCCAACACACGAGTGGACCACACAGGGTGGAGTTTACTGCCTGTCTGGAGTCTCAGACCGCGCCATAATAACACACCGCTCTCATGGTTCCCATTCACAAACACTACAGCGGCGTCAGATATCACGCGTGAAGAAAACGCGGCCCAGAACAGCATCACCCGTCTTCCGCTTCACAATATTTGTCTGTTGAACGAAAACATCTGGTGTCTCGGTGAAACCTGGATGTTAATCAGCTCCCTTTCCCCACTGAATTGGATAATTGCGATCCAGACGGCCTCTTTTGGCCCAAGTTCAACAGTGTTTGCGCTGTTTTTCTGTCTGGTTTGGGGGAGATGAAAGTGCGACATGTTATAAAGTGACACCAGACAGGAGCCGAGCGCGTGCCCCGCAGACGGCGCTCCCATGATTCCTGCTTTGTTCTTCAAAGTGGGCGGCACTGGCATCTGGGTTGAGACTAGAAGGCATGCGGTGAGAGGAAGTAAAAAATAGATTGTGATGCATCAAAAATATGCTAGGTTCCACAATTGTTTTTGTTTTGTCAGTTTAGGGCAGTGGGAATGGAGGGGGAGGGTGTTGACCCACGATAGACATGCCGTCATCAAATAGTTGCAAATCTGAGAACAATGCAGACCGGGTCATGGCTAATCCCACTCTGTGCATTGGACCTGAAATTATTCCGCTCGACTGTTTTCATCACTGATAATAAGAAATGATTCTTGAGCAGAACGTGTAAAACCTGCGTATCATAGATAGGTCCAGAAAATTCAGCAATACAGTAATGATTTATCAATGTGGAGGAGATTAAGACTGTTCACTGTCTGCAAAGGCATTAAAGGTTAAAAAAATCTTGTGTAATGCTGGGTAAGTGTGTTAAATCTCTGCTTTTGGCCAAGTGTGGCTTAACCAGGGCCAGACGGCAGATTAGGGCCTTGCTCTGGTCAGTCGTTTTGGGCCGATGGCCGGTTGTGGTTGGCTTGTTTTTTGAGTGGTGGTAAAAGCAGGGCTTCCACACATGTGATTTTGGTGAGTATGGCTGAGGTT
The DNA here is from genome assembly GCA_037194245.1 of Opsariichthys bidens. Lineage (NCBI taxonomy): Eukaryota > Metazoa > Chordata > Actinopteri > Cypriniformes > Xenocyprididae > Opsariichthys > Opsariichthys bidens. The sequence continues at coordinate 6,120,770 of CM074286.1, read as the reverse complement.
TTCAAATAATGGTTTCCGGTTGAACTGGAAGACATTATGATGTCTAAGAATAAAATAAAATCATCAGGTTTTATAAATCTTTCATCCCTGTTTTGTGGGTTAAGCTTAATTAAACTGTGAGCCACGACCTAACACACACTCTCCGATCATTATTTGACACTTTTTAAATGTATATATTTTTAAGATAAATTCATTCATTCATTTATTTTCCAAATACCATTTATTCATAAATATCTGTTTTTTTTTTTTTTTTTTTTTTTTTTTTTTTTTTTTTTTTACATTTGTCAAGACATGTGAAAGACAGTTTTATTTTTATGCACGTTTCTGCATGTTGCCCCACATGGAATTGATTAATATTGATAATAATTTTGTTAAAATATTTTTCTCTTAAAAATAATATTTAGACAATTTTATTTGTATTATTAAATAATAAAAGTATTAAAATGTTCACTTATTAACATTTTCAATTGTAATAATTAATACAGATTATTTTTCATTAATATAAATTTAATTTTTACATATAAAAACAATGTATTCATGTTTTTCTTCTCTATTTTATTAGGACAGTTGTATCACCCTGACATATGAGTTTTATTACAGAAATGAAAAACGTGCTCCTCATAGAAAAGGTGTATTGAAGTCATTGTATGTATGAAATGCATATTTATGTATATTTTTGGAATATATTAATATATATCCAGATGAATGAATATGCATCATGTCATTGGCCCATATCTAGACATAAAACTGCATCCAATCATATATTTCAGTAGTTTTGATTTGACTTGTACCAATTCTGCATTGGTTTAAGGGTTGGTTCAGTCAGCTTGACACATGGCAGCATCTGTCAGAGAAAGTTCCTCCCATTTGGCCCATGGTGTGACTCTTCCCTGGTGTCCCATAAATCAGGGTCACTGCTGCCTGACGGGGTGATAAGCTCTGAAACCCAGTGCTTTCCCGCCAGCGTGGGGAATATAAAGTGACACAGTCACCCCAGTGATGGCCTGGCACCTTCAGGGATGCTGCTCTCCAGACTGGAGCAGGACAGATGGTGCCTGACGTCATAGTGACTTGAAGGTCCCTATTTTACTGTTCTGGGATAGTCATCAAACCTTCGGTTTTGTAATGTTTTGGCAGCATTCAGGGTGTCTGTTATACATTAGTTAGCGGAAATAAAGCAAATGAAATATGGGAGAGTGCTTCCTTGCTCCAATAATGACGCCAGGACACCACTTTTACAATGAATGTCTCATTTCTGTGGCAGATGCTGCGTCGCCCATTATCACTTGAGTGATATCAGAGAGGACGTTGTCGACACTGTTGCTCTTTTGGAAGGCGAGAGAAGTAAAAAGAATGTAAAACAAACTCTGTATACATTACAGAGGTCATTTTCGGCTCCGTTTTTCTCCTGAGGTTCACTTTTAGCAAGATTTCTTGGACCAAATCCAATTGGTAATTCAGTTTCGCAGGATGATTTTCAGCACCCCTCTCTGACCTTTTGAGCTTAATGTTAAATGTTAGAGCACAATCTATAATGTAGTGCAAGTGTGTTACATTCAAAGTGTTCGGGCTGTGCTTGTGCAGTATGCTGAACCTGATGATGAACTTTACGCACACCCCGCTGAGGTTTGTTACTACAACACTAACTCAAGAACACACTTTATTTGACCCTTCGCAAACAGTTTGATTGACAGGTGATCTGACCAATCATAACCCCGAATCTGCCATTTTGTCCGACAAAGCAGTCAGGGGAGTTAGTAGATTAACGTTGGTGAACTTGAACTTGAAAAATTCACGTGTACTCACGTCTGAAACAACATTCCTTCTGATGTTCATTCATGTTTATTTGATGCTATAAATGAACTAGTATGAAGAGATGATCGGTTCACGAGGAGCTACAGCGATCTGTCACCACACATTAAAGAGACACTATACGCTATTTATTGATTAACTTAAAAAAATTACAGTATTTTAAATATGAAACTGTTTCTTATGTTGTCCTCTTTGCTCTGCGCTGTATTTTTCCCTTCGTGAGAACATGATGTGTGGCGTGAGAGCGCATGGCTTTGCTACAGTAACTAACGGGGGCGGGTCTTTGCAAAGGGTCAGTTACTGCATATTTACAATATGTAATTTTCATTTATGTAGAACCTCTTCCAATCTGTTTGTTACCTTAAGGCATAAGGCCTTTTCACATCAAGAATAAACAGTATGAAAACCAACACACACATTCACTCTCTTTTCCATCACACTGGGGAAAAACTGGCCAACCAATAAGATTTGGGCTTTTGGTCACATGCCCAGATTCACTGCTGTTTCATAAAATTACGACTTGATGACACTTTCAAACACACTATTTTGCTAAATAGCAAAAAACATTTAAATACTTTTTACCGCTTTTTCTTTTCTATGCAAAGTGGATGTCAGAAATGGAAATTTGCACAACACTTTGTATCCACCTTATTTTTGGCACAAGAGCGAGCGTGGCCATTTGTACATTAAATATCCGAGGCTTTGGTTGTCATTCGCTTCCAATTATTTTACCTGCACAAAAACAGACTTATACGCTGCTTTATACTGGAAACTGATATTTATGATATTATTTTAATTTATCAACATCATAAACACACTGGATTGTAGCGCAAATATTTTTATTGTTTGTCACTGTTATTCTAATTATTTACCTAGAGTGGCTAAGAAATCTGAAGTTGTACATATTCACACTTGATGGGGAGTGAGGGTAACTGGGGTAACCGGGGTATTTCTGCCATCTGTCAGAGAGTGAATTTGCATTTTCATTTTTTGTGGTTTGATTTGAACAGACCAGTTGTATGCGGAAATCTCTGGCTGATTCAGTTTGATGACTGAATAGATGTTTAAGGGTGCGTTCACACTTGTCATGTTTGGTTCGATTAAAACGAACCCTGGTGCGATTGCTCAGTTAGTGCAGTTTGTTTGAACATCTGTGAACGCTGCCATCAGAACCCTGGTGCGCACCAAACAAGCGGACCGAGACTGCTAAAAAGATGGGTCTCGGTCCGCTTCCAAACGAACTCTGGTGCGGTTCGATTGATATATGAACGCAACACAGACCAAAGACATGTAAACGAACCAAAAACAGGACGTGATGTCACAAGATGTGACGCTACAAGTCAGCTGATTTGACGACGCGGAAAAATCGGTGTATCCAAAATGAGTCGAGGGCAGGCGTGGAGCAACGAGGAGATGAAGTGCCTCATCAATATTTGTTTCTGCATAAAATGAAGGAAATCCTGGTGCTGTTTTGAACATTTTATGAGCTTTTAGCTGGTAAAAATAAAGCGTTTGTACATGCATAAAATGATGGTGTTTAATCCAGAACACAGCATTGTTTTGAATGTTTGGGAATGAAGCTCCGTCGCGAAATATACGTCATAAAACCCGACCAATCAGGTTGTGACCGTATCCTTATGCCTTTGGTTCGGTAACTTAAGGTTCGCTGCTAAAAATGCCAGTGTGAACGCTAAGCGGACCAGGACTATGTTTTGTTTTGTTTTTTGGTCCGGACCAAACGAACCAAACCAACCGAACTACAAGTGTGAACGCACCCTAAATGTAAGTCTAATGTAGATGTGGGTGGTAACATCTTAATATATGGTACACAGCACCTCCCAGTCATGTGGCTTAAATGAATAATTTCAGAAATGTTCAGGCCTTAAAATGGAGCCTGGTTTCAGATGAAGTGAGGTATTTTCGCAGATGAGAGTGAGCCTGTGGCAGGTGTGTAATTCATTTCACACTGTCAGAAACACTAACACAACATCTTGTCGGTTCCTGCATGCTTATTTAACACTTAAACGCTTACAGAGGAGCCTGTCAGAAAGTGTTTCGACATAATGAATGTATCGCACAAATGTTGATATATTTGGTGTCCCTCTTCATTGCTAACATTGAGCCTGATCAGTTCTAGTCTCGCATAGAACTTCAGACTGACGGTGGACGGTCTGGACTCCATAGCAGTTTGCATTGGCCAAGGACCTCCAAAGTGGACGTCTGTCTGACTTGTAAAGCAACCAATGATAGTTTGATTTGTTCCACGTCACGTTTAGGTGAGTTAAAATGTAAAGCCGCTGAAATTACCCGGGGAACACTTTGTCCCAGGAACTTTTTTCCTCCAGACCTGTTGCTGTTTGAGTTTCAATCGCGGTCTAAAGTACCGTAGGCGACATAGGACTGCGTGCGACTTCCCAGTTCCAGCTGGATTTCGTCCTCCGCATATAAGCTTAATCAAGCCTGAACCTCATCGTCGGCCATCAGTCGTATTTTTTAAATTCCATTGTTGATTCGAATAGCAAACAACTCTTACTGCACACACTGCAAGTTTTAAAAATGGTGGTTGAAATAAAATGCAGCGTGGAGTCGACCAATCAGCAAGTCCCACCCCCGAAAGTTCCTGAACTTTGAAAAAAGTTGTTCCTCGTGGGCAGGGACTTTCTGAGGGGGAAAGTTGTACCCAGAACTTCATTTAGATCCTGGTCCCTTCGGTCGAAACACATCCAAAGTCCCTAATTCCTGGGGAAAGTTCCTGTGGTGGAAAACGCGCCTTATGATAACGGTCCGGCATGCATCTAAAAAATTATTCATTCAAGGATGTTTATTCAAGCAAGTTTACTGCAATAATGGCACCCCGATCTTCACATACTTCTGAAAATCTGTTTCTATCTTCTATCTATCTTATAAGCGCTTGTTGTCACAGTTGTAAACAGGGCAGCTTTCTTCTTCCAGCGAGTGGAGGGTTTGGCATCACAACGGCATTATTTCCAGGTGGATTATTAAAGAACTCGACACACACGTCCACCAACCAGATAACGACGACTTCGAAACTCCTGAGGTTTCCCATTTTGTGTGCCCAGTCCATCAGACGTTCAGCCAACTGTCTGTGAGTGTGACGTCTGAAGCTGAGACTAGTTCAGTTCTGCCTGCCCTCTGCATTCTTTCAAGGACCTCATTTAGCGCCTCACTGATTTAAATTAAAAACGATGAAGATTAATGTTGAAAGATGTAGATGGAAAACATGCCACCACGTTGCCATAACAGCACTTCAGTGAGCGCAGAACCTCTTTAACCCCTTATACGCTCTTTATGAGCAGTGGAAAGAGATTCATGCCTTTTTTTAAATTCCCTTCATGATTCATTTGAAGGTGCGCCTGAAGAAATGTAGTGTCCGATATCCTTCCGAGATGTGCGTTCATTAAAACACTGTCTCGGTTTGTCCCGGTCTGAGTGCCTCACTTATAGATAAAGATAAAGGCCAGTAAAATGAGATTAAGTGGAGGAGAAAATGGCCTGTAGAGATGAATATAAATGGAGGCCGATGGTGGTTTCAGATTACAGAGAGATACTTGATCAGTCTGTCAGATCTTACTGTAATGCACCTCTTTCTGCACATAAAAGGGAAATGCGTAGTCTGTAAGGCAGTATAAGAGTCTAGATGCAGTGACGAGTACCTAATAAAAGTAATCCACATGTGAATGCTGTAATAAAGTCATGTTTCTCCAACAATTCTCATGTCACTTCAATGAAAGGCAGTTGTATAGTGGATCTTTGTGCTTGAAACAAAGACACACTGTGGAGTGAAATTTGAATGATTTTTTTTCCCACCCAATAGGATGCCGAGGTCTAATGCCTAAAGTGATACTGCTTCCCTTTTTGAGTTAAGTCAAGTTCAAGAGTTGGTCACGTCTCGTTCACTCCTTCAATAACGCTATTGATATTTATAAAAAAAATCTGTGTTTTTGTGCTGAAATGTAGATCCTTCATAAAGATGACTCAGAGAAAAAAGTTTATGAAATGATAAAGCGATTTAAAAGACTTTGGCTGATGCTTTCCTGTGGTTACCAAAATGGTTGTAGTTTCATGAATTTCTTTCTATGTTTACTTAATAATTTGGTTTATTAATAACTGTACTGTTTTCTCAGTAAGCTTTCATTTTGCTTCGTCAGGCGTCTTGGTTTTGGCGGTTCACGGTCCGGCTCACTCACGGGTAAATGCATTGTCAGTCTACCTACCGCCCTGAAACTGAACACTCAGCTAAATAAAACACGGACAGACGCTAGACTAGCATCTGGAAAGCTTCCCTATGATATATTTGGAAAATAAATATTACACAGCATTTTTAATAAAAGCAGGATTTACATTCTTCCATTTTGGGGCCAGCGGAGGCTCCTGTGAACGGGGCCAAAGGACAGATGGTGTCGGGGCCGGTGTTTCATTCGATTTGTCTGGAGGTTTGAGGCTTTATAACAGCAATGAGGTACTGAGAGGTGAAGGAAGTGGATACATGATCGGTTGACCACATCTGAAATGAGCTGGTTCAGTTGAGGAACTGTTATATTCATATGCTATTTCCCTTTTTAATGTTTGATGCAGATTTTCGATTCATATTAGATTTCCGACAGATTACAGTGGTAGCGAATGTTTACCAATAGTGTTGCATGATTTGGGGAAAAATTTAATTCTAATTTAAATTTAAAATCTAATTGAATTGAAATTGAATGTATTGTAACTGTACAATACTTTAAAACCTAAAATCTCCGTCAAAATGTGAAGTATTTCAGCTTGTTGTTTATAATTTGAGTTCTTATGAGTGTCATTGCTGTATGTGATTTGTTTTATATTAGTTTTTTTTTTTAATTGAAATTTAAAATGCAAAAATGTGGTTAAAAAAAGTTCCAAGTTTGCTGTTTGTAGGATGCACAATATGACCGAAAAAGTTTCTTATACATTAATATGACTAAATAATAATTAATTATAATAATAATAATAATAATAATGTCATAGTGTCTCTGATAGCGTAAAGACATTAATTTCTATGAACCATTTAAAGTAAAAAAAAAAAATGTAGATAAAACAAGTTGTTTTTAAGTTTCCTTATATTGAGGAAAATGAAATATAATTAAATTCAAAACGGTGTGGAAAACATTTCTTGATTTTTTTCGTCTCTTTCGCTCTTTTGAACCATTTCAGAGCAAATATAAAAACTGTGAAAAGGATGGAAAAATAACAAGATGTAGCTAAAGAAATAATTAAATTTGATATGCCGAAAATTGTCTTTCTATTGAGTTGGACAGTACAACATTTACATTATTACTGAAATAGACTTAAAAAAATCAGATTGAATCAAATTGAATCAAATAAGGGCTTTTCACACTTGAAATGGTTACCTGGGTCATTCTAAATGCATGGGTTATCTTGCGTAATGTTTCACACTGCTCATAATTTACCCGGGGTTAAAAATGTATGTTCTGTAACTGTATAATAACAACAACACTCTGGCTCGGATTAAGGCTTTAAAGTATGCTAGGTTCTGCTTCACACTCTTTGAGTGTTATATTGGTTTGTTTGTGTGTGCGTTGTTGCGTCCTACAGTGCTCCTGGAGTTTTCTTTTGAGAATCTGTACAGGTTCAGCTGTGCAGGCCTGCATGCAGACTTCCGCTGCTCCTGCTGAGCTGGGATTGTTTGAGTATTTTTAGGAGCTTGCTTTTGAATAATGAATCACCTGCAGACTAAAGACAGCAGGGACTGCCCCCCGTGTTCACACACACACACACACACCTGAGAGTCTTTGGCACGGGTGTGTGTGTGCAAGATTTATATTCGAGTGTGACCTACAGATAATTAAGGGTCTGATAAATGTGTGTGTGGTACAGTAGTGCCGACGTTAATGTGCATCTTTATTACTGTCCTGAAGGCTTTGGGATACACGTATTATATCTCTCTCTCTTTCTGTGTCTGTGTTTAGGCCCTGGATGTGGACCGCAGTGTCCTTTACAAGATGAAGAAGTCAGTTAAGGCCATTTACGCCTCCGGTCTGGGTAAGTGATCTCAGCCTCTTCACCGCCTCGGCTGTCTGTCATTCATCATCTCAGCCTGTCTCGTGATGTGGCCGCAGTCTGATTGGATTACAGTCAGGAAATCTCTGGAGCACATCTGCGCATCCATCAGATACAAGGAATGTCCTCCGCTTTATCTATAGGTGACACTTTTGATACATGATATGCTGATCATGCCGAAAAACAGAGTTTGTCCTTTAGAATAGAACTGAGTGTAGGTGGTACTGTGTTTGATTTCCATTGTCAGAGATACTCAGTGTTCTCTATGGGTTCTTCAAGCGCAACGTGATATTTGAAGAGGAGACTCCTGATACGATGTACTAGTGGTGTGATATTCTCTCGCAAAATTCAAAATGTGACGAGAATTCTCGTTGAGGTGAAAAGCTGTCTTGTGATAACGCCATGAGGGTGAAATTAGCATAGAATATGCCACCGTCATTTTGCTTTTTTTATTGAAATAAAACCATTTAATTCAGTTAAATAATGGTCCCTTCAATTGTTGACTGTTTTAAATGTCTACTCTGCTCATCCAGTACAAGTTGGACACAGTGCAGCAGAAATCAGAGTTGGCTGATCACATGACGAGAGTAAAGTGAGATGACTGACAAGACCATGGCAAAGGATTCATTGCGCAACAGAGTCTAAGCATCTGATAAATGTCTTATCTTGTAGAATGCACAATAAACACCGCCGCTCCTTACACACAGAGTATTTGCGATCACAAATTTGAAAGGGAAAGTAAAACGCGAGCTCCCTGATGCGTGCAAATTAGGCTACGTATAATAGCTCGTCTCCCAATGTCAAAACTACCTTAGGCTAGGTTGTTGTAACCACCTCTTACCTCTGGTCTCTGTTTTGGTCTTTGTACTTTGAATTACGGTTGCACTTATTGCTCGCAAATTATATTAAAATGCTAAAATCAGTTGCTTTTAATGCTACAAGTTTATTGGGCATCACAATATTATATAGAAATAAAATGCTTTTTTCCTTCCCTGATTTTAGCCCTCTAATTTGAATGCTCTGTTTTAAGGGGCATGTCTGCTGTGAGACTTCAGTGTAAACACCCACTGCTGTGATTGGCTAACATCTTTGCATGTGAAATGGATACAGAATTACTCTCTCGAAAAAACGTTTAGCTCATTTTTACAACTGCATTCAGATCTATGGCATTATTTTTAGATTGTGATATGAAAGGTTGTAGTGATGAACGTTATAGCCGATCACAGACATGTTATTGAGCGCATGAAAGCAGTGATCTTGTCATTGCAACTCATTTTCTGCACACTAACAAATTATTTTAATATTTAAACTATATTATTTTTTTCTTTAAAATAATTTTAAATGTTTATTTTTAAAAGAAAAATATTTAACGTTTTACATTTCTTGAGATACGAATTTAGAAAATGTATTGTTGAAGGTGTTGAATTTGTTTGCTCAAGCAGTGTTTTCACGTCTGTAGCGGTCGAGCTTTTCTGCTATACGTAATTGTTTACCCAATAGTCTAATAGAGTTGGCCATTTTTAGCTACCGTTTGCGGATGTGCCAAAGTTGAGGAAACTTTATATAAATATGGTGCAATACCATGTAGCCCCGCCCACACTACAAACTCATCAGACCAAATTACTGATCCTGGTTCATTTTATACATTAAACATGTCTGAATGAAAAAGATTAGACCCCAAAAAGATCAGTTCCACTGGTTTCCTGCGTCAAGTTCCTTTCTTCAGTGAAAGTGGAAATGTGTGAAATGGCAAAATCACAGTCAATGGGAAGATAATTCATTCTGGGACTTCAGATTTCTCTAACGGTGGGGCTATTCCATATGATGCCAAACAAAACTTGATTGCTGTGAACTAAAACTCATTAACATGAGGCGAAAATGTTCGCTTGCCGCTTCATCAAGCCGGGTCTGCTTTGGATATGGCATTAACTTTATGCAGCTGACAGGCTGTTATCTTCACGCTGACCCACCGGAGAAGACAGCTTTCACGAGTTGCGCTCTTCCTAGAATATAATTAGTGTTTTGGAGTGTTTCCGATTGATGCTTGATTGAATGGCTCCAGTTATCAGCATGTACTGAAGGGCTGTTCTTTGTACTGGCTGCCGGTACTGAGCTTGAGCAGTTCTCCATTGTGCCGCCTGTCTCTGCCTATGACAACACAGATCATTCACACACTGAATTTGTTTCAACTGCACAAGGAGGCCCAGACGAGAACGCAGGGGCTAACTCTGCTGATCGACACTTTTCCAGGAACACTGCTGGCTCTGTTCAGGCTGGACAGCTGTCTCCCACACCCCAGGGGACAGCTGTGCCAGGACACTCACTTTGTGTCTCTCTGTCACCCGAACATGCTGATGGGATTCCCAGAGCCGTGGCTCCATTATTGTTTCCTGTTTGCGGGAATCGGTGCTTTTGTGCCTTTTCATTCTGGCAGGATCTGGTAATCTCATTTGATTACGCAAATTCATTGGATGAAGTGTCATTGAAACTAACTTGCGAACCTCATCCCTTTTCCCTTATTTGCATTTTAATGATCCAAACACACCTGATGATTTAATTTCCGTACCATATTTGCATATCATATTTGTATGCTTTCATAAGCATTAATCAATAAAATATTAAAACGGTAAAAACTCAAATCAGCTGTTTTAAATGCTGCATGTTTATTTGGTCATCACAATATTATCATGTAAAAATGGATGATAGTAACGTTGTGTACTCATTTGTCGAAATAAATAAAACAAAAACTGAATTCGGTGTTTTTTAAACGGGTTCTTAAATATGATTTCACTTTTTTAACTTTAGTTAGTATGTGATGTTGCTGTTAGAGCATAAACAACATCTGCAAAGTGACAGTGCTCAAAGTTCAATGGAAAGGCAGAGATTTTCTTTTAAAGAATTTGCTTTTTAAGGACTTCAACAAACGGCTGTTAGGGACTACAACGAGCTTCTCCCGGGTCGGTGACATCACAAACCCCAAAATTTACATAAGCCCTGCCCCCGAGAACACAAAACCAAGAGGGTAAGGCCATGTTGGGCTGCTTTAGAGAAGAGGAAGAGTTGTTGTAGTAGAGTGTTGTTGATGCCTTCATTTTACACCGGACTGCTTCACAAATGAGGGTCAATTAAACACTGGATTTGCACAAAATATTATCATGATGGCACATTGTAGTCTATGAGTAACTCCACAGCAACTACATTAATTTATCAACTAACCATTCAGAAATGTCCAGATGTAACTTCTTCCTGAGTCTCTCCATCAGTGTCCAGTGAACACCGTTACTGACAATCCTTGTTTTGTCTGAGTGAGATTATCCAGCTTTGTTGTTGTTGAGCAACCGAAGCGTGAGCTGTTAAAGCTCCGTCCTCTTCTGGAAAGGGGGTGGGGAGCAGCAGCTCGTTTGCATTTAAAGGGACACACACAAAAATGGCGTGCTTATGCTCACACCCAAAGAGGGGCAAATTTGACAAGCTATAATAAATGATCTGTGGGGGATTTTGAGCTGAAACTTCAGACACATTCTGGGACACCAGAGACTTATGTTACATCTTGTGAAAGGGGCATTTTAGGTACCCTTTAAATGCTACAAGTGCAACAACATACTGTATTATAATATAAAGAATAAATGTATTTTGTCTAAATAAAAAAACACACACTAAAATCAGTTATTTTAAATGCAACAAGTGAACTTTATAATATACAGTATGAAAATGGTAATTGATTATTATCATTTTAAATATGGATATGTAGATATAGGTAAATTAATATTAATTATAACAATAATAATAGTAAATGTTGTTCACTTTACAATTTCCCAGAACACCCTACAACTAAACCCCAGTAACCGCTCAGATTCCAGCTCCTGCATAGCAAAAACCACTCATCTCAGCAACCATATAGCAACTCTCTTTTAAATCAATTAAAAGTGGTTATTCATTAGAGAAGCCATATTTCATAATCCTTCATAAGAACGTCGTGTTCTTCCGCAGTAATAAATCAGAGACTCTCTGCTCACTAGCTGGCAATCCATGGTGAGTTTGATTAATTTATCTGCTCTTAACACATTCTGTTATCAGCGAGGTACAGGACATCTGCTCTTAGCTGGCTTTAGAAAGGCCAGACAGCCCGGGACGTAAATCTCTCAATGTTGATGTGGGAGAGACAAATCTCCTCATCAGAGCTCTCTGAACTTCTGGGCCACATGCAGAAGAGGTGCAGAAATAGGTCTGATTCACACCTGGAGAGAACAGTGACAGTGTGGTAAACTCACGGCTGGAGTGTGGAACTCAAAAGTGTTAATGTGCCAAAGATATATGCTTCTACTTAATACTATTTTGTGAGAAAGTTAAAAGGTAAAACTCACCTTCTGCTCTTTCATATCGCTCAAAGACTGCGGTTAAGCAAAGACGGCAAATATTTTCAAATGTTTTTCAAAATGTACTCTAAATAGTAAAAATTTTGGACTACATAATATAATATAATTGTTTATATTATATGTATATACTGTATATTAATATACATTACATTAACAACATTATTATTAATAAGTTATATGATAAGAAATATTATTCATATACAATTATGTAAATGCATATTCATAGTTTATAGATATGTATATTTGTATGTGTATATATTAAGGCTAGACTTTGAGCTGTGGTGTTCTTGATGTGGTGAAATGAAGCAATTCTGTGGTGCTATTTTGTTTGCAATGGAAACATTGGATTATTTTGTCAAAATTAAAGTTTGTCCAGCATGTCTTCTCAGAAAACATTCCCATGTGGTCCATTTGCTAGAAAGATCCCAAAGAAGGCTTTTACATTCTCAATGCCACAGCGTTTACTTCATTATTTGTTTATTCAGTCTCTTCACATGCTGTCTCATTTACCAAGAGCCTTGTTTTGAATAAGCTGCCAGTGTATCTTCAACTAGGTGAAAAAGATCAACTCTTACTCCTGACACATCAGAGCATTCTCACTTCAGCCCAAGAAACAAGCACTTCTGTCTAACTGTGCTTGATTATTTATGCATGACGATCATGGTCTATCGCAGACAGCGGGCTGTTGGCTTCCCAGAGAAGATGGGAGAAAGTGAAGAAAAAAGTAAGAGGGAGAGATGCTGACAGAACTGGAGCATCTTTCCCGTGTCTGTTTGGAGCCTGAGGCCTGCTGGAGGGTAATAATGAAGGCTTGAGCTGGCATCAGGAGAGGTACAGTAACAGTTGTCTAGTGACGTCACTAGAGGAGGACTGTTGTTCCACTGATATGTAGAGGATTATTAGGTTACTAACAACTAACAAGGTTAGTTTTACTTTTACTTTTTGTCTATATGAATACTATGTATTTGCTAGGGCTGGGACAATACTATCAACTCATTGCGATTCGTGGAATGTTTCTGATAATTTCCAAATGCATTGCAAATCGATTCTGAGCTTAGTTTTTAACAGCAGATATTAGGCTATTTTTTAACCACATGCTCAAATGCTCACAAAGAAGAGCGCTCGTGCATTCGGCAGAGTCTGAGACCGTACTTGCACCTCAGCTTTTTTGACACGAGATTAATGCCAACTGCAAACGCCCTTGTAATTCACTTCAACCTTTTTAATCTTTTGTCAAGTCAAGTCAAGTCATCTTTATTTATATAGCGCTTTTTACAATGCAGATTGTGGCAAAGCAGCTTTACATTAATAAGAAAATGGTGTCATTGTGCAGCTTATTCTATATATTATTGATTCATTCCATTCCAAATATCAGTAGTTATTAGTCTAGTTAATTTATGTATATCAGCACTGCAGAAAACAGTGATGTAATCGTCCGGCTCAGCTCAGTTCGCATACAACGGCGCCAATGCAGGCATATCAAAAACACTGCTGAATATCAAGCAAGTGTCCCCAACGTAAGCAAGCCAAAGGCAACAGCGGCAAGGAACCAAAACTCCAACAAATGGAGAAAAAAACCTTGGGAGAAACCAGGCTTAGTCGGGGGGGGGCCAGTTCTCCTTTGGCCAACAGTGAAAACTTGTCCGATACTCAGGCAGAGTTACAGGTCTTTAAACCGATTTGGAATCGCAACAGTCAAAATATTTAATCTAGTCCCATCTAGTTTAAGATCTTATGATCACACCGGTATGGGATGGTTTGTTTTGTGAATGATTATTTTATAGAAGGTTCAAGTGTTGTGTGTAAGGAATTGTAAGGAAGCAGAAAACTGCTGTAACTAAAGCACGAAGTGCCATCTGCTGTTGAAAACTAAGCTCAGAATCGTTTCGAGAAAGAATCGCGATACATACGGAAAATATCAGAATCGGTCCAGAATCATTTCTAGATTCGCTGTGTAGCGACGTAGCCCTAGTATTTTCACATACTGTTCTTTTTCAGTTACAAAATAGTAGGAAGGTTGGCATATTAGTAGGCACATTTGGACGAATTTTGAACAAATTAGTTGAGTGTAGTGTTGTCAAAAACACTGACTTGGTACCGAAATGGGAACTTTTAACAACACTACACTCAACTAATTCTAAATTTTAAAAATGTGACGATACCAGCATTTTGGGCACTGTTGAGCGTATTCTTAAACGCATCTGATTGGCCATTGTGTTCACGCGCTCAACCGATATGTGTGTGATTGGCTGCAATGGTCAATGCTTCAAAAACATCTTGTAAATAGACATCGTTAACACTCCTCACTAAGCGCTTACACAGATAAACACGGGAACATTCAAAAACGGGTGTCTATCAACAGATATGTTAGAGATTTGCTGATAGACGCCTGCTTTCAAATGCTCCTGTGTGTATCAGTGTTTGGTCAAATGGCGTCACAGATGGCTATTTGCAACGTGTTTTTGAAGCGTTGATCTTTGTAGCCAATCAAATACGTATCTGTTGAGCGCATGAACACACTGGCTAATCAGAGGTGTTTCAGTACCGACAAGCGAAGTTGGTACGTTTGTATTAATAATATTTATAGCGTCAAATAGCAAGTTCTATATAAACTCTAGGAGTAGATTGTGATTTATGACGGGCGATTTTTCTAACCCTTTAAACCAGGTGCAATATACACAGGTGTTTAAATGACTCAAGCATTAGTCACATAAACCAAACCCTCCTCCACTCACAGGCTCAATCGTGCCTGTGGTTACAGGGCTGACTGTCTGAAACCACATAAGTAGTTCAGCGAGTGGGTAGCCAGAAACCCTCAGAAAAGTCAATCGTATGCAACAATATTTGTGTAATGGTGTTTCAGAAATTTAACACCCAAGTCATTGGCCTAAATGCTATATTTTTTTGTCTGACTGATTTTGAAGGTGACCCTGAAAAAGGCTAATGAAGCAGTCATTCTGTTCCCCCAAAAGCCCATTCAGGCAGCTACAGCATGGAAAGCTGCCTGCTAGGGTTCAGTTACCATAAGGAAGGACACGGTTTGGAGCCAAAGTTTTGTCATTGCATACGAGCGGAAGATGTGCAGAGCTCATATGTCGCTTTAAAAACAAAAGCCAGATCCAAATGCGCAGTCGGCCACTGCGGCAGAAAAGAAGATGGGATGTTTGAAGGCCAAACACTGCCTGTGTTGAGGCTGTACACACCGCCGGGCCTGGAGATTTATTGTCAAAACATTAGTGCCGGCATCAGCTGCATGTGAAGAGCCCTACTGTGAATGTCAAACCGTTTGGAGATCACAAGACCTTAACCGGTTCAAGCATTCACCGGGTGTGTTGAAAACATTCTTCAGTGAAAAATTTGTAGACTGCAATGGCTCTGGCTTTATTAATGAGAATATGAAGTCAGGAAAGTCTCCAGACGTGTAATGAGATGTGATGAGTCACTCTGAAGCAGCTGGTGGTTTTAAGGAACAGGTCTTCACAGCTTATAGTCAGACACACTCCCACTGCTCTACTTCCTCTTGTTGTGTATCGTGATGCAATGTCACGGATGGCTGGAGAGAGACAGGGGTGACAGAGGTTTTAAATTGCAGGACGGTCTCAGAATCTGTCATAACTTGAAGCATTTACTTAATATCGATATTTAAAAAAAAATGAGTTCCAAATGACAATTGTTTTTGAGCCCCACACAGATCTCTAAACATGGAGCCAAACATATATATATTTTTTTTTTCATTAAACTAAGGTTTTTAAACAATTGTGTCTCTGTTTAAATAAATTCAATTATAATTAACATTTTTTTTTAAGGTTATAAAAATCTATCTAATGCTGTATAAACTATTAAAGGTTCCAGTTAACAACAAAGCCCAAATTATTAAATTCAGTTGCTATTTATTTTTTTTATATAATAAACAAACAAACAAACAAAAAAACAGTAAATTGCATATAAGGCAGTTTTGCATTAACTTCTAAATCTAATTATAAAATAATTTTTTTACTTCAATTCAAATATATTCATTTAAACAGTTACTCTCAACTTGTTTTCATGACATTTATTTAAACATACATTAAATAATGAAGACATTACTAACAGATTCAGTAGATATAATGAATAGTTTAATGCGGTGCATATATGAAATGCTCCCTCTAGAGTTCATTTCTCTAGTGAACTAACATGCTGTGGACACTAAATGACTTGCCTGAGGTGAATGTAATGCTACGTGAGATATTATTTTCAAGCTGTTTTATTGATATCTTTCCGCACTGACTGAGAGATTACATGTACATATCTATCAATCGCCATCTCTTCTTCTGCCCTTTTTACTGGTAGCAAACAGCGTTGCGTTACCTTGCACACCCCCTTCTGGATTGGAGTCCGGATCGCCTGTGACCGACTGTATATATCATGCGACTGTGACGCGACGTTCGTGATGAATACATGTACCGTTACACCCCTAACTACTAGTGACCAGGACAAAAACAGTTACCCATGTTGAAGAGTACTTGTGTGAGGGGCAGACACCAGTGCACACGTTTCGAGCGCCTTTGTTCACACGTGGTTGCTTGCTATCAAATGCTGAAAGATTATACATTTGGCTATAAACATACGCTAAACAGATGTATATTTCGGGCTTAAGACATTTGTCTTATGTTGAACATTTCTGATATACAGTGAGTCAGCAGGTTTTTGGAAAAGAGCTTTTTTAATGTTCACTACACTAGAGATCAAGCTACTATGATCCTGGACTGCCTGAGTTTGAGCTGGAGTTAGCGGTTTACTAATGCATATACAGCACATTTGTATTTGTCAAGAGTTTATTTATTGAAGCAGTTGTAGCCATTCATCAAACTGAATAGGAAAGGGGTACACAGCACAAACAGGTGCTCTATCCCTGCTTTTCCAGTCAGGTATAAGAAAGTGGTTTCTATTGAATGGAATCTCCTCAGCATGCGACCTTCATACACCCATTATCCTTATTAGCCTGTATCTAATTACTGTGCCTGTTGTTGTGACCTGGGCAGTACTCCAAGTCTACGAAGCACATGAGTGCTCAGATCTGCTAGAGTGCGTCTCCAGGTCTTCCTTTTGTTTTTGTGCTGTGTTGTTTCCACATGGCCCCAGTTCTGGACTAGCTTTAGAGTGATAGCATACCACCGCCTCACTTCCTGTCCCATTGTGTCCTTCCTTTTGAGATACAATAGGTCACCTAAAGAGAAAGCTCTCAATCTAACTATCGCAAGCTGCACTGAAACAAATCGGGTATGAATTATTCATAAGAGGGCACTGACTATGTAATAATAGTGTGTGGTTATTCTTGGCGACGGTCTTTGTTGGAGGAAGAACAAATATTGTTAACTAGTTGTGGGAAGACGGTCATCCACGAGGGAGTCCCGAAAAGCTCCAGGTGTTGATTACAAACTGACTTGCACACTGACTAGTATCCCGGTATATTACGACGTGTTTGCACTTGTAAATGACACATTTTCCCTGCGGATAAACTACGGGGAATTTGGAACATCACTGCATGAGTGAATTACATGCTTGCTTGTTTTCCATCTTTTATGCTTTTCCCCTGGAGAGGACGACAACAACTGGGAGTGTGATGGAATTAGGAGTTGGAATTCTGGGTTTTTGTATTTAAGTTTCCATCAGGCTCTATCAGGGTCTTTTTTTATCTCGCCATACTATAACAATGAACACAGTGTGGAAAAGACTCCTTAAAACAATAAATAGACTATATTGTGTGTCTGAGGTTGTGCGAAATATGATAGGGTGGACTGTAACTGATAATGCTGGAATCCAAGATGACACAATCTGGAGGAAAGAAAGCAACAGTAGGAAAGAACAATAAATGAGGGAGAAAAACACAGAATTGAGTTGCCGTTTTAAAGAACTTAAACGGGTTATTTAAGTTTTGATGCAGACTATATTGACATTCTGTTTGTAGCTCATGTGGAGAACGAGGAGCAGTACACTCAAGCTCTGGAGAAGTTTGGGGAGAACTGTGTGTACAGAGATGATCCTGATCTGGGATCAGCATTCCTGAAGTTCTCCGTCTTCACCAAGGAGCTCACAGCCCTATTCAAGAACCTGGTGAGGACATTTATTTTGCTTTCATGTGATTTTTATGTAGAGCAAATGGGTTTTAAACATGTTACCTTCCAGCTGTTAAAGGGTTAGTTCTCCCAAAAAATGAAATTTCTGTCAATAATCTCTGACCCTCATGTCGTTTGCCAACATGTAAGACCTTTGTTCATCTTCGGAAAGCAAATTAAGATATTTTTAATGAAATCCGAGAGCTTTCTGACCTGAGTAATGTAATTTTTCTTGTCGCTTCATAAAATTAAGGTCGAACCCCTGCAGTCACATAACACTGTGGTGGAAAATTGTGGTACATGAAACAAAAACACATTTTTTTAACATTGTAGATTTGCACGTGCCCCTCTTTGCCTCTGCCTTTGCCCTAGTAATTTATGCTGCCTTCACGTGCTCTCGGAATTATCGCATATACAACTTTCCTAGAAAAAAAATGCACATGAAAGGCCTCAAATTTCAAAACTTGAATGCGGGGAATTTGAAATCACAACTTCAGAATTTGGAATTGTCAAATTTCCGATAGTACGTGAAGACAGCATGTGCTGAGATATGTAATTGTTCCCAATGTGTTTGATATTAAAATCAGTGCGACACAATTTGCACTTCGAGATATGAAATTAAAATCTTCTGTTCGCTGGAGCACCATACATCTCCTCTCATTTTCAAGTTCAAGTTCCCGTGTCGACTGCGCAGATATCAACAGCGCAACGGCTGTAGATTGCCAGATTGAGGTCACAGATTGAAAGTAACACAGAGTATAATGTGTCGATTGCACGAGTAGAATGCATTTGTTAGAAGATCTGGCAACTGGACAACCTTGGAATAATATATTGATGTAATTATAAATAAAACAAGGTTTGGGCCATAAAAATTACAGAGTTTCCCAGGAGAAATAGCAAAACCGGAGGGGGGCGGGAGATGGGTGTGAAATACGGGAGATTCTCTGTAAAAATGGGAGTGTTGACAGGTATGGTCAGGGAGGTCAGAAAGCTCTTGGATTTCATGAAAAATATCTTAATTTGTGTTCCAAAGATTGATGAAGGTCTTGCCGGTTTGGAACGACATGAGGGGTTAGTAATTAATGACAGAAATTTTATTTTTGGGTTAACTAACCCTTTAATGTGCTTTGACCTCTGGGCCCAAAAGCTGATCTTTTGAGTCATGTGGATCAACATTCATGAATGTGTTTTAGCAATTATTAGTGTTTTTACCTCAAATAAGTTGAGCTGAACATTTATCAGTCATTCCGTAATGTATGATTTGGATTTTTTTTTTTTTTTTTTTTTGCAAACCTAATTAATAATTCCTCTAAACTACTCAAACCGTCTGATTTTTCTCCCACTGCAACAGACTGTTTTGTTTCCTCTCCGCCTTGTGTGTTTATCACTGATTGCTGTAATAAGAAAGACAATTGCACAGCTGGGAAGACAAACATTTGTCTAATGTTGTGCTTTCGCTCTCTAGTTTCAGAACATGAATAACATCATTACCTTCCCATTGGACAGTCTGCTGAAGGGAGATCTGAAAGGGGTTAAAGGGGTAAGTTCATTACTTTAAGGCTATAAATGCTTTTTCTCTGCTTTTGGCAGTTTATCAGCAACATATTGATCAGTGCTTGTCTCGAGGTGTTTCAGGCACATGCTAGTTAGCCAATACACAATGGATGGATAATATTCCTTGGCACGCAGGTCTTGAGTTTCATGCGTAATCACATTGCCTTTTGTAAGAATTGACACCATAATGCTGGAGTTACTTTTTTGAATGTAATGTTATATCCTGTTTTTTCGAATTGTATCGTATCGTATCCTTTCGTATCGTATCGTATCGGATCCTATCATATCCTATTGTATTATATTGTATCCTATTTCGTATCCTATTGTATTATATCGTATCCTATCGTATCCTATCCTTTCGTAACGTATCGTATTGGATCCTATCATATCCTATTGGATTATATCGTATCCTATCGTATCCTATCCTTTCGTACCATATTGTACCGTATTGTACCGTATTGTATCGTATTGTATCGCATCGTATCCTATTGTATTATATCGTATCCTATTGTATTATATTGTATCCTATCTTTTTGTACCGTATCGTATTGTATTATATCGTATCCTATCGTATTGTATTATATCGTATCCTATTGCATTATATTGTATCCTATCCTTTCGTATCCTATTGTATCGTATCCTATTGTATTATATCGTATCCTATCCTTTCGTACCGTATCGTATCCTATTGTATTATAACGTATCCTATTGTATTATATTGTACTATCTTTTTGTACCGTATCGAATTGTATTATATCGTATCGTATCCTATTGTATTATATTGTATCCTATCCTTTCGTATCCTATTGTATCGTATCCTATTGTATTATATCGTATCCTATCCTTTCGTACCGTATTGTATCGTATCCTATTGTATTATATCGTATCCTATTGTATTATATCGTATCCTATCGTATCCTATCCTTTCGTATCGTATCATATCGGATCCTATCATATCCTATTGTATTATATCGTATCCTATTGTATTATATTGTATCCCATTTCATATCCTATTGTATTATAATCGTATCCTATTTCGTATCCTATTGTATTATATCGTATCCTATCGTATCCTATCCTTTCGTATCGTATCATATCGGATCCTATCATATCCTATTGTATTATATCGTATCCTATCGTATCCTATCCGTTCATACCGTATTGTATCGTATCCTATTGTATTATATCGTATCCTATTGTATTATATCGTATCCTTTCGTACCGTATTGTATCGTATCCTATTGCATTATATCGTATCCTATCGTATCCTATCCTTTCGTACCGTATTGTATCGTATCGTATCCTATTGTTTTATATTGTATCCTATCGTATCCTATCTTTTCGTACCGTATTGTATCGTATCGCATCCAATCCTATCCTTTTGTATTCTATGCTATCCTATCGTATTGTATCTAATCCTATCCTTTCGTATCCCATTGTATCGTATCCTATCCTGTCCTATTCGGTACTATCCATGTTCCACACTGGGCTTTTGTATATTTCTCCTAAAGATCTCACCACCATGTTACTATTATATTACCGTGACGATTTGTGGCACAACTGGTTCAGAATTTGATAACTTGGTCATTGGAAATTTTTTTGGAAAAAAACGCTGTTGGTTGAATATGTCTGGTGGAAAGTCCTGTAGCAGTCTTACACCCCTGTATGTCTATTTATGCTCACATGAACATGCTTTAGTGAAAGACAGCTGGTAGCAGCTCCACACTGAACTGATTCTCAGAATGTCCTTTTAGGCCGCCTCAGTTCATTAATGTCCACTGTGACCTCCTGACCTTCTCTGCACCATGTGACTTTGTCTTGTTAGCTCTTAGGGGGAATCTGATGTGATTTACTCCTAATGAGGCACTTCACTCAGCTCCCTGTTTGTTTCCCTGGAGACTTCTCTCTCTCTTTCTCTCTGTGATGGGGTTGAAAAAGACATAGTGCTTGGGTGAGGTAATTCCTTAAATGTGTGTTAAAATGAAAGGACGTTTAATGGAATCAGTGAGACCCCTATTTAAGTGGACGCTAATAGTGACTTATTGTAATGTGTTCGGACCTTTAGTGTGTTTTTCTCCATCTGAGGTAGCATTCACAACATCACTGCCTCTCACCACTTTTTCTCATTCCGAAGGCCAGTAATAAACATTTTAACAAATTTTAACATTTTAAACACATTTTGAACGTGTCTGTTAATACTGATACGAATATTTGTATGCTGTCAATGTTTATATATATATATATTTGCCTGTTGTTATTTTTTGTGGTATTTGAAATATATTTAATGTAAATGAAAAATCGAAATTGACATTGTCAAAAAGTAAGAAATGATATAATAAATAATCTTCATATTTATTTTATTATTTTTATTATATAATTGTATTATTATATTATTTTATTATTATATATTTTTATAATTAAAAAATACATATATATATATATATATATATATATATATATAATTAAAAATATAGAATATTTTATTATTTTTTACCATTTGTATTAAATTTATTAATATAAGAAATGTTATACAAGTCACAATAACTTGTTGTCAAAAATAAATGTGTGATATAAAGTTGCAATTATGAGGAATAAGAATACAGTTACCTTTCTATTTTTTTACTCCAGCGAACTGACTGGATGAAAATGATTAATTAAAATAAGTAACTAGTCTGGCCTCAGCCCATGCAGAAGCAGCAGATTCTCATATAAATCCTCCCCAGATGAAGATGTAATTCCTGCTTTGTGTCAGTTTCCTGTAGAGGTGATTGGGAGGACACCGACGGCTGCCTCGTTTAACCTGCTAATGGGCTCAGAACGGTCTGTATCAGCATTGCGCTTGATTCTGTGCGCAGTAGGGGTCTGCCGCTAATGGATAGAAATTACAGACCTTGTCTTGGGCCATCATTCCAGTCATTAACCTGAGCCTGTGCCTCATGAACCCGTCAGCAGTTGGATCTTGGAATTGGATCTTTGGTGTCATTACAAGGTCATCTGTTTTGTTGCCCGTCTTTAGATCCACAGTCTTAAATATTTGTGAATTAATATTAATGCTGTTCCAAGTGTTCCCCAGGGTTTCTGCGAGTCTTAAAGTCTTAATTCACCCTTACACAAATGAAGGCCTTAAAACGGTCTTAAATAATAGCAGAAAGTCTTCATGTCATGGCATTAAATATTGCGTGCGTTGCCAAAAATCTTCCTATTTTTGTCCTGTTTTCCAATACAAATATCTAAACGAGTGGTATATTTACTTGAAGTCTTAAAGTTTATGCTTAAAACAAGAACAAATATCTTTCGAAACCTCTAAATTAAGCAGATTTTTTTCTCTTGTTTCAGTCAAGCTTCATTTTCACAGAAATTTTTTTTATGTCATTTTACATCTGAATTAAATGTAACTTGACTTACGAATCTTTATATATTTTTTTTACTGGAAAAAAGACTTTTTTTTGCAGTGTGATCAGAAGGTACAGTAAAAGTTATTTCTATGTTGTAGTGGTTTTGTGCAGAATGATTCAAAAAGCTTTTTCTTTTTAGTAAAATGAATTCAAAAGTAACGGATATAGATAATCTTTACTTGGTCTTAAAAAGGTCTTACAGAAGTCTTACCTTCATAAAATCTACAGAAAATCATTTTAATGAATTCACCCTTAATGTAAATGGGTATGGTTTGTAACATGTCAGAAAGCTTGACCCCAACGCTCCCCGTTCCTGACCCTGAGTTGCATGTTTACGGAATTGCTGAGGGAGGCACAATCGCAATCCTCGTAAAACAGACGAGCTGACATCATGCCAAAACCTCTCAACTTGATGATGGTGCTGTCTGTTCCTCAGCTGCATCTATTGTCTTACAGTGTGTTTGTGAACGACACATCCTCTGTTCAGTCAGTCCCACCGTCTTTGCTGGAGTAGATGGTTTTGCCGGCCTCGGAGGGAGTGATGTCAGCGTTGAAGCCCGCTGAGCTGTGAAACCCACCCCTCCCGAGCTTTTTTAGACCCCTCCGGCTGATAGATGTTGCGGTGTCAAAGTCCAGGTGACGGCATTGTGACTCAGCTTGTTAGAGACATGTATCCTGGTGCTGTGTGGTGAGGAATGATGATTTAAAGTTCAGTCAGTCGAAACAGTGTTCACTCCCACTGGCTTTCAGAAATGTGCATCTGTCTTTCCTTCGCTCTGTCCCTTTTCATGACTTAATAGGCTGAATTTCTGAACATTCATTCTCTGAATCCCTGAAGTGGCCCTTTTGGTGATTGAGATCTTTCTTGTAATGAGTCATGGTCTTAAAAACATCAGCAAATTAGACCTGGGGCCAGCTGCATAAACTTAGTCAGTATGTTAAGACTGTTTTTTGACCAACTCATACTTTTTCAATCGAAATTACACCGTCTATGTTTTTTAAGGACACTGTAATAAAAATAAAATTCAGAGTTTAAGCAAGCAGAACTGGCAGATTTCAGTTTTATACTCTCACATTTTAATTGCTCTTAACTTGAAATATTTGAGTTAGTTCATTTATACAATCTTAAAATTATCAAGTTGTCTCAACTTAAATATTTTTAGTAGTGGAAATTTAGCTAGTTATAAGTAGGTAATCCAGCAAATACTAATCAGCAATATAATTCTTTGATAGCATTAGCATTGCATGGCAATTCCTGAAAGAGTATGGCAATATAAAACATTTAACATAAGCCCATGCTGTACACATATACTAAATCTCTGGATTTTGCACAAAAAAAGTTTATATAGCATTTTTTTATATAGCAATTTTAGCATATTCTCTCTTTCGAGTGTCATGGCAAAGCATGATGGGAAATAGAAATCCTAAACTAGGTCAATTTATTTTTGTGTAAATTAATAAAATACTTCACAAATGCTAATAATACTCAACAATGAAACGGTAGAAATTACTTGGTCAATTTCAAGAGAAAATGTGTTCATTTGATTTAAACTAATTTGTTTGATTTGAGTTTGCCCTACTCAAACCAGTTAATTTGAGCATTAGGGTTTACCATGGAACTGACTTTTAAACAATGATGATCATTCTTGAAGAAAAAAATGACAACTTTTAAGATGAGTCTTAGCAGTTTATGCAACTGGTCGCTGCACCTAACCACCATTTTGATAATCGATTAATCTGTTGATTATATCTTTAATTAATCCGTTATTTCACATCTTGCACCATGCATTCTCCAAACAATATGCCTAATATAAAAGTCTATAAAATGTGTGCAAAAGTTGTTAAAAATATAATAATCCCAATGTAAAATAATTGAGAATAAATAAATGTTTACTGGTAAGAGGATGAATGATCCAAATGATTCCTTTCTTTTACTCGTTTGGTTGATCATGCAACCTTGTATTGTGTCTGAACAGTATTTATATAAAGGATATGAAATCAAAGTTAATTCTTGCTGTTTTGTAAAATGTAATTATGAGAACATAACTAGGCAAATTTATCATTTAAATTGTAGGTAATTTGTAAAGTTTCATTATCAAATACTTTAATAGTCATAGTAACAGGATGTCATTATATATGTGATAATTAATTATTGCTAATGATAAACTAATTAATCATTCAATTTTCTGTAAATTATCAACGTTAATCACACCTAACAGTAAAATGTTGTTGAGGATATTTTCACATTGAATCTCCAAATTAATGTAGAAATAACATAAAGACAGTGTATTTAAATATTTGCTTAATGGCATCATTTAATGAATTTTTATATGTAATGTAATATAATATTATTTATATATACACACACACACGCATATATATATATATATATATATATATATATATATATATATATATATATATATATATATATGTATGTATGTATGTATGTATATATATATATATATATATATATATATATATATGTATGTATATAATAAAAAAAATATAATAAAAAATATATACATATAATAAAAAAGAATATATATATATAATAAAAATATATATATATATATATATATATATATATATATATATATATATAATAAAAATATATATATAATAAAAAAAAATATATATAATAATAATAATAATAAAATATATATATATATATATATATATATATATATATATATATAATACATTTTCAAGTTAATTAAAAAAAATTGCCAATGACACCTCTGTTTCAAATGACATTTCCTGTCTCTTCTAATTTATATTACAACGATTACAAATATAGAATGTTTGGATGTGTTCTTGAACTCATTTTTCTTGTCAAACCGCTCTTGCTTAGCAATTTTGCTGGCACAGATGAGACTGTTTTCCGCACAGCTCAAGCTGCGTGTAACATCTGTTATGAAAGCACATTATTGCAGTACATAGGACTCTTAGGAAGTCCCTCAACAAACACAGCCTTCTGTTATTAGTGTAAACCCTCGGTAGAGCTGCTGGAGAACGCTCTGTTAGTACAAGCAGAGAATTTCCCTAAAGATTTCAAATGATGTCATAACAAAAAGCAGCCACTGGCATTACATCAGGTACTTTTTTATGAGCATGACATCATGCGTGATGGTGTACACTGAGTTTGGCGGCCGAGTGGTGATTTTATGCTAATCTAAGCCTGAAAAACGGCATTGCCATTTTTGTGCATAACACAAGCTCCAATCTGATTGATCCAGTCTAAAGATTCTTGATAGTTTACATTAACGCTCCATTCATTACACAACCAATGAGCTAACATCGAATTATATGGAAATGCCAAAGCCATATCGTGACGCTTAGAGGAAAAAACATTGCAGAAAACTCTGCACCAGACATGCTGATAGTGAAACATCTATCCCTGTGAGACGCCGGCCTGTTTTTCCTTAGTTATTTGGGTTACACTGTGGAAGTCAAAATGAAAGTTGAGTCATACGTCTGTTTAATGATTATCCTCTCTCTCTTGCAGGATCTCAAGAAGCCCTTTGATAAAGCCTGGAAAGACTATGAGACTAAAGTGTAAGACCTTTTCAAAGAATACTTATTCATTTCTGTCATGCATGTTTGCTTATGTTCATATCTCAGTGTGAAAATTAATCAAATTGAAAGGAAACATCATTCGTCCGAGTGTCAAATGAGGGATCAGTGCCGCCCAGCACTCTGGATAATGAGCTGTCACTGTTACCACCTCACTTCCTGTATTCCTATCCTATGCTCTCACTCTGATTGTTCTGCATGCGACAACGTATGACATTTATATAGCACTTCTTATATATTTTCCAAGCTGCAAGGGACATTCTTTACTGAGAGGGTAATATATTTTCTTATAACGCATCATTTGATGAATTGATTTACCTTCAGAGGCAGGTGCTTGTTACGTTCCTGCCTCTTTTAATATCATTGCCGTTTCCCGTCATCAGCAGTTTTGATACATGTTTCACCTGCCCATCACTGGAGACAATCTCCGGTGTTTGATTGTGACCGATACCTTCATGTTTCCAGACAGAAAGAAACGAAACCGTCCTCTAACGTGACACTGGCCCTAACTCCATTAAACTGGTTTTCATCGTCACCACCGCTACAGTTTGAGTTCTCTTCAATCTCTCTGTCTGTGCAAAGCTTTCGGCTTTCTCGCAAAGTGCAGTTTGCGTGGCAAGCTTCATTAGTGCTAATATCCTGCTGATGAGTATGCTAAAGATGCTGTGTTTGTGTAATAGTCAGAGAATCTGAGGCTAAAAATAACGCGGTGCCTCGGGAGAGCAGGTGAACAGCAGGAAGCTTCGAATCACGATTCATATTTAATTTGTTTGCGTGTGTTTCTTTCTCCCAAAGATGAAGGCAACACTCCACCATTTTATGTTATTTTATTTTTAACTGGCTTGATATTGAACATGATTTGTTCTCACTAAAAAAAAATGGTGGACTGTTCTTTATAGTCACCCGTGGAAGTGATGTGCTGGCATGAGCGAGTCTGCTCAGACTCATTTCTTCCATCTGTCAGATGTACAGATGAAATACCATTGTCAGGGAAGCTACTTTGAAAAACATAAGCTTCCCAGCTTTTTAGTTATATTTTTAACTTTTTATGCCCTTATTGGATAGGACATTATGGCCCGGTTTCACAGACGGGGCTTAGATTAAGCCAGGATTAGGGCTTAGTTTAATTAGGGCGTTTAAGTAGCTTTTCTAAACATGCGTTTGAAAAAAGCATCACTGCTGTGCATCTTGAGACAAAACAGTGGCAGTGACGTATTTTGAGATACGAGTTGCTTTCGGTTAAAATGGCTCAAACGTGCATTTTAGTCTGGGTCTAGGCTTAGTCTGTGAAACCGGTGAGATATTGTTACCTGGCTTTTGCAGTGAAAATAGCCATGAAATTTGGCATGGTGCTAAAATATAAACTTTTGGCTACAAAAAAAACTGTGCAAGGACTTGTGGAAACACTGAGTGGTGCAAGTTGGAATTGTTTCGTTGATTTAAAATGTTCATTGAAACCATTAATTGAATTGAAGTGTTAGAATCAGACTTGACAGTGTTCTTTGAAAGAGTGGTTGCACTTTATTTTACAGTGTACTTGCCTAAGAAAGCACTGGGCAATATAAGGTTCAGGGTTAACCTAGTTATAACCCAGTTATTGTAATTACTGTAATAGTACGTAGTATATACATGGGAAACAGGACTAAAACAAAGCGCTACTGAAAGAGTTTTTACGTAATATTGCAAGCAAAATATGAAAAAAAAAAATCTTGTTCGAAATTTGATGGATTTCTGGAAAAGCTGCTCTATTTTGAACAGCTGAGCTTCTGTAACACTATTAAAAAGTGTAGTTAAAGGAATGGTTCGCCAAAAAAATGTCGTAACAAAGTTGTATGACTTTCTTCTGTGAAACACACAAGATGATCATTTGGAACCAAACAACATTGACTTTCATTGTATGGACCAAAAAAGAATTAAAAAAAAAATATATCTTTGTGTTCTGCAGATGATATAAATGCATAGAATTTTGGAATGCCGTTGGGGTAATTTTTGATTGGATGAATAAAGTCTCTTTCAAGGAAAGTCTGTTCACTCGGCGGCCATATGTACAACATTGTACAGGCATCCAAAAACCAAGTCTTGTCTATTTGATTGGGGGAATCCTGAAATCTCAAAAAACTGCTTGCCGAACTCACAATTAAATAACATATTTAAAATCAGCAACAAAATCTGACATGAGCTGTTCCATAAATGTTGTTTCATATGCTCGAATAGCATTAAAAAAAAAAATAAATTCAGGCTAGAAGAGCCAATGCGCATATGCAGTCCTAAGTGCGAGTCTTGGGTTTCTATGGGAACCAGAGCTGCTAACGTTGGCTGCAGTGATGCAATGAATTTACCAATCAGCGATTGGCTCTTTTACTTAGAAGGCGGGACATGTTCCACCATATTGCGTGTTGCAGTTTCTCCCATTCACAAGTAATAAGAGTGAGCCGTCTTTATAGTCATTTTCAACTAAAAACTGAAAACTTTTTATGTTTTGGCCATTCATTTATACGACAACAGTGTTTTGGGGGCCTACAAATGCTAACTTTTCAAAACGGGTTTCAAAGTGCAAGTTTTTGAAAACAATATCGTTATCATCTCCATGTAAACTACAAAAATTATAATTGCGCATTATATATTGCGGATGCCTATTACATGTTCGGTCTTTAGGCACACGGTGTTTCTTTACAATTGACATCGCCATCTACTGGCTTGGCTTGAGTGATGCAGCGTTTTTTGTCGTTTTCGCGGATCTGTGTGAACGTGGATCATTTTGACAACGTTGCCATCTGCACGTGAAAAACGCTAAGGAAAATCTTGTCCATGTTTAGTACGTCGTTGTCGTGTAAACATACCCTAAAAGGATTTTTATGTTTGGGTGAACAATCCCTTTTAAGTTGGTAATCTGGCTTCTCCCCAACACTGAAATACACAAATCAAAATTGAGGCAGCTCCTCGTGCCAGCACATCCCTTCACTCAGTGCTTGATGCATTCGATCACAATCTTCGTTTGCCTTTACCTAGTTTCTAGTTTCACTGACTAGAAATGTTTTGTTTTGGAAATGGCTTCTAGTGTTCAGCCATCTCCTCGCTAGGCTTCAAATTCTGAAAGCAGAGGTTCCAGAAATGGCCAGCCTGCTTCATGATTGGCCGCTGGAGCTGAGAGCGTATAAAGGCTTAAACCAAATGCATGAGGCTCTCTCTGGAATCCTGTGTCTGAGATCAGGGCCCTCCTTCCCCACAGAGGAAATGCTGCATCCGTAACGTGGGGTACAATATGCCGCTGGAGCATATGGAAAAGAATGCCCTGCTGCATGAGTGTTTCCTGTGCGTGTGTTTGTGTTTGTGTGTCTCAATTTTTTAAGGCCGTCTGTGTGTTTCACGCAGTTCTAAAATAGAGAAGGAGAAAAAAGAGCACGCCCGACAGCACGGAATGATCCGGACTGAGATCAGTGGAGCGGAGATAGCAGAAGAGATGGAAAAGGAGCGCCGTTTCTTTCAGCTTCAGATGTGTGAGGTCAGAATAGGCTCGTTTCATTGGAGAATCCTATTATGTGGCTGTAATAGGCACTTCCTGTGCAGTGTGTGTATGCTTCATTCTCCTCCATTGGTTTGTTACAGTACCTCCTCAAAGTCAATGAAATCAAGATCAAGAAAGGTGTCGACCTGCTCCAGAATCTCATCAAATACTTTCACGCACAGTGCAAGTAAGTCTGACCACATGTTAAACGTTTATCTTACAAAGAATAGGCATCACAAGGGCCGGTTCATGCAGAATTGCACTACTTTTCCATTGTTTTTCTATTTAAACACCTGCTAGATGGACATCTTTAACCGAAAAAATGCGTCTCAGACATCCCATCCTGCAAAAACTCATTTCTGGGAAATGGCTCAACACCCTCCCACCCCAAATAACATTATACTACACATCATATTCATCCTCGTAAACCACGTGACATAGGTTCGTTCATTCAGTCGTATGCATTTGAAAAGTGATATCGGGTGTTGTAATGTGTCCTGGCTGACCACTTGTGATCGGTTCACTGAAAACACATCTTAGTGGAAACAGAGTTTCTCTCTGATTCACTTGATTTCTGGGATATTGTATATAACTTGAGGCTGTCAGGGAGCCACTATCGATATGCGGGAAACTCCCGTACTGTTGTCAAAAGTACCAACCGTGATACCAAGTCAGTACTGAAATTTTAAAAATGTGATGCTTTGAGCGCTGTAAACACCTCTGGTTGGCCATTGTGTTCACGCCCTCATCAGATATGTCTGTGTGATTAAAATTTGAAGTGTTGATCATTGAAGCCACTCACAGACATATCTAATGAGTGCGTGAACCAAGGCCAATCAGAGGTATTTACAAATCCGCTCAACAGCGCTCAAAGCGTCACGTTTTTAAAATTTCAGTCCCGACTTGGTATCGAAGTTGGTACTTTTGACAACACTAGACTCCCAGAACTTCATGTTCCGCGTGAACCGACCCTAAGAAAGCATCTTTGGGCTTTAAAAGGTGCAAAACTGCCTTTTTAGGTAGGAAGCTCACTAGGTTATTATATTTTAAGGGGTGTTTAAAGCAGTTTAAGGAATAGTTCAATCAAAACTGAAACTCATTTACCATTTATTCATCCACATTGACTGTCTTTCTTCTGTGGAACACGAACAAAAAATAGTCTGTAGAATAGAATGTTTTTTTTTTTCTCCTCTCTATACATCTACACTTTTCTTTTTTTTAACTGAAATGGAGCCTGTGTTTAACTATTTAACTATCATGGTGTCTTCTGTTATAGCTTCTTTCAGGATGGTCTCAAAGCAGTGGACAACCTCAAACCCTCAATAGAAAAACTTGCCACAGACTTGCACTCGGTGAGAGACTCTTATCTCCCTAAAGTGGCTTACACTACTGATCTCAAGATCAATTCTCATTTTTAACTTCTGTTTCCACTTCTGATTATGTCTTCAGATTAAACAGGTACAGGATGAAGAACGCAGGCAGCTAACCCAGTTACGGGACGTGCTAAAGACCGCTCTGCAAGTGGAGCAGAAGGAGGTTAGTCCTATGTCAAATGAAATCTCACACAATTCACAGTAATTGAAAAGCCACAAAGCTATTCACATATATTTTACTTCTGCTCAGTTCTTCTCTCAGTAAACATTGCATGTGAAAACTGGCGGTCAGCCTCTTCCTCATTATCGTCCTGCCAGTTTTCTCACCCTCTTAAGCTTTACTCAGTCTCGAGACATTAAGTGTTTTCTCAAGCAAGTAGCTTTGGCGTATTTCTTTTCTTTTCTTTTCTTTTCTTTATGTAGCATAGTCTTATTTGATATTGACTATTTTTTTTCCCCCATTTCAAGTTTCCATTTCAAATTGCTCTCAATTGGAGTAATATGGGGGATATTTCACCCAAAAATGAAAATTCTGTCATTAATTAGTCACGCTCATGTCGTTCCAAACCCGTTAGACTTTCGTTCATCTTTGGAACACAAATGAATCTTTTTGATGAAATCTGAGAGGTAACGCAACTGACACTTTGATGCTTCAAAAAGTACATAAAGAGATTGTAAAACTAATCCATATGAATTGAGCGGTTTAGTCCAAATTTTCTGAGGAGACTCTATCGTTTTATATGATGAAAAGATTTAATATTCACTTATAAACATTGATCAGCGAAGATAAACAGCATCTCAAACGTACATGCTTGTCGCATGAGAACAAACCTCTTGCGGAAGCTCAAACGTGACGCGTGACAGGAGAATGAACGGTAACGGTTTACCGCAACTGATGTGTGAGTTGATGAGTGTTTATATGTCGAGGAATGAAGACAGAATTTTCAATTTTAGGTGAACTAACCCTTCAAGTGTTTGGGTTTTAGTTCACTTTATTTTTTTGTTGTTGTTGTTGATTATCAACAATAACAAAAATGGATATTGGTGTTGCCCAAAGTTTGGAGTTTGTTGCTTTCATTTCCTACCATATGTAGGAGTGTTGTTTTCGGTTTGGTATGCAAAATGTATGAGTAACCTGTCTAAAGAATGCTCTCTTCTCTTCTTTAATGCTACCTTCCTTTGGCAACGAAGTCTAGGAGAGTAAGTGCCTGCTTGGTATACATGATCATATTTGCCTTTAGTTTACAAAATGTCGAAGAAAAAAAACACACAGATTAATTGATCAAATCTAAGGCTCTGAGTGCAGTTCATAAAATGTTGCCACTGATGTTTTTTTTTATCCATCCCTGATCGATATGGCACTATGTTTGAGGCGAGCTTTATACTGCACACAGCGTCAGAATGCAGCCCATTTTGGCTTTCGCTCAACTCAAAACATTAGTACTAAAATGGCAGCGTTCTCATTACTGGCTCAGAGCCTTGTGTTCCAAAACAGTGCATTTCCAAATGAGCTCAGCTCCCTGGAGACGCTTGAAGCCCAATGCTCCCATTTCCTCACTGGAGTGACAACACTGTCGTACAAAAACACAGCTTTTCACTTCCTCTGACTGCTGACATGCCAGCGGTTCACTGCTGCTGCATGTACAGAGAATACATTTACATATCTGTATCTCCTCACAGGACTCACAGGTTAGACAGAGCGCCACCTACAGTCTACACCAGCCCCAGGGCAACAAAGAGCATGGGACGGAGCGCAGTGGGAACCTTTACAAAAAGAGTGATGGGTAATCATTTTTTTTACATCATATAACATTAAATTGCTATACGATGAGTTAATACACACTTATTACAGCAACTAAAGTCCATCCTGCATATATTTTAGATGTATTTAACACTTAAATGATTAGTTCACTTCAGAATTCAAATTTCCTATTTGACTTTCTTCAGTCAAAAAGAAATGAAAACGTTCCAGGATTTTTCTCCATATAGTGACTTCAACAGTTACCAACGGGTTGAAGGTCCGAACTACAATTTCAGTGCAGCTTCAAAGAGCTCTACATGATCCCAAACGAGGAATAAGGGTGTTATCTCGAGAAACAATGGATCATTTCCAAAAAAAAAAAAAAAAAAATATATATATATATATATATATATATATAATAATACAAAAAATAATAAATAAATTAAAAAAAAAAAAAAATATATATATATATATATATATATATATATATATATATATATATATATGCGCGCAACGTAAGCAGAAGTACCTCAGTAGAAGCCGAAAAACTCCATCTCATTTTCTCATCCAACTTCAAAATCGTTTGACCTTTTTATTTAAAGGGTGTTATGTTTTATGTAATGACTTAGTCTTTAAGTGTTTGCTTTATTGACAGTGGATCGTTGCTTTCGCCTATGCCATGCATTACCTTTCCAATGTGTTACAAAATGCGTGGCACATCACAGAGCTAGTGCAAGACAAGCATTGTTTAAAGTTTGTAATTTTTTATTTTTATTCATTTTTTTTAAGAAAATTACCAATTGCTTTGCTAGATAAGACCGTTATTCCTCGTCATGTAGAGCTCTTTGAAGCTGCACTGAAACTTCAGTTTGGACTTTAAACCTACTGAACCCCACTGAAGTCCACTATATGGATAAAAATCCTGGAATGTTTTCCTCAAAAATTTCTTTTCAACTGAAGAAAGAAAGACACAAACACCTTGGAGGACATGGGGGTCCGTAAATGATCAGGAAATTTGAATTCTGAAGTCAACTAATCCTTTAAAGAGTCATTGTTGAATGTTGATGTGACTGTTTCCTGCCTTCTTCCTCAGGTTGCGGAAAGTGTGGCAGAAGAGAAAGTGCACAGTGAAGAATGGTTATTTGACCATCTCGCACGGGACGGTACGAAACTGCATCTGACCTTCAAATCTGATTGGTTTCTGTGCTCATATGCTGTACATTCACTATCTGACATCTGGGTAGTTGAGCAGTGACAGAACTTTCCATTTTAATAGGGGTGGGCAGAAGGATCTTGAAATATTGATTGTCTGAAATAGCGTTTGAATTTACTTTGCATTACATTAAAATAGTACATTGTATATAGTATGAATGAAATTCGGACGTACTGCATCCACCATTACTGTCAAATGACCTACCGGCATCCGTAAATCCTCCCCCGTGGCCTTATGGGATAGCAAAGTGTCCATCACATGCGGCCCTCAGTATCTCGGTAGAAGTAGTAGATCACACTGTTTTTCGAATACTATATAGTAGGGAAGTATAATTCGGATGCATATTAAATGTATGCTAAAAGCGCTGAAGTGAAAAATTAACCGTTGATAATAAATAAAATAATATTTTTAAACAATTTAGTTGCGTAGGATAGAAGCCATTTTCCCTTTTTTTGTTAAATAATTTTATTATTATTCTTCATTTGGTTAAATATAAACTTATTTAATGTTAATCGTGATTGTTTTCTAATGTTAAATGGATATAATTATTCAGAAATCACACAAAAAAAAACTTTGGTATTGCTATCGATATCTGCAATATTAGTCCTGAAAGCAGTTGAAATCGATTTGAAAAGGAAATAAGCTGTTTATTAAATAAAAAAAAGGGGATCAGCCACAGCACCTGCGACATGCTCTTATCTTTGATAAATCAGGGCAGTTTCCTCATTACTGCAGTGCTGATTCAACAGGCTTTTAGCCTTCTGCCCGAGCCTCTTGGTGAACATCATTAGTCATCCAGGTGTCTTTTCTAGAGCCATTTCCTTTGGCCTCACTGCACTTCAGATTTGCAGGCTGTTTTGTGACCAAGACAACTGGCAAGAGGATTACAGGAAGAATAGTATAAAGAGGAATTCAACAGTTGTTGTTGTACACCTACTGGAGCATATCGGTCTGTGAAACATCAGCATGTTCTTGCTGTGGCTGATCATTAAACTAGGGCAACAGCTGTTTGAGTTTTTACAATTTTGTATATGCACGAAAAATGAGCCACGTACATGTATGAAAGCACAAAAACATAATTAAACAATAATGCACAACGAAAATGCATTCTTTTTTAGAACCGTTGTTTTCGTGTAATTAATCTGGTTAGATTCTCATTACTATAAGAGCGTAGTTTTTCCTGTATTAAAGTAAATGCAATATTTTTAAAATTCATTTAATATAAATTAAATCCGGTACAACAAATACCACCATGATGTATAAATATTACACAGTTAATAATAAATCCAACATTTTTGCTTTATAGAAATTAGACTCTGTCTATATTGGACGCTACAGCTGTCGATTTGTGCCGCAACCGCTTTAGGCTGTCTATACTGGACGCGACAAAGCGACCGTTTCAAATCCACTTGTTTTGAGTGTCAGAAGTAGTGCATACACTTGAAGTATGTCAGAAAAAGTCATCGGTTTACCATCAGGTGTGTGTGTGTCACATCGCGCGACATCCAGTGTAGACAGCATCACTGATTATAATGGATTCTATTCGCTTTTGTTGCGTTGCGTCACACTGCTCAAGATTTGGAGAAAATGAAACATTTTTTAAGTGTTTTTTTTAATGGTTTTCACTAAAAAAAAAAAAGAAAAAATGGAAAGAAACATGACCATTTTCTTACGTTTTGTGGGATTCATCCCAAAGTTAAAAAACTAGGTTTAGGATCGTGTATTGGGTTGAAAGTTATCGGGAATTGATATGCTCTCTCTCTCTCTCTTTTCTTCTCTTGGTTTCTCTGTGTCTCAGGCTAACAGACCTCCTGCCAAACTCAATCTTCTCACCTGTCAGGTGAAGCACAACCCAGAGGAGAAGAAAAGTTTCGACCTCATCTCACGTACGGTTACACCTGTCACTATTACTTCATGCACACACATTTATAAATCCGATATGGGAGTTCTGTAAGATTTAGTTAAACCCTGGCTGCTAAACACCTAGCTGAGAGTGTTGAGAGCAATATTGTCAGTGCAGGAAGTGTTTCACAGTTGATGATATGTTCTGTGGCGTGTGGAGCATCCATTTAACTTTTAAGGCTACAGTGTAACTGAGCGTCATTGTTATCTATGAGGAAATATTGGCTGAGGAAACACTGTCCCTGGCTGAGGGATTTTCTCCCATGTTCCTGTGCTTCCTCATGTAACCACAGGAAACTAATGCCAGAGAGAAAAACAAAGTTGAGTCCCTCCATGAGTGGAAGAGTTTGAGCTTATCTCGCCTGTCACATCCTCTTTTGTTTTTCCCACTTTTCCTCATTCCAAATGGATTCTCTCAGTGAATGCTCCCCTCCATTACCCAGCACAACTTTCTTCCTCAGTAGGGTTCTTCAGACATTAGAATGTGTTTAAAACAGCAGAGCCTCTGACAATTAATCCAGTAACAGATTTATATTAATTTCTTTCATGTTATAAACTTTTGGGGGGACATTTTTCCCTTTATTGAGATTTTAGCAACATGATAATTCATGTAAACAATGTTAAAACATGCTCATTTATGCTAGAAAAGTTCTAAAACAGGCTAATTCATGTTAGCAATGTGTTAAATCACAGCGATGTGGGAGAGAGAAATGGACAGGATTGGGAAAATGTCCACAAGCCGGGATCGAAACGCAACCGTGCTACATGTTCATAGTGCTGCCCACAAGGCTATCGGGTCTGACATGTTATTAACTAGTAATTGAAATAAAGTTAAATAAAATATAAAAAATTAAACTTAAAAACTATTAGAAAATGTTATTAATATTGTATGTAATTAAACATTTAAATATTAGAAAAATATGGAGATGTTTCCTTGGCAAAATTTAAAGAACTAAAATGACTAAAAATAAATCTGAAATCAAATGAAATATAAAAATAAAAAAATAAAAAATTAAATAAAATGACAAAAGCACATAAAAAAATCTGAACTACAATAAAAGCTCATTTAAAATATTAATAAATACTACTAATAAATATTTAGTAAATACTATAATGTTAAAACATGCTAATTTATGCTAGAAAAGTTCTAAAATATGCTAAAAACAGGCTAATTCATGTTAGCAATGTGTTAAATCACAGCGATGTGGGAGAGAGAAATGGACAGGATTGGGAAAATGTCCACAAGCCGGGATCGAAACGCAACCGTGCTACATGTTCATAGTGCTGCCCACAAGGCTATCGGGTCTGACATGTTATTAACTAGTAATTGAAATAAAGTTAAATAAAATATAAAAAATTAAACTTAAAAACTATTAGAAAATGTTATTAATATTGTATGTAATTAAACATTTAAATATTAGAAAAATATGGAGATGTTTCCTTGGCAAAATTTAAAGAACTAAAATGACTAAAAATAAATCTGAAATCAAATGAAATATAAAAATAAAAAAATAAAAAATTAAATAAAATGACAAAAGCACATAAAAAAATCTGAACTACAATAAAAGCTCATTTAAAATATTAATAAATACTACTAATAAATATTTAGTAAATACTATAATGTTAAAACATGCTAATTTATGCTAGAAAAGTTCTAAAATATGCTAAAAACAGGCTAATTCATGTTAGCAATGTGTTAAATCACAGCGATGTGGGAGAGAGAAATGGACAGGATTGGGAAAATGTCCACAAGCCGGGATCGAAACGCAACCGTGCTACATGTTCATAGTGCTGTCCACAAGGCTATCGGGTCTGACATGTTATTAACTAGTAATTGAAATAAAGTTAAATAAAATATAAAAAATTAAACTTAAAAACTATTAGAAAATGTAATTAATATTGTATGTAATTAAACATTTAAATATTAGAAAAATATGGAAATGTTTCCTTGGCAAAATTTAAAGAACTAAAATGACTAAAAATAAATCTGAAATCAAATGAAATATAAAAATAAAAAAATAAAAAATTAAATAAAATGACAAAAGCACATAAAAAAATCTGAACTACAATAAAAGCTCATTTAAAATATTAATAAATACTACTAATAAATATTTAGTAAATACTATAATGTTAAAACATGCTAATTTATGCTAGAAAAGTTCTAAAATATGCTAAAAACAGGCTAATTCATGTTAGCAATGTGTTAAATCACAGCGATGTGGGAGAGAGAAATGGACAGGATTGGGAAAATGTCCACAAGCCGGGATCGAAACGCAACCGTGCTACATGTTCATAGTGCTGTCCACAAGGCTATCGGGTCTGACATGTTATTAACTAGTAATTGAAATAAAGTTAAATAAAATATAAAAAATTAAACTTAAAAACTATTAGAAAATGTAATTAATATTGTATGTAATTAAACATTTAAATATTAGAAAAATATGGAAATGTTTCCTTGGCAAAATTTAAAGAACTAAAATGACTAAAAATAAATCTGAAATCAAATGAAATATAAAAATAAAAAAATAAAAAATTAAATAAAATGACAAAAGCACATAAAAAAATCTGAACTACAATAAAAGCTCATTTAAAATATTAATAAATACTACTAATAAATATTTAGTAAATACTATAATGTTAAAACATGCTAATTTATGCTAGAAAAGTTCTAAAATATGCTAAAAACAGGCTAATTCATGTTAGCAATGTGTTAAATCACAGCGATGTGGGAGAGAGAAATGGACAGGATTGGGAAAATGTCCACAAGCCGGGATCGAAACGCAACCGTGCTACATGTTCATAGTGCTGCCCACAAGGCTATCGGGTCTGACATGTTATTAACTAGTAATTGAAATAAAGTTAAATAAAATATAAAAAATTAAACTTAAAAACTATTAGAA
The DNA here is from genome assembly GCA_037194245.1 of Opsariichthys bidens. Classification (NCBI taxonomy): domain Eukaryota; kingdom Metazoa; phylum Chordata; class Actinopteri; order Cypriniformes; family Xenocyprididae; genus Opsariichthys; species Opsariichthys bidens. The sequence goes on along the minus strand of CM074286.1, from coordinate 6,081,268 downwards.
AATGTAATTAATATTGTATGTAATTAAACATTTAAATATTAGAAAAATATGGAAATGTTTCCTTGGCAAAATTTAAAGAACTAAAATGACTAAAAATAAATCTGAAATCAAATGAAATATAAAAATAAATATTTAAAAAAATTAAATAAAATGGCAAAAGCACATAAAAAAATCTGAACCATAATAAAAGCTAATTTAAAATATTAATAAATACTACTAATAAATATTTAGTAAATACTATAATAGTATATAAATAAATAGTACTATTTATATTATGACATATTATGGATAGTTTCCTAGGATATGAATTATGAATGTTCAACTAGCCAGTTGGATCAAATTTGCCAGGGCAACTGAAAATGCCTGTGACAACATTTATAACATCTTAATAGCAATGCTTTCTATATGAAGTGTTTCGTGTAGTAAGGATGAGGATGTACAGTATTTAATAAAATTTCAGCCATGTCCTTTGAGAAGACCTTGTCGTTTGGATCAAATCAGTCTGACCTCAGAGTTTATCTATTAATGTCACTTTTTTTTCTTCAAGGAAAAAAAAGTATTTGTCTATATATCCAACAGTCTCTCATTTTCTGTCACTCTTAGATGACAGAACGTATCATTTCCAAGCAGAAGATGAGCCAGAGTGTCAAATGTAAGTGTGTTTGTGTGTCCCTGTTCTGTTTTCAAATGAAACCGGTGATATGACATTCTCTACAGTTTTCGGGAGTAACTGACTGAAAATAACAACAAAACACTGCTGCTTTCCCGTTCACTACGAGTCTCTTTTCAGATGGATCTCAGTGCTGCAGAACAGCAAGGAGGAGGCGCTCAACAACGCCTTTAAGGGCGACCAGCATGTTGGCGAGAACAACATTGTGCAGGAGCTGACCAAGGCCATCCTGGGTGAGGTCAAGCGGATGGCGGGTAACGACGTCTGCTGTGACTGCGGAGCTCCCGGTGAGTGACCTGGAAATCGACAGGAAGGAGGAAGTGGAGAAAGGGGCAGGGGGGCTGTTTTGAGTCGGCTCACAGGAAGAACAAAGCGGAAGTTGGTAGTAAGGGAAAATAATTTAATTTACATAGGCTGCTCTGATTGGACCAGTCACGTTCTTGTTGTGTGACAGGAAAAGACCTGCGTACCAAAACAACCTCTCAAAAAAAGAAATAAAAAAAGAAACAATAATGCAATAATGCCAATAATAAACTACATTTATTTATTATTGTTGTTGTTAATAATGAATGCAGCAATAAAAATAATTATATTATTTAATTTATTACAGATAATAATTATTACAGTAATGCTAATAATAACATTTATGAATTAATTAATTATTGTTTTTTAATGAATGCAGCAGTACAAATTATACCATGGATTTAATGAATTTATTACATATAATAATAATAATAATAATAATCTACTCTGCTACAACAATAACTTTTTTATTAATTAATTATATAATTTAATTGATTTATTAAATGTCATTTCAAAATGATTATACTAACATTTATTTTATATTGCATTAATTAAATAATAATGCAATTCAACAATAGCATACATATATAATTTAATACAATTGTTATATATAATAATGCATTGCAATAATAATGGCAACAATACCTATAAAATGTATTTGTTGTTGTTATTTTTAATAATAATACAACAAACAATAATAAAAATATATAGTTGATTAATTTAAATATATAAATATATTAATTATTAAATAATTAAATTAAATAAGGTAATGTAATTTAACAATGACAATAACATAAATTTAAAAACCAATTAAAATAATGTTAATTATTATTATTAATTTTATAATTTTATTTCCCAAAAATACATTATTAGATAAAATTCAGTTTATTAATTTATTAAATATAGTAATGTAATATAACAATGATAACAACATTTGTCTAATATTCACATTTATGTAATAATGTTCATTTTAAAAATTATTATTATTATTATTATTATTATTCATGTTTTATTTATTTACCTTTCCCAAAACACCTCTGGAAATTTTGGGATCAAGAAACGTTGCAAGCTAGTTTCAGATTGTAGAGTATGTGTGCTTACTGCTTGCTTGAGCAATGTGCATCGATCATAAAACCCTACTTGACATTCATTGTGCGAATGAGCTCAAGCGATTTCATCTTTTAAGTTCCATTTAGATGTTACACATTCTTGACCGACAGGCTCTGTTAAAGTATTTCCCCCCTCTCATTCTCCCTCAGGTCCCACGTGGCTCTCCACCAACCTGGGCATCCTGACTTGTATTGAATGTTCAGGGATCCACCGGGAGTTGGGTGTGCACTACTCCAGAATCCAGTCACTAACACTGGATGTTCTCAGCACCTCGGAGCTCTTGGTTAGTGTTTCGCAGAGTGCATCTCCCCAGATTCCCCAGCGCTGCTACTGTAAGCCCAATATTGGGTTTATTTATTTAGTTTGTTCTGGATTCTTTTAATTCAGCATTCATGCTTGACATTTTTATAGGCCTTGCTTAAATCACTCGGGCTCTTTGGGAGCCATTCCACACGCATGATTTCAGCCCAAAGCGTTTTGGCCAGCAATTTAGGATCATTAAAGCAATTACACAAGACTGCACAACTGTTAGCCACAGTAAGAAAGCCTCATATCTCTGATTGAGTGCCAAGATACATTGTTTGGCTGATTAGGATATTATGAAGTAACAAAACAGATCAAATGGACCTTGAATAAATGCGTTTGTTGGTACTGTAGAGTTGCGAAATGCAATTAGTCATTGATTTCATGCATGTGTTTGCGTGTATGTGTGTGTTGTGGTGGTGTATAGCTGGCCAAGAACGTGGGGAATGCTGGATTTAATGAAATCATGGAAGCTTGTCTGACGGCAGAAGATGTGATCAAACCGAATCCGGCCAGTGACATGTAAGCCAAAGTTTCTCTTTAGGAATTTGTCTTCATTTATATTGTTTTTATTTATTTATTTTTTAATGCAAATTCATCCTTATTTGATTCTCTTTAATGCCTCAGGCAGGCGAGGAAAGACTTCATCATGGCCAAGTACACAGAGAAGCGCTTTGCTCGTAAGAAGTGTCCTGACGCGCTGTCGAAACTGCACACGCTCTGTGATGCTGTGAAGGCACGGGATATTTTCTCTCTTATCCAGGTCTACGCTGAGGGGGTGGACCTAATGGAGCCGATTCCTCTGGCCAATGGTCATGTGAGTCTGTTCCCATCTTTCTGCAGAGTTTAGTTGTGTCCCTTACAAACAGTTACTTTGGTAATTATAGTTTGTGGTAAAACATCAAATACATTTACACAAACACACACACACACACACACACACACAACCTTTCAAAATTTTTTGATCGATAATCGATCTTCAATCAAAAAAAAAGTCTTATGCTCACCAAGGCTACATTAATTTGATGCAAAATGCACAAAAACAGTAATATTGTGAAATACTTTTTAAAATAATTTTTTTCTACGGAAGCTTGTTTCCGCCACTTATAAAAAAAAATTGTGACTTTTGCGAGTCAAAGTTGCGCATTTTAAACTCGCAATTGCGAGAAATAAAATCAGAATAGCGTGATATAAAGTTACAATTGCGTGTTATATAAAAAGACTGACTTATTTTTCTCAATTGTTTATATCTCGCAATTCTGAATTTATTGTTAGTCATAAAGTCAGAATTGTGAGATATAAACTCGCAATTCTGACTTAATTTCTCAATTCTCACAAGTCAGGATTGCAAGGAGGTAAACTCGCAATTGTGAGATAAAAAGTCACAATTACGTTTTTCTGTTTTTATTCAGTGGCAGAAACAAGCTTCCATAGTTTTCTGTTTGGATATATTTTTAGTTAATGCAAAATTGAATTTTCAGCATCATTACTCCAGTCTTCAGTGTGACACGATCCTTCAGAAATCATTCTAATTATTAATTATTCTAATTAACATTATTAATACAATATCATCAATTGTTCATTTGTGTTCAGTGTTTTTTTTCAGGATTCTTTGATGAATAGAACGTTCAAAAGAACAGCATTTATCTGAAATAGAAAGCTTTTGTAACATTATACACTACTGTTTAAAAATTTGGGGTGAGTAAGAATTTATTTTTGAAAGAAATAAAAAAAAAAAAAACACTTTTCATTCAGCAAGCATTAGATTTACCAAAAAAGACAGTGAAGACATTTATAATGTTATTCTTTCTATTTTGGATAAATTCTGTTTAAAAAATTGTACACAACTGTTTTCAATATTGATAACAACAATACATGTTTTTGAGCTGGAAATCAGCATATTAATGATTTCTGAAGGATCATGTGACACTGAAGACTTTGCTTTTTAAAATATATTCAAATAGAAAACATTGATTGTAAATAATACAGTTATTTCACCATATTAAAATGTTTGCTGTATTTTGGATAAAATAAATGCAGACTTGTGCAGACTATGGTTCATACTCGACGTGTCCATAAAATCATGGTCTAGTCAATCATGAGTAGCTCTTATGCACAAACCCAAATAGGAACCAAGCTACAGTGTAAACATGACATGTTGTTTGTTTGTTTGGTGTGGTAGGAACAAGGTGAGACGGCCCTTCATCTGGCCGTGAGACTGGTGGACAGAACCTCCCTTCACATCATAGACTTCCTCACCCAGAACAGGCAAGACCCAGACAGCCGAGCAGAGGCTGGAAAACACCTTTCCCTTCTTTGCTGACCAATGCAAGCCCACAGCTAAATCTGAATCAACGGCTTTTTTGTCATCGATTTGACCAAAGCTGTTTAAAAGTGCTGGTTTTGAAGGTTAAACGGACAATTATAGCTGTGCCTGGAATGGAAAATTGAGATTTAATGTTTTCTAAATGGGCAAAATTGTGTGTTTCTCCCCTCAGTTTAAACTTGGATAAGCAAACGGCTAAAGGAAGTACAGCGCTGCATTACTGCTGCCTGACGGACAACAGCGAGTGTCTAAAACTTCTGCTGAGAGGAAAAGCTTCTATAGACATCGGTATGCAAATGAAATCTCCTGACGTCCTCCCTGTTGAAACAGGAAGTTTGGGTGTGACATGTTGGCGGGATCTCTTTCATGATGTGTTTAAGGATTCCCAGGCTTCTTGTTTTGTCTGGTGGCGCTGTTGTTCTCACACCGTGTTCTTATCTTGACGGCTGGGAGAAGTTTTGTAATTCGGTTGCAGCTCTGTTATTAACAATCTGTCCACCAAGAATGGGAAGAAAAGATAACACTGAGCCATATGTGGCCTAGCGGTTCTGTGTGTGTGTGTGTGTGTGTGTGTGTATGTGGGTGGGTGAATCTGTGCCAGGGAATCTCCTCTCTCAGATCCCTGCCAGCGTCTTTTGTGAGCAAGCTGTTTGGATCGACTTGGCTTTGTCTTGACTGTAAAGTCAAATTCAGTACAGGAAGCCAAGAGTACAGAATGTGGCAGGACCCTCATCCTTCCAGGCTTGGCGACTGTGATACGAAAATGTGTCCTCCTCTTGAAATGTGTTTCTGTGTATTTAGCGAATGAGGCTGGTGAGACCCCGCTTGACATCGCCAGGCGACTCAAACACCTGCAGTGTGAGGAACTGGTGAGCTGTCGTACTGTACATTCAACGTTCTTGTAGTTTAATAACTGGACTAGATGGTAAGAACTGTTATTTATGGAATGCACGTCTGTCTTTTAGCTGAACCAGGCACTTGCGGGGAAGTTCAATGCTCACGTGCACGTGGAGTACGAGTGGAGACTTCAGCATGAAGACCTGGACGAGAGTGATGAAGATCTGGATGAGAAGGTGAGGAAGAAAAAAAAGTGTTTTGGTTGCATGCGTTATATTACATCTGACTGATATACTTTTAGTGGTTGCAGTTTGTTTTACAGTATGTGTACTTATAGTGTACTTGCCTAAGAAAGTACTGGATGACACAAGGTAATTACATGGGTTAAGGTTAGGTTTAGGGGTAGTACCTAGTTATTACCCAGTTATTGTAATTACTATAATAAGTACATAGTATGTACATGGGGAACAGGGCTGTAAAATAAAGTGCTACCCATTTAGTAATGGCTTATGTCCAATTTAGTGTGTAGATATTTAGTAATATTTAATACACAATAATTATGTATTTACTATGAAATCATTTAAAGATTTCCTCACTTTGGATAAAAGTGTCTGTCAAATGAATGAATGTAAATGTAAATCAAATAGTTGTTGTAGCAGAGTAGATAAAAAATGTAGTTAAAAACAATAAAGGCATGTTTTCAACACCGTTTTAACTAAAAGCACACCAGAAGAGATATGTTGGATTATTTCTAGTAATATGCACTAATATTACAATACATATACATTCCAGGGGTTGTTTACTGTGGGTTTAATTTATACTTTAAAATTCAAATACTAATATTTTAAGGGGTGCTTGATTATGATTGAGCACAAACAACATCTGCAAAGTTACGGCGCTCAAAGTTCAATGCAAAGGGAGGGATTTTCTTTTAAAGAATTTGCTTGTTTAAGGACTACAACAAAAGGCTGGAACAGACTTCTTCCTGGGCTGTGACATCACTAACCCTAAAACTTACATAAACCTTGCCCCGGGAACACGCAACAAAGAGGGTGAGGTCATGTTGGGCTGCTTTAGAGAAGAGGAAGAGTTGTTGCCGTCATTTTACTTTTCTGGAAAGGGGGCTGGGAGCAGCATCTCATTTACATTTAAAGAGACACACACAAAAACGGTGTGTGTTTTTGCTCACACCCAAATAGGGACAAATTTGACATACTATAATAAATGATTCACACACATTCTGGAGACACCAGAGACTTATATTACATCTTGTAAAAGGGGCATATATATAAATGAATAGCTTAGACTACTGTTTGAATTGATTGTAAGTGCTTTATCATCTCAATAGTTACAATGTTGCCTAATTTTTATTTTGTTGCTTTATTTTTTTTTGTATATTTACTGTATTTACCCAGTCCCACTGTACTTTGACATTTGTGTCTATAGTCCAGTCCTCACCGGCGGGACGAGAGGCCCATCAGCTGCTACACACCGGGCAGTAATTCCCTTCAGCCCAGTCCGGCCAGCCTGGCAAGAGACGCACGAGACATGGTCAAAGACAAGCAGCGGTTCGTGCCCAACCTGGTCAACAATGAGACCTATGGAACTATTATCAACACCAGCTCACCGGTCACCCTGTCCACCTCTGCTCCACCTCTACCACCCAGAAATTTAGGTACTTTAGATTTCATTCAGTTCAAAGAAAAAACAATGATTGAGAGAAGAAAAGGACCAGCTTCCTACACTTTATTAGGTACACGTCGCTTGCTAGATCGGAGCCCCTTTTACCTTCAGAAATGCCTTTCTTCATGGCATAGATTCAACAATCATCACGCAGTTGCTGCAGATTTGTCGGCTGCACATCCATGATGAGAATCTCCTGTTCCACCACATCCCAAAGGTGCTCTATTGGATTGAGATCTGGTGACTGTGGAGTCAGTTTCACTATAGTGAACTCATTGAACTCCTCCTTGAGCTCCTGTTCAAGAAACCAGTTTGTGACATGCTGCGTTCCTGATGGATCACTTTGGTCATAAAGGGATAGATATGGTCAGCAACAATATTTTACATTTTTCATCATTTAGCAGACGCTTTTATCCAGAGTGACTTACAAGGGGAGCAATTAGGGGTTAGGTGTCTTGCTCAAGGGCACTTTAGTCATGGTATCGAAGGTGGAGAGAGTACTATTATTCACAATCCCCACTTTCAATTCCTGCTGGCGTAGGAATCGAACCGGCAACCTTCAGATTACAAGCCAGACTCACTCACCACTAGGCCACGACTACCCCAATACTCATGTAGGCTGTGGCGTTTAAACGATGCTCAACTGGTACTGAGAGTCCCGACGTGTGCCAAGAAAATATCCCCCAAACTATTGCACCACCAACACCAGCTTGAACCATTGCTATAAGGCAGGATGGATCCATGATTTCATGTTGTTTATGCCAAATTCTGACCCTACCGTCTGAATGTTGCTGTACAATGCTGCAGGAAAGGTTTTTCCGATCTTCTATTGTCCAATAGCCTCAGTTTCCTGTTCTTAGCTGACAAGAGTCTTCTGCTGCTGTAGCTCATCTGCTTCAAGGTTGTGTGTTCAGAGATGCTCTTCTGCAGACCTCGGTTGTAACGAGTGCTTATTTGAGTTACTTTTGCCTTTTTGTTGGCTTGAACCAGTCATCCTTTGACCTCTGACAACAACAAGGCATTTTCTCCACTCATTGGATAGATCCGCAGTTTCTTAAATACTCAGATATTCAAAGTCACTTAAATCACGTTTCTTCTCCATTCTGATGTTCAGTTTGAACTTCAGCAGATTGACCATGTCTAAATGCATTGAGTTGCTGCCATGTGATTGGCTGATTAAATATTTGTGTTAATGAGCAGTATGCCTAATAAAGTGTCCGGTTTGTGCGTTTATAAAATGTCCAGCATACATTTGAACTGCAGGATCCACTTAATTAATATTTATAATAAAAAAGCAACTTATTCTAGTCACTAATGCTGTTTGATCCATTATGATTAACATTCAGGCCTCAACAGGCAGCTGTATTTTTAGCCTAGCAAATGTCAAGTCTCAAAATGGCAAAAATCTCATTTGACCTGTTCTTGAATTCTCACCCTCACCCAGTTACACTGCAGAGCTCCATGGCAACGGCCGTGTGAAGATGCTGACCTATATGTGCGCTCCCAAAGTCTCTAGACAGCGAGCCGTTATGAGCTCATACGCTGGGCAGCAGGTGTCACGTGCAGCTGCAGTTTTTCAGACGCTCTCGGAAACGTTCATATGGTCTGTTAACATGACATGAGCCAGTGATCAGGAGACTGATAACCTCATGACTTGGTCAGAGTTTCACTCTGATAAAAAAAAAAAAAAAAAAGCCTGATTTCTGTGTAGGAAGAAGATTTTCTCTTGACGTGAGTGAGACTTTGCGCTCAAACCTCTGATACGTACTGATACGACTTTAATGCTCTGCCGTGACACTTGGTAAAAATCAAGTTTTTAATGTTGTTTATATATCGATGTGGTGTTTTTAATATGCTTTAAGACAAACCATGTACAAATTCAGAATGCCACGCCATTGCTGAGTATCTTCTCTTTAAAACTGCAGTGATATAAAGACGGTTTCTAAAACGTGGTTTGAAATCGCTGGTGTTTCTGCTCGTAAACCAATCACATCAACACGCCGGTGGGCTTTAGCATATCATTAACCAGGGCTGGGTAGTTACTTTTAAAATGTATTTCACTACATATTACAAAATACATGCTTTAAAAAGTAATTTGTAACGTATTTCGTTACATTACTCAAGTTTAGTAACTTAATCTAAAAATCTTAATCTTAAAGTGTGGAACAAACACAAAAAAATTTTTTTCTCAGAATTCCGTGATATAAAGTTGCAATTGTGAGTTTTATACACTCAATTTTGAGACAAAATGTCAGAATTGAAAGAAAAAGAAGTCTGAATTCTGAGATATAAACTCTCAATTTTGAGATAAAATCTCAGACTTGTGAGAAAAGTCAGAAATGAGATATAAACTCGCAATTTTCCAGAAAAAAGTCTGCATTGTGAGAAAAATGCCAGAATTGTGAGATATGAACTCGCAATTTCTAGAAAAAAAATCTGAATATCAAGTTTTTATAAAGCAATTTTGACTTTATAACTTGCAATTGTGCGTTTATATCTTGCAATTGTAGGGAAAAAAAGTCAGAATTCTGAGATAAAAATTCACAATTATCTTTTCTTTTTTCTTTTTTACCTTTTTCACTGTATCGCAAAACATGAAAACAGCCGTGGATCATCCAGGTCATGACATGTCAGTTGAGATTCAAGGATATGCAAACTTTTGAATGGGGCAATTTTTATAAATTCAGTCATCTGTTATGTGAAATAGCTTATTTAGGACAGTAATAAATAAAAATATAATTTTCATGATCCCTCTTATTTTGTTAAAATTATTAAAATGCTGCATATTCTGCAAGGGGTATGAAACTTGTGAGCAGAAATGTAGCTTCGGATGCTCAGAGTCAGAGAATCATTAATTTCTGTTTACATTTCACAGTTTACATTCAAAGTAATCACTTTGGTAATCTAAAACACTTTTCAGATGTAACTGTAATCTGATTACCACCCATTTAAAATGTAACTGTAATGAAATACAGTGACTCAAATTTTGTATTTTAAATACGTAACTAAGTTACTTGTCTTTCATTACTCCCCAACCCTGTCATTAACTATGAGCGCTCTGGAGCAGGGGGAGTTTCAAGAGAAGGTTATCCCGGTATATTTTTTCTGTTGATTTGAAAAATGAAGTAGATTTATCAATATAGCGGCTGTATGGTGTACATTACGATGAATGATATGCCTTGCTCCACTGATGTTCTGAGTCGTTCAAAGCGTTACTAAGGATACTGATTGTTAGAAGACGGTTGTCTAACGGGAATATGGTTTGTTGTAACATTATTTGCTGTTTGATAACGTCGTCAAGGAAAAAGCTAATCATATTAATAGACCCTTTTCACAGACTGTGATGACGTGTTTTGTCGGTCATCAACATCGTAAATCCGGCAAAGTTTTTTACATTAGTAGTCGTTGCCAAGTGGTGAGGGAGTCTGGCTTGTAATCTGAAGGTTGCCGGTTCGATTCCCACGCCGGCAGGAATTGAAAGTGGGGATTGTGAATAAACAGCACTCTCTCCACCTTTGATACCACAACTAAAGTGCCCTTGAGCGAGACACCTAACCCCTAATTGCTCCCCTTGTAAGTCACTTTGGATAAAAGCATCTGCTAAATGATGAAAAATGAAAAAAGTACATTTATAACATTATGCAAAGTGAAAAAACAAAAACTTAACGCTGCTGTGAGGGTGTTTTTAATACAGCGGCTATGGTAAAAATGACCATTTCTCTCTTCTAACTGCCGTTATCAGTCGCTCTATATTTTTTTCTCTCTTTTTGAAAGTTATGAAAACACTATTGTGGAGTTTTCCTTTCACAATTTGTGCAAATGGAAACACAAAAAATATATTTAACGAAGTCGGTCATTCACCGCTATAAACGTTTACCCAACTATGACGACTTCTGAGAAACCAGGAAATGTGAAAAGGCTCCATTACCGTTATGCGTCTGACGTTGTAAAAAGCGACTGTGCAGCGTTTACGTCAGTAAGTTGACCGAGTGGATCTTTGAGCTCGTGCGGCTGAGCGGAGGCGGGGCTAATTAGCATATTCATGACTCCGCATATACTAAAAGAAGCAAGGGTGCAGAGTTACATTCAAGCCATTTTAAGGCATGAAGAATTTTTTTTTTTTTTAAATATGCCATTTTGGTGATCAAAAATGAGTTTTAAGGGATGAAACTATCGACTACAGGGGCTTTTGATGTCGCCTATAGAGGGCACAACAGGATAAGAAAGTTTTGAAGTCCACTGTTTCCAACAGTTAAAATGAAAAATAAATACTCAAAAGCGCTTCACAAGACATGTTTGATTATACCACTTGGATGCTCAGTATCGATCAGGTAAATGTTTTACACAGCTTATTATTATTATCCCCGTTCTAAACTAATGCACTGCTGCATTGCGGCACATACAGTTGGTCACACGTCGCGTGCAAATCGCGCAGAAATGTATTGTCATCACAGAAAAGTTCTATATATTTCTTAGTAACTAAAACTCACAGCTTCACTATTTGTAGAGAGGCATTGCCAGGTAGAATGAGCAGAAATCTAATGACCGAAAGACAAAAGAACTGATCAAAATATGTAGGAGCAATAGCCTTGTGGGCAGCGCTGTCTCATGCCATACTGTAGCTGTGCTCAAGGCAACCACATTCGAGTCTTGGCTTGAGATTCAGGCTTATTTGTTCATTAATGATGTCTTCAGTGACTAGTCGACACTGACTCGACTTTAATCACATAAAAGTCATTTATCCCCTGCTTTACAATGAACTGTATTCTTAAAGACATAATGAAATTAGATGCATAATGGAGGTCTGGAGCAGGTCCAGCGTCCAGAAAGAGAGTAAACAAGCGCTGTCCTGTAGACCGCTCTGAAGTCACTCTTATTTCATCTCACAATTCATGTTTTTTTTCTTCTTCTCTTTTCCTTCCCACAGTACAGCCGTCTGGTCTTTCTGGAATGGCTCAGGGATCGCCCGGTTGGAAACCTGGCTCCCTAGATCTGACCGGCAGGCAGAGATCTTCCTCTGACCCTCCCAACATGCATCCCCCAGCGCCTCCCTTACGAGTCACATCAACTTCCCGTGAGTTGGCTGTACATGAATGAGTGGATGAACTTTTGCTCGAGGCCGAGTGGTTTCACATGGTGCTTTGTGTTACAATTTAGATTTGCGTCTTTAGATGAACCAATACCAGGTATCAGGCTTCAAATATTCTGGTCCACACGTTAATGTTTTTTGATTTCCCTGATTCTTTTTTTTTATGGCTGTTCAGGGATTTAAAGTAGGTGCTCAGGTCTCTTAATTCAGGGTCAAAACGTTATTTTTAACAGTCTGAAATAGCATGAGGTATTGAAAAAAAAAATGTAAAGCTATTTTTGAAGACTTTTAAAAGCCATCAAGTATATTTAATATCAGAATATTGTAAATGTTTTATTGTTAACACTTTACAGTAAGGTTTCATTAGTTAATACATTTAACTAACAATGAACAAATCATTTGTTACATATACATCATTTGTGTGTGTATATATATATATATATGTATATATATATATATGTATGTGTGTGTGTGTGTATATATATATATGTGTGTATATATATATATATATATATATATATATATATATATATGTGTGTGTGTATATATATAAATATATATGTGTATGTGTATATATATGTGTATATATGTATATGTATATATTTGTGTGTATGTATATATATATATATATATATATATATATATATATATATATATGTGTATATATATATATATATATATATATATATATGTGTGTATATATATGTATATATGTATATATATATATATATATACACATATATAAATTTAGGAATTGTAGTTTCCTTGCGTATAAAAGTAATAGAAATTCATAAAATATTAAAACAAAATATAATATTTTTTTCAATTTATACTTTTCTTATTCGCAAACAAGCAACAAAATAAACCATATGTGTTCTTTAACCTTTAAAAACAACAGAGACGAACACAAACCAAAGGCAAATGGTGATTAAAAATAATGACAATATATACACATGTGGATTACAGAAATGTAGAATTTTTCTCCACTTATTATTACAGTAAATAAAAATAATTCTAGTAATGTTCAGCTCTACAGTATTTAATCGGCTATACATATAAATTAATATATACATTATTTAATATGTGTGATATAATGTTATATATATATATATATATGTAAATTATATTTTAATTATAAACGCATATAACATAATTACAAATGGTTTGTTAACACTTAAGTTTAGGGTCCAAAACTTGTGAGCATGTTTAACATCGATTCGATGGTCTGTCTGCAGTTCTTGTGCCCAGCAGTGCTCCCCCTCCGGTGGCTAAAACTGCCACTATGATGGAGGCCAAGAATATCCAACCCAAACCTGGACAGGGGCCTCCTGGTCAGAACATCAACCGGGCTACAAGGTCAGAATACTAAATAACCCATGACCACATGCACACACATGTATACAAATGCCCTCTGACAGTCCTGCCCTATAGGACAACACAGTCAGACTCATTATAGCTGTGGTTAGCTGCTGGTCCTTGAGTAGAACTTTCTCCACAGTGTTCGTGTAAAAGGTGAGCGTGCCCTTATCTGAATGCAGAGGTGGAAAATGCCTATAGGGAACTGCTGCTTTACCAGGTCATTAATTCCTATTGAAGTCCTCATTCACGCACACAGTGCCAGAGGACGAGACAAGTAGGGCACTCATCTGAGCGTGACCCGAGTCTAAATATTGTAACTTTTAGTACTGAATACGGCTGCAAGATTAATCGAAATGAAACATGATTTGACAATGATTGATTATTACATTTTTTTTTTTTATGCACAGCTTGTCAGTGAAGCACAGCTGTGTGATAGTAGTAGTAAATGCTGCTCCATCTGAAAGCCAGAGGGCGCTCTCGTGCAGAAATTCAAAATGGAGTGGTGCGAGCTAGTATTTTAGCCCTTCCGCTTCCATCGTCTTAAAGTCAATGTTTTTTTTTTTAATGGCTTTTTGGTTATATGGCTGAAATGAGGTCTGTGGTTAACACAAGCTCAAGATACTCTCACGTTTTATTCTACAACGTAAAATGCATAAAAATTCTTGGGTATTTTCATGATAATAAAGTATATTTATACTTATCAGCATAGCCTTTATCGCTGTATAGAATACTATGGAACATGTTGTGCGCCGCCTTCTTCTTCGCCACATCGTCTCACAGAAGGATGTTATTTCAAACTCTCAACTGATGTTATGAAGTGAGTTTGGAGTAAAATATGGTATTATTTTGCACGATGGAAGCGGAAGGGCTAAAATACTAGCTCGCGCCACTCTATTTTGAGTTTCTGCACGAGAGCGCCCTCTGGCTTTCAGATGGAGCAGCATTTACTACTGATCACAGAGCTGTTGGACAAGATGTTAATAAATGCTTCTCACGTTTGGAAAGATGTTTGACGCGTGTTTTTTTTTTTTAAATGCACATTATAAGCGACTCAAACTCGCAGTGCTTTCAGATGAAGCAACATTCACTTCTGATCACAGAGTCGGCTTCACTGACAAGCTGTGCATTAAATAAATCACAGCCTTTGCGATTTCACAAATTGTTCGGTTCTATATGAATTCTGGGCGGCTTAGGCATGAGCCATTGAGCCCCTGGAAATCTCAGACTTCCAGTGATCCATCAGGGTCAAAATTGAATTCTATGCCCACCCAGAGTGACTCTGAGTGGGCCTCATGATGGGAATTTGGCCCTGGAGCTTTTCTGCTGTTCGTCAGATATATGGTCACCCTAACCCCAACACTCTGATGGGTTTCAGAGACCTCCAGGGTCGCGGGCGAATCTGAATTACACTGGAAGGGTGCATCCTCCCCGGATTGGCCGAGCGAACTTTAACATGCCGATACTCCGGAACGCCTCCATGGATTCTCTTGAAATTTGAACCCTATATAGATCTCGGCGAGCCCAGCTGGGTGGCTTTTTTCTAAGAATTTTCTAAGTTGGATAGGGAAAAAAAAAACCTATTTCGGGTTCATTTTGAATAATCGTGCAGCCCTAGTACTAAATATAACAAGAACTGTACACACAATCTTCAAATCTCTTTTTTTTTTTTTTTTTTTTTTTTTTGCTTGCAACGTGGACAAAAACTTCAGTAAAGGCACACTGATGCGCTCCGGATCCATCGAGAGACCAGGTAGATGTCAGAGAAACCATGTTAACTGTAAGTTAATTGTTTTAATAAAAGACTTGCGGCCCTTATTCTATTGAAAAGGCAACGCTAATAGTGATATCATTTCCTGATTTTTATTAAACAGCTAAAGAAGTTCCTGGAGGCCCCCAAAACACCGCTGGTCAAGCTCTGCCCGCTACCCACATGCCCAGGAAAGCGTACCTGGTATGTTTAACCACAAGAGGAAATTCCAGACATGTGAATCAAGTGAATTCATGACGGATACTGCCTAATATGCCATATTTACTCCGTACGAGATAATAACTGACATGTTCTTCTGTTTCCAAACCTGTGCGGTGAGCAGAAGCCGAAGCGTGTGAAAGCCATGTATAACTGTGTGGCTGATAATCCAGACGAGCTGACGTTCTCTGAGGGAGAGGTCATCGTGGTGGACGGTGAGGAGGACCACGAGTGGTGGGTGAGTATCCTGACTGCAACACGCTGAGCTCCAGCTCTATGGAAATGACTCACTTCATGAGAGAGAGAAGCCCTTCCTGTTACTGGCTGGTTGAGGGCCGCGGTCTGGTTCAGTGTCTGGTGCTGGAAAACAAGCAGCTGCTCTATATTAAGTCAGTTGGTTTCCTCTGGCTGTTCAGTCAGTCATTCTCCATGGAGGCTCATCGGTGGTGCTGCTAAATCACCAAATCTCTGTGTTCCTGTGTGACTTCAGTGGTATTTACATATGAATGTGGGTTCAAGCTGCATTTCCACCTCACTTTTTGTTGTTGTTTTTTTCCTTAATTGACAGTGTTACACACAACAGTGCACATTTGTTTAACTCCAATTAACATTGAATTGTAATTTGTTCAGAAAAAGTCTGAATAGACCGTTTTTTTTCATTTTTGTTTTGCTCCGTTGCTTCTGTGAAAAAGTAAAAACAGGCAAACAAATGTGTTCGAGATAGATCCACTGTTATTTTATAAACTAAAATGGTATTTATTAAAAAAATTTAATTTGATTTTACATTTTCGTCTTTTATTCAGTAGTTTATTCATGTGCTTTTTTTTTTTTGCTTTTACGTTTTTAAATATTTGTATTTTAGTTTTTCATTTGCCGTTTAAGTTGTCGGCGCAGTAGCCTTGTGGGCAGCACGTTGACATCCCGAGTTCCCTTTCCCGATCCCATCCCCTTCTCTCTGACAAAAATCTACTCTGTCCTATCATATAAAATGCAAAAAACACCAAAAACAAGTATTTTAGGTTGACCTATATTTCATCTAATATTTATTTCAGCCTTAATTCCATGAACAAAAATGATTTGAAATAGTTTGTTCACAATTACAACACTGATTAAATCACCTTTATCTGTTATATTGGCCTAACAAAAAGGATTTAAATAAATAAGCTCTAAATAATCTCTCAGAACTGTATGCAATTTTAGGAACTTTTTAACATACTTGATTGTTTTGTAGCTGGGCCACATTGAGGGAGAGCCAATGAGAAGAGGGGCGTTTCCTGTCACATTCGTGCAATTCATTATGGACTGAAGGGCCGAGGATTACAGTTGGACTGATGATGGCACTTCTCTGCCTCTGTGTGGCCTCACTAACAACCATCATCATCATCATCATCATCATCATCGCTGTTCCCTTTGTCATGAGGCTTGTATCTTCACTGAGCTTCCACTAATCCCTGCTCTCACCTGGCTTGAGCAGTCACTGGAATATAAAAGTTTTTAAGTTTCTGGCCTAGATATGTTGCAGAACGACAGTTTGTCGCAATAAATGCACTTTTGACTTAATTTATCATGACCTTAATGCTTATGAGATGAATGTCACCAAGATCAAGGTTTTAGTCCGAGATCATTAACATCCTGATTCCTTTTAGGCACAATAGCGTAAGGTTGATTTTGAAGTACAGTACGCATTATCTGTGAATACAGTCTTATTTGCCCACATTCCATGTCTGGCAAGGAAAGGCAGAAGGATAATCTGAGACTTTCGAGGACTCTGTTGGAGAAGACAGCTTCGTCAATGGTGCTAAGCCAGGAATATGCTACGAGAGCCGTCTGCCCTCGGAGGGGGAGCTACGATGTCCCCGTTTTCACACTACCTGCCCCAGTGCCGAGTGTATAAATAGGCGTTCCACCACTCGCATCTGGGAAATATCTGAAGTGCACTGTGGATGAGAGTGATGGAGAAACAGACAGACATGAGAGTGCTTTTGTGCTGGCTAAGGGACAGGGAACATGGAGACTGAATGAAAGTAATCTCGACCCTGTACCTGCTGGGAGTCTTCGTGAACATTCGGTGGTCACCGGGGAGAGGAAAGGAGCCGGTTTATTTCTGTATAGATATTTATAATTCTGAGCTGTCCTTCTGTGTTCTTGATTTAGATGCTCTTATTGATTTTAATGATCTTCCTTCAGCCTGTGGAACGGTGTCATTTCTCAACTGGCTCGTTTTTTCGCTTAAAGCAATAGACCAAAAATGAAGGTTTGGTCATTTACTCACCTTCGTGTTCTTTTAAATTGTCCAGAGTGCTTTTTCATAATGGAACTGTTAATATTAGGCACTATAAAAGTGGTCCATAAGATTAATTTGACCAATATTTAAAAGGAAATTGTCATATTTTTGATGAAATCCTTTCTGATCCGCAAGAGAAAGTAACGTAATTACCACATTCATGGTCCAAAAAGGTAGCAAAGACATTGTTAAAATAGTCCATGTGACTACAGTGCTTCAACCTTAATGTTCTGAAGTGACAAGAATACTTTGTGCGCAAAAAGAAAAATTACTTTTTTTCAACAATTTCCTCTCTCTCCTGTCAGTCTCCTACACTGTAGAGACAGTGCAGCACTTCTGAGTCCGAACCCGGACATTAGGGTGAGTAATTAATGACGGATATTTCATTTTTGGATGAGCTAACCCATTAAATAGGCAAATACTTAAGAGTCTATGACCATCATTATTGCTGTGATTATGTCTCTAACATGTTATATGTTTTGGAACAGTTCTTTAAACCCTAATTGATGGAGCGTGTAACTTTTTCTTAAACAAGCATGTATGGCCATATTCCAGGATGACAAAGCCAAGATTCATCAGGCTCAAATCGTGAAAGAATGGTTGGGAACATTATTTTCATCAAGAGGTGTATTAATTGTTGGTCAAGATCTTGTGTTGATAATGCAAGAGTCGAGCACTCTGTAAAGTCTCCTCCAGCACATCCCAGAGACTTACACTGAGGTTAAGATCAGGACTCAGACGAGCCGATTCATGCTCTCTGAACCATTTTTTCAGAATGAGTCTTGACATTGTCATCCAGGAATATGGCCATTATACATCTTCCTATATGGTTAAGAAGTGAAGAGCTATACACTCCATCTTTTAGGGATAAAAGAATGTTCCCAAATTTATAGCATGCTATAAATATAATACTCAATGCAATAATTATTATTTGCCTATTTAAATCGAAACGGTGACTTTTTTTTGGCCGGACAGTGTATGTATTTCCACCGACCAGGATGTGCCCTCAATCTCCCAGATTTGGTTGGCCAGATAGGTGTTCCCTGTACCAGTAATAACTCTGCATCTCTTACTTTTTGTAGCATTCTAATTGTATTCCAGGGGAAAGTAAAATCCCTCGCCATTTTCCCCTCACTACGCTTCTCTTAATCCTTTCTAAAGCTTTGAAATGCTCATCAGTAATTGTGCGCAGGAGCGTTTTTAATGTCATGAGTGTTTGATGTGGTTGCAGAGCAACTTAATAGAGTCTGTTATGTAACTTTTAATTACAGTCATGTTAGTCTCGATTGAGCTCGGACCAGAGTGATCTGTAACTCGGGCAGTGACGGGATGTAATTATCCTGCGTTCGGTTCACTGTATACGGACGGCACCTGGCCGACTGTGAGTGTAAATAAATGTAGACATTGCTTTGTGCATATTTAATTGTAAACATAGAGCTAAACTGACAATGACTGATGTTTTGTTAGATAAGACTGTTACAGTACACTTTTAACTAAGATGAAAACAACCTATCACCCATAAACGTCATTGATGCTAATATATAAATAATATGTACAAATACATGGGAAAACTGGAAATAAAAAAAAACATGCATAAAAATTTTTTGTTCTTGTTGCATTATTCGGGTTTTTGTTATTGGAATACAAGGCCATAACTCAATAATAGGTTAAAGAGCACTGCCATCTAGTGGAGATGAGGAAAAAAACATGAAGAAACGCCACACTGCAGTTGAATTGATTTATTGTACCGTATTAACTGATCCGATCCCACTTGGACCAAGACACTGGAGGACGACAGAAGAGGGGCTCGTACATATACAGGGTACAGGGGGGTTTGGGTTTTACCGCATCTTTGTGTTCCACTGACATTACTGTACCATGCTTTACACAAATCCCACTCGAGCCCAAACAAATCACAGATTCACTGGTCAATAGTGGGAAATGCGCTCTGAAGTATATTTACATTAAATAAGATTAAATTAGATTATAAAAATAGAACCAGCCCGAACTTGGACTTTTGGGTTGTGGTGGGACTGTTAGGAAAAAAGGGATGCTGGGTAAGACTAATGGATATGGTGTAAACGTGGTTGAGATGGCTGCCCTTTCGTGCTGAACAAAGACCGAACAGCTGTACTAACATTAGTCAAAGTGAGAAATTCCAGCATTTCTGTTTAAAAAGGGCACCTTCCACAAACAGACTTTTTCCATCCTCGTGCTGAAGGAACAAGTGAGGGTGGGAGAACAGGAGTGTTCTCAGGACTTCTCTGAGGCCAGAGCACAGTCGAAGGAGGTGGACAGAACTTTACAGATGGCCTGGGCTTGTTCCTGCAGAGCACAGATGATGTTTAACTACAGAATGCACTGGATTTTCATTCTACACCACCATTCAAACATTTGGGGTCAGTGCTTTTATACAGCAAGGGGGCATTAAATTGATCTAAAGCGACGCAACAAAAATATTTCCGTTTCAAAGAACCCTGAAAAAGAGTTCAATCAAAAATATTAAAGTGTGTGTGAACCAGAAGGTGCAACTGACTGTAAATAGTGTCAATTTTGATTTCATGCCTTTAAAGCGAAAGGCACGTTTAGTGTAACAGTTTTTGTTATACTGGTTGAAACTGTCTTCACATCCTGACAGCAATCAATAATAGGAAAAGTATGGATCAAAAAATTGCAACCCCAATGCAATGATAGGATGTTGTACTTGCCTGTCAACCTGTGTATTTGCATACTCATCCTCAGCCGAAATGAATCTGCAGCAGTCGGGTTCACGTTCATTATTATTGTAATGCTATGTGCTTTGCAGACTCTGCTCATGTGATTTGTAGGAGGCGTGGCTTTGGAGAGTGCTCTGAATTTTATGCTCTTGTTTTTGTTTTTTTAAGCTTGCTATTGCTACTAGCCTCTCAGAAATTGCCTACCCAAACTTTACGCAGCATAACCATTTTCAACAATGATCAGAAATCATTATGATGTGCTAATTTGGTGCTCAAGAAATATTTCTTAAGGATCATGTGACACTGCTGAAAATTCAGCTTTGACATCACAGGAATAAAAGTTACATAAAGTAGCTTTTTGTTCTCAATTATGGTTCCTTCAATTGCAAACAACATTACATTTTCGAGCCATTTCAGAGCAAATACATAAATAATGAAATAGCTTTTTTTTTTCTGTTATATTATCCATATTTTGCTCTAATTCAAACACTTGCTGCATTCAGGTCTTACCGCACTGCTGCACTGATACACCCAGATGCTGCACTCACGCTGCTTGGCATCAGTGGTCTTCAGAGCGAGCAGGTTCTTTCCAGCACCCAGACCGTCATCATAGCAAAGCATACGTACGATCAGGTAGAGCGGGTGACGGTGAAGCACATCCTGAGAAAAAAGAGGGTCCATATCAGATTAGACACTGAGTGGAAAACCAGCCATGCCATTATACTGAAATCCTGTATTTCATAGTGTAATTAGATGTTCAAGACCACATTATTTTGTGATCATGCTTCTTTCTCCTTTATTTTGTGTATAAAGAAAAAGACAAATCTCTCATATTAACAGTAAACGATGAAACCGAGTCAACTCACACACTGGTCTAATGAGGCCACTTTAACTCCATACTTGGACACTCCCAGAATCATTTCCTCATCTCCAGGCACAAATGGCAGTTTTCCATCTTGCTTTAAAGTGAATACATGAGATTAGGTTTTTAAACAGCGCCAGACTCAATGTATGCTATTAGGATAAATGATAACAGTAGATATTAAACAGTGACACTTTTTTATTCTCCTCTAGGCCGGGAGAAATAAAATAAAGTAGTTCTCCTAATTATATTATAGCATCAACTGAAAATCTTCTGGGTTCTCCAAAAGTGAAGTGGTCACAGAACAAAAAAGCAGTTGACTAGATTATAAAAGGTGCAGTAAGCAATTTCTGAGAAAAAAAAAAAAAATGTATCAGGCACAAACTTGTAGCCAATCAGCAGTAGGGGGCGTGTCCACTCATGATAGTGGAGGAGAAAGAGTGCGCAAAAGGGAGATTTGAAGGAAGACTGTAGAAAGAGAGACATTACAAAAGAGAAAAATTCAGAGGAATATCGCTGGAAAAAAGAAGGTTTATGATCAGGCAAGAGCTTCAGGAATCATGTTAATATTAGAAAAGCTTTCCAGGCCTACTCTTGTGTACTGTACGTTCATTTTTTGTCCTTCCTTGTCGTTCTTTCGTCATCTTCGCAGTATTTTTCGCGAAGCATGATTTTGCTTTGCTTTTGCTATGATAAATAGACATCCACTCTTGAATTGCGTGTTCATCATGCATTTGGGGGCGGAGCAATGAAGGAAGACGTGTGTTTCTGTTGATTTCAAAAATCAACAATGCTTCTCAGAAATTGCTTACTGTACCTTTAAGGGGGTTACAGCTCTCCCTTTTGCAGATCCTTACCTGAGCTGCATCGATGAAGTTGATCAAGTCTAGAGGCTCCTGGAGGGTTTTGCTCATCTCAAACTGCAGCTTCTCGATGGCTCCCACATACTTGACTCTGAACTCAGCACACGTGTCAGACACGGCGTTACCTGAAGGTTCAATAAGGTCAGGAACTCTTACGGAGTCAAAAATATACATGTATGAGTTCATACAGGTTTCATTGAGGACTAACCTGAGCTCTTGGTTGAGTCTGTATCAAGACTGGCGACTGTGCTTGACCTAGACAGGCCTCCCAAACTGGAATCTACAGACTGGAGAAAGGAAAATTACAGCTGAATCCCAAATCACCCTTTTACAAATTAGTGGGTCCCAAATCACAGTAGAAAGACCCCTTTCCCTGCACTCTCTGGTATCAAGGTGCAATTTTATTAAGTTGTAGTACTTGCATACTAGCTCAATTATACTTAAAAAGTATGTCGTAGAAAAAAAAAACAATGGAGTATGTGCTTTCTGTAAATTTTGTTTTTCTTCTGGTGAACTGACCTTGCTTTTAGTGCTGATCTCACTGCTCTGGGAGCTGCTGCTGCTGTGGCGCTTCTTGACCTTTCGAAACATCCTTCACCATGACGCCAGTGCTGCAGTTCTCCAGCTTACCAGCAGATTGCAGCAGAGTCTGAGGAGATTTATCAGGTTTTAGATCAATTTAAAGGTACAGTCCTTCTTCCAAAACGTGCCCTTGTTTTGCGCCGTTTCGCTATGGTAAGCTTATTATAATTGTTTGTATTTTAGATCATAGCGGGGTGACTTCAAGAGAAATTGCGTACGTGTCACCCGTCTGCATGTCTCGTCATATTCGGCTACTTTCGTGCATGTACAGTTGCGTCTCAATAAATTAGAATGTTGTGGAAAAGTTCATTTATTTCAGTAATTCAACTCAAATTGTGAAACTTGTGTATTAAATAAATTCAATTGCACACAGACTGAAGTAGTTTAAGTCTTTGGTTCTTTTAATTGTGATGATTTTGGCCCACCAATTCATTATCTCAACAAATTAGAATCATTCATAAGACCACTAAAAAAAACATTTTTAAGTGAATTGTTGGCCTTCTGGAAAGTATGTTCATTTACTGTATATGTACTCAATACTTGGTAGGGGCTCCTTTTGCTTTATTTACTGCCTCAATTCCACGTGGCATGGAGGTGATCGGTTTGTGGCACTGCTGAGGTGGTGTGCATGCCCAGGTTTCTTTGACAGTGGTCTTCAGCTCATCTGCATTTTTTGGTCTCTTGTTTCTCATTTTCTTCTTGAAAATAGCCCATAGATTCTCTATGGGGTTCAGGTCTGGTGAGTTTGCTGGCCAGTCAAGCACACCGACACCATGGTCATTTCAGTGTGGGCAGGTGCCAAACCCTGCTGGAAAATGAAATCAGCATCTTCAAAAAGCTGGTCAGCAGAAGGAAGCATGAAGTGCTCCAAAATTTCTTGGAAAACAGGTGCAGTGACTTTGGTTTTCAAAAAACACAATGGACCAACACCAGCAGATGACATTTCACCCCAAATCATCATAGACTTTGGAAACACTGGACTTCAAGTGACTAGGGCTATGAGGTTCTCCACCTTTCCTCCAGACTCTAGGACCTTGGTTTCCAAATGAAATACAAAACTTGCTCTCATCTGAAAAGAGGACTTTGGACCACTGGGCAATTCTTCTTCTCCATAGCTCAGGTAAGACACCTCTGACATTGTCTGTGGTTCAGGAGTGCTTTAACAAGAGTAATATGACAACTGTGGCCAAATCCCTTGACACGTCTGTGTGTGGTGGCTCTTGATGCCTTGACCATCTAGCCTCAGTCCATTCCTTCTGAAGTTCACCCAAATTCTTGAATCAATTTTGCTTGGCAATCCTCATAAGGCTGCAGTTCTCTTGGTTGGAAATGAATCTTTTTCTTCCACACTTTTTCCTTCCCCTCAACTTTCTGTTAACATGCTTGGACACAGCACTCCGTGAATAAAATGAATATTTGTGGCTTACCCTCCTTGTGAAGGGTATCAATGATTGCGTTCTGGACAATTGTCAGATCAGCAGTCTTCCCCATGATTGTGTAGCCTAGTGAGCCAAACTGAGAGACCATTTTGAAGGCTCAAGAAACCTTTGCAGGTGTTTTGATGTGTTCGCAAAGTCAGAATTACATGATTAAAAACTTGAAATACTGATCATTTTTCTTGCAATTGCGAATTTATATCTCAACTACTTTGCTTGCAATTCTGGCTTTTCTTATATATCTCATAATTCTGACTTTTCTCAATATTGCGAGTTTATATCTCATAATTCTACTTTTCTCAATATTGCGAGTTTATATCTCATAATTCTGACTTTTCTCGTTATTGCAAGTTTATATCTCACAATTCTGACTTTTCTCATTATTGCAAGTTTACATCTCATAATTCTGTCTTTTCTCATTATTGCAAGTTTATATCTCATAATTCTGTCTTTTCTCATTATTGCAAGTTTATATCTCATAATTTTGACTTTTCTCATTATTGCGAGTTTATATCTCATAATTTTGACGTTATAACTTTATAACAGTTGCAACTTTATATCATGCAATTCTGAGAAAAGTCAGAATTGTGAAATAAAAACTCACAATTACCTTATTTGTGTGCGTTACATAATTATGAGTATTCCAAAGTATTTAGATTAAGTTACTAAACTTGAGTAATGCAACCAAATACATTACTAATTACTTTTTAAAGCATGTATTTTGTACATCTGCAGTGAAATACATTTTAAAAGTAACCTACCCAGCCCTGATTGTAACATAATATTGTAATTATTCAAAAATATACATTAGAGTGTTGTTAAGTATGATTAATTTCTATTATTCAGTTCAAACTGACCATTTCAATTAATCGATTTATGTCTTGATGCTTATTCACACTTCTAACCGCAAAAAAAAAGCTATCTCGGCGTAATTAACAACGTAGTACTTACGTAGTATTTCAGCTCAGGTATATTAATGTTTCAGAATACGCCTTCATAATTGTTTACGAAACCGCATGGACATGTTCTCGGGGTTCAAGGAGCCCACACCCCATCAAACAATGGTGCCAAACTTTAGGTAACTTCCTAGGAATCTACAGAGAGGCGCTGAGCTCGCGCACTGTGCGATAGTACGCACGAGCTCACTGTTAATGAAAATCCCGCGGAAAGTAAAGGAAACCCGTTGCTAGGATAAACATTCAGCAGCACCCCACGTCTAACTTGACTACTGCAAACGCAAAGGGGTGTTATTTGTTCGTTTATTGGCATCTCTATCATGAAACATGGAGAATATGAACTTGGTAAACAAGCACACTGGGCATACCTTTATTTTGAGCTCACTATGTAGCAGTGTAGGGCTGTAATAATTATTATTAATATGGTTCATCAAAGCGACGGTCGGCAGCTCTCTCTCTCTGGCGACTTCTGACACTTCACTTCCTGTACGGCTCCACCCTGAACTTCTTAAAGGAGCCGCACGCTAGTTGCTGGCTAAATATGGAATGGAATTACTACTACTTACTAAATACTGCAGTCTACATACTAATATTTTAAATATAAAGTGTCTAACAAATTAAGAATGGACAGAACTATAACCATTCATTCATTTATTCATTCATTCATTCGTAAGAGGCTATCCTTAGTAAAACTATAAGCTGCATACAGTCTATTTAACCCATTTATTTACTTATTAAACAATTAATAGGTGGTGTTCTGAAGGCAAAACAGCAGTCACGCGCTTCTACGCGGTTCTACAGTTCCGTGAACGAGATTCAGTATGTGGAATGAAACGATTCAAAGATTCGAATCATTTACGAACGAAGCACCGTAGACTTGAGGTGTGGATTTAAAAGATTCGAACTCCGAATCGTTTACGAACGAAGTCTTTGCTGCTTCCTCGCAGACTTGGGTTGTTGCTGTCACCATGTCGACACTGAAGCGGGTTGTATGGCCCCAAGTCATTCTCTTCGGCGATTCAATAACACAGGTAACGTTTTGAGACGCTGAGCCGTTTGGGCTTTCACTCGTACTATAACCTGCATTGTTTTTGTTGCAGTTTGCGTTTCAAGCGAACGGATGGGGATCTGAAATCTCTCATAAGCTCGCGAGGTACATGACGGCAAGGATTCTTCATTGCATTGCATTCACACTAACTTCATTGCTGATGATTTTTATCATTTCTTTGATTTATTAGAAAATGCGACGTGGTAAACAGGGGCTTGTCAGGATACAACACGCGGTGGGCTGAGATTGTGCTTCCTCGTGTTGTGCCCATTTCTGATGCTCCTATTGCGGCTGTGACTGTTTTCTTTGGCGCTAATGATTGTGCTTTGGAAGGTACGAATATTTCCCGTGTTGTGGATCACCTGTAAACACGTGATATGAGACACTCTCTTGTGTTTACAGAGCAGAACCGCGCGCAGCACGTGCCTCTCCAGGAGTTCTCGGAGAATCTGAAGGATATTGTCAGATATCTGGTGTCTATAGGAGTGTCCAATGACAAGATCATCTTCATCACACCACCTCCACTTCAAGAAGCCGCCTGGGAGAAAGAGTGCTTGCTGAAAGGTGACTTTAGGTCGTGTTCAAAATTTTAGTGTACTACTTTTGTTTTTTAAAAAGTAGTATGTGACATAGTAAAAAGTACACAACTTCATTACTTTGAAGTAATCTGGTTTTGTGTAAAAATGTTTACAGTCTGAGCAAATAAATCAGATTATTTTGGATTCTTCATGCTGAAAATTGAGTGCTTTGCATTGTGGGATACAGTCAGGGTTGGGGAGTAACGAAATACAAGTAACTTAGTTACGTATTTAAAATAGAACATTTGAGTAACTGTATTTCATTACAGTTACATTTTAAAAGGGTGGTGATCAGATTACAGTTACATCTGAAAAGTGTTTTAGATTACTAAAGTGATTACTTTGAATTTTAATGTCATTTAAATAAATTACTTTTTTCCTCATTTACAATAAAACTATCAAAGTTGCACGTTCAAAATATGTCACTATTGTATGAATATGTGACTCAATTACAGCTAAAAGGACTTTATTAATAATTTTCTGAAGTTTTTTGTAGATAAGTTACGTCGCCATCTTGCTCCAAACAAAATAACTTAAACGCACTTGACCAACATGTAAAAACAAACTACCCGCGAGGGCCATAAATTGGGAAAAGCATACTATACTATGTCCAGGACTAGCTTAAAGGAGTAGCTCCTTTCATTCATTTCAACAAAGGCAGCGGCTCATTATTTACACTGTCAAAATAGCGATAGATTCTATGTACACCATGTAAAGTTCTTTGTAATAAGAGTAAATAGTAGCTAGTTAGATGCTATCTATACTTAATATTGGCAGATACTATTTGCACCTCAGTGTTTTTGTACATTAACAGGATGCAGTAGTGTAAATGATCATATTTATTAAAATTATTAAATGGATGGTGTCTGGATTGTGAGAATAAAAACCTTTCCCTAACCCTACCTAATAAGCACTTTTAATACTGTTAACCACTTGTTCGAATTTGCGCTCGGCTAAAGGCGGATTCGAACGCACGTCGATGGGGTTAAAAGCTAGCTCAGAGGTGGTAACGCACTACAGCTGCGCAGTTGAAGACAATAAATTTTACATGTCTTTTTTAGATATAAATAATTGCAATGAAGTATGCTACATAGTGTGCGCACTATGTATAATGTCTTATCCAGACATTAGTGTAAATAGCGTTTGCTAGCAAGGCAAGCTATTTGCACTTAGTGTAAATAGACACTGTTTACCGCGCATCCCCCTCACTGACATATTAGCCACATTTTTAGCATCGGTTTCTAACTGGATGCCAGTTAACACATTTACCCTAATCTTTTAAAGGATTAAAAATGCTAAATAATCCCCCCCCCCCCATCCCATCCCATCCCATCCCATCCCATCCAAGTGCACATACACAGCAGTGAGTAGTGAACAAGTGCGCACACACACACACAGAGTGAACACACACCCGGAGCAGTGGGCAGCTATTGCTGCAACGCTCGGGGAGCAATTAGGGTTAGGTGTCTTGCTCAAGGGCACCTTAGTCATTACTGCATATTGCATGGTGTTTCTCATAATATTTAAAAAAAAAAATACTTGGCAGCATTTATGCACACGCTGAATATGATTTTCTCAGTGTTTAAACGGCTGTTTTCATCAGGTTCAGCTTTGAATCGGTTGAACTCTGTGGCTGGTCAGTATGCGCAGGCCTGCGTCCAGGCTGCAGGACAATCTGGTGTGGATGTTCTGGATCTCTGGACACTCATGCAAAAAGATGGACAGGTAACACACATACTGTTGTGATTGAACTTGTATAAAAATAACTAGAATGTAAAAAAATGCATTTTCCCCCTCAGGATTTCTCGGTGTATCTTTCGGACGGACTGCATCTTTCTGATAAAGGCAACCAGTTTGTGGAAGAGCATTTATGGACACTTCTTGAGCGCCGAGTGGCTGATTTGCCCTTCATTCTGCCTTACTGGGGGGACGTGGACCCAAAATGCCCTGAGAGCAGCCTACTGTGCGATTAAAACTCAGGTCACATGACGCACAGCGGCTAAAACACCATTCGGTTCGAATTTGAACATTTTTGGACACACTTAAGGACCAGCCATCAGTCCTATTTGAAAACAGCGAGTGTTTTGACAGATGCCACAGATTATGTTTGATGTTCTGCCAAAAAAATATTTCTGAACTATTAAAGTTTGGCGAGGCCAATTGATTTACTGGGACACTCACACAAAGCTTGTGTAGCGACAATAGCTGCTTTCATATTTATATATCCTTGAAAAATCAAATGCATTTCCATGCATTTTTTTTTTCAGTGTACAGCCATAAAATAATTCGAAACACTTCAGTGTGGAGGCAGTTTATTCATGTGGGTTCATATCCCAAGAATAAAATAAAATGTCACAACCAAGCATCAGAAACACACTGAATAATAGCAGATTGACATCAAATACAGCTTTCTACATCCAAGTGAGAGGTTTTAATTAATTCTGATTTGATATACAGGAATATAACAAACAATACAAAATATATATTTAGTCCTTTGACTTATGGCACATGAAAACGTTAAAACTCAACATTAATTGTCAGATATTTCACAGTGGGGGCATTATAGTCCTTTCTAAAGAATCGATTGATTTTGGTCACATCTATACAACCGTTTTAGTGGCAAAAAGAGAAAATCTATGAAATATGCACATCCCTTGCCTCTATAATCAGTGTTTCACATAATTATACTGCTATATTAAAATGACACGAGATGCTGAAGCACATAAACTCGACAAGCCTTAAAATGCAAAAATATATGAACATCCTGTGCAATTTCAATCATTAAGCTTTAAGAAAGCGTCCAGGACAACTCATAAATAGCACCTGCTCTAACAGTTTTCATACACATACGACAATTTATTCATATAGATAAGACAATGAACATGCATAAATTGAATTTTCTCAGCAAGTCGACCTAAAAGTGTGATGACATGTATAGAGGCGTACTGTAGGCATGTTTTAATGAGGTATAAATGAATACAAGAATTTGCACAACTGGAACTGTTACAAGGCACATATTGATGGTGTTTAAAAGGAATATTTCAGGATTAATACAAGCTAAAGGTTTAGTTCACCCAAAAATGAAAATGCTGTCATTTACTCACCCTCATGTCTTCCAAACTCATCGTAAGACGTTCAATCATCTTCGAAACACTGATTTATTTTTAATGAAACCTGAATTCACATAATGAACACATTTATTTTATGATCAACAAATCAGCATAGAGCTCAACAAACATGGTAAATGGAAACTCAGTTGTACTTACTTGATGTGGAAGAATCTGTTCATCATATAAAGCAGTCATGTCTCTTCAGAAGAACCGCTCGATTTGTATAGACGGTTTAAAATGTCGAAGTTTTGGAGGAATGGACATTAGTGATTTGGGGGTTTGAAACAACATGAGGATGAATAAATAATGAGAGAATTTTCACTTTGGGGTGAACTGTCCCTTTAAGCTCTACAGACCGCATATCTGTGGTTGTCAATTACCACAATAAAATAATTTTGGTTTGTACAAAACAATTAAAAGTGCCTAAACAGGAAGTATATGGGGCAAATGTACAATTATAAAAGGAATCATTCACCCTGATTGAATTATCACTTTAACCCCTACATTTTCACTGTAAGTCAACGTATTTTTGCTTGCTTTTAAAAACTGATGAGCAAATCGCATTTCGCAGCGTTCTAAAGCCGTATTGAATTCTTTCCTTTAATTTTTGGATTTACCAAACATCAGTTCTCTTGGCAGTTTCTGACATGCTTTTAAAGGATTAGTTCACTTCAGAATTCAAATTTCTAAATTTACCCACCCCTTCATGAAGGTTTTTGAGGAACACATTCCAGGTTTTTTCTCCATATAATGACTTTAACAGTTACCAACGGGTTGAAGGTGCAAATTGCAGTTTCAGTGCAGCTTCAAAGAGCTCTACATGATCCCAGACAAGGAATAAGAGTCTTATCTAGCGAGAGAAAAAAAAAAAAAAAAAAAAAAAATATATATATATAGAGAGAGAGAGAGAGAGAGAGAGAGTTTTTAATCAGAAATGCAAGTGTTTACAAAGTGAATGTGCAAAGATTTTTTATTTATTTATTTAGAAAATTATCATTTTGCTAGATAAGACCCTTATTCTTCAGCTGGGATCATGTAGAGCTCTTTGAAGCTGCACTGAAATGGCAATGTGGACCTTCAACCCGTTGAATCCCAGTGAAGCCCACTATATGGAGAAAAATCCTGGAATATTTTCCCCAAAAACCATCATTTCTTTTCAGATGAAGAAAGAAGACAAACATCTTGGGGGAGAATAAATTATCAGAATTTTTGTTTCTGAACTGAACTAATCCTTTAAATGACACTACTTGTAACAACAATAATTGTGCATTAAAATTATGCTACAAAATTTTTAGAAACCATCTGTAATGTGTCAGCAGTCTACATACCACATACACTTTTAAGTGCACCAACAAAACGAAGCCTGATTGCACCCTGTTTATCATGCCTGTTGTCTCAATCGAGTGATCTTTGACTTATGCGTATGAGCCTGTGTTTTCAGCACTCGGTCTCTTTACTGTCAATGCGCGCCTGTCTCGTCAGCCGTCTCTTGTCCCCGCGGGATGGCGTTGCCTGACCGGTGAGGTCCTCGAAGGACCTGGCAGCTGTGCCGCTTGGAGGGAAGCCTTCCTCCTCGTCCAGGTGAGAGGAGTCGCCGCTGGGGTCCTCCTCGATGGTATCCATTCGCAGCTGATCCACTCTGGGTCCGGCGGAGAGGTTGGCAGGGTCTGGGGCGGCGAGCGTCTCCTGTGCCGATGAGACGCCGGGGCCCGTGGGGCCCAGTGAGGGCTGAGGTCGTGCTGCCACTGAATGCTGATGAGGGGCCTTGACAATGCGGAGGGGCGCCGATTCCAGACTGCTCAGTATCTCTGCGCTCTAAGGGTAGAAGTTTGGGACAGAATCAGTGAGGGAGACTTCCGAACACCTTATCATGGAATTCACTACAACTAGGGATGGGCACAAGGACTCGGAAAGTGACAGTAATGATCGATTTTGAATAGTGCTGGGGCGAACAAGTTACAAGTAACTCAAGTTATGTAATCAGATTACTTTTTTTAACAATAACAATTGTTAAATTTAACAATAAAGTAATGAATTACTTTTAAATTTACAACAAAATATCGGAGTTACTTAGTTTTCCATTTATTGACAGCTCTCCTGTCCCCATGTTGAGAGAAATCAGGAGTAGGTGCAGAAGCGATGTGTGTAACATGATGGTTATTCTAGACTAAATGTGAGCATAAATTTACTCATTTACGACTTCTCCTGCATCCTGTTCTTCTGTATTCTAGAATGGCAGCACAAGCTGAAAGGTTTGAGCTGCGCCCTCTACTGTACAGTCGTGAATTTGCATTTCCTTCAGCATGAGGCTTACTTATTTCACTTTTGGTGTGAAAGGGCCTTTGCATCTGCCAAAAATAGAACTTTTTTTGTTGTTGTAAAAGAAACAGCCAAGCCCAGATGAGGAAATAGCATTACTTTCCATAAAAAGTAACTCAGTTAAGCAATTAGTTGCTTCTTTTTTTTTTTTTTAGAGTAACGCAATATTGTAATGCATTACCTTTAAAAGTAATTTCCCCAACATTCATATTTGACATATTTAAATGTTTCCATGAACATGCAAATTAGTCTCCGCATCCACTCAATCACACCAACTCCGACTGCCTGATCCACTCGGTCAACTGTAGTAAAGCTACACAATGGTAACCGGAAATACTGGTTTAATTCAGCCATATATAAGAGTGAATTAAACAGGCACGTCTACAAGTCCATGAATGATCATGCGTTTTATGTATCGCTCTCTACAATATTAAAAGCCCTGTCTTACATATTGGCAAGATTGGTTACGTTTGTGACAGTAGGTGTTTTTGGGACTGTCTTTGGTTCTCTGCAGTTTTAAGGAGAAAATACTCAGCAACAGTGTCTTAAATACACTGCATAGACAAATAAACAACATTAAAAGCTTGATTCCTTTAAAGATCCCCCTATATTGGCTTCTATGTTAACTTATAAAACTTTTGAAACTTTATTAACATAAACCGGGAATATCGCTGTGAAATTAATTAAACAATATATTTTGCTGATTCCAATTCTGTATGTTTTTCAATAAAAATAATTGAGGGAAAAAGGAAATGATTTTAGGTTACATCTTATGTGTTGATGTTTTTAGCAATTTAATTGTTTTAATTATTATTTTTTTAAATGAATTGAATTATTTTGAGTCGCTTTGGCCCCTGGTTAAGAACCACTGATCTAGACAATCGGAACGAAACAAAACAGAGGGTTTCGAAAGCAAGACACAAAATATTTTGAACTATTTGTTAACTTGACACATCTTAAAACCATGACTGAATTAACAACAAGGCACGATGGGAAAACATATATATGATGCTTGTATACTTAACTACTGATGCACCAAAACTTTATTTCTATTTTTTTAATTTAACCTTTTTTTCTCCCAATTGTTTAAAAATAAAATTTATACATTTTTGAAAATCCACCACAAAAGTGGACATAAAATAAAACCAGTTTTTTGAAACATCTAGGATCTCATTTTGATCAATTGTACATCATTTTAATGCACAATTTTTTAATACAGTATAGATAAAATTAGAACAAAGTCTAAAGGACATCTATTACAATTAATATATAAGCAGTTATAGTATTCTGATTTACCGTATCTGTCGAGTAGACAAACTGATGCCCATCCCTATGCATAAAATTAACAGCATGCTACACTTGAGTTAGATGCAGCAAAATTTGCAATCCATTCAACATCTCTTGAACCAAAGTTCAAGTTACAAAGCCGTGCATTTAAAACGCTCAAGTACTGAACTGCATCAAAAAAAAAAAAAAAACACGTTTGAACCAGAAACCGTCAACACACCCTCATTGACACTCAATGCACATACAGGACAAGCTGAACTAAACTCAGTCGGCCCATCGGACACGTCACAACCAACGCGTTCTGACTCGTCACACTCGGGGGGGGGGAGCGCAGTAGTGCGGGGGGCCGTAAGACACACACTCACCTGAGTTGAGAGCTCTACTACACACCTCCACCACCATCTGCTGCAGTTCCACAAGGGTCAGAGCAAACAAGCCACAAGTCATACATGTGCAGCCATGCTCGCTCCTACTAGCCCTGATAAAAGACGCTATGCTAACTGAATTAGCAAGTTATTATGTTACTTTGGGTTCTGGACGATGCAGGTTTAGTGTGTTAGTCTGTTAGTATTCGCTGCATGAGAAAGGAGACCATCGTGGGAGTTGTATTTTAGTGACAGAAGGACTTACACTGGGGTACATCATGGTTTTGGAGTTTTCCTCATATTGTTGATCCAGTTTCTTGTCCTATAAACAAGCAAAGAGAGATGATCACTGTTATGCCGTGTTTAGCCAAAAATGACAATTCTGTCATCATTTAATCACCATAATTCCTTTACTTCTGTGTAACATGGTTTCTGAAAGTAACAGCAATATGGGGCTTCAATAAAGCTTAGCTGCCTAAACAGTAGAAAGGCGAAATGTTGGGCTGTTGTCTTTCCTTTTTATCAAACAGATAGGAAAACTTCAACATCCACAATGCACTGGGCATGTTGCCGTCCGAGGCAACTCCCTCTAGTCCGCTTTGGATACGCTTGACCAGAGTCAAACACTACCTTGCTTCAGTAGGAAATACTTCTTAGTAAACTTGTCTAGTCATGATGGTGTTGACTTATATTTTACCCGGGTGTAAGAATACAAAGAGTAAAATGTTTAGGGGGAGTGAATTACTCTCAGTTTCCAGTGAAGGATCCAGCGTGTTGTGGTCAGTGGTTAAAGGCTGCAAACAATTGTAAATATGGAGAAAAATCTGAAAAACCTTGATGTTTGTAATCAACATTTTATACTGGATGACCACGAACACAGTGTTTTAGGCCAAAAGGAGGGGAAAAATGGAAAAAAAAAAGTTTTCAAGAAAGCCCTGGAGTTGTCAAAATTGCCACATTTTGCATCATCTGGCAACTTTTGCTGACAAATAAACTAATTTTTTACCCTGGGTAACATGGTGAACGGGTAAACATTGAAAATTGGAAAAGTTACACTTTAAATGAAAAGAATCATCTTCACTTATTGCAAAGACAAGAGCAGCTTGAATATTCTACCATATAAGTCCCACAGAAGAAAGTCAAAGAGGACTAGAACTACTACAGTGAGTGAATTAATTTTCATTTTATATGGAAAAATGAATTCAGAATAAACATATTGACTGAAATACGTCTCACCACACAGTGCACCAGTATGCTTAGGGGAATCCAGAACAGGAGAGAGAAGACCACCACTGATCCCACTATGTTGTCAGCCAAGAACTTCCCTGCACATTGACAGAAAAGTCACCAAAATATGCATAAAAAGTCAGATGATTCGTAGCTAAATTCACTCTGCTATCCCTTACCAAATGTGTTGATGTCCAGTTTGTCTATGAAGTCCCATAAACGTTCAATGACATCTTGGACTTGCTTCATGCATTTACCCTGAAATGAACAACACCATTTATAGCTAACACTATGCAGTCTGATAAATGATCATTGTCAAAACATAGACAAGCAATGCACTCACGGTCCCATCACAGAAGCCAACGGTACAGGGTTTGCCCTTGCGCAGGTAAAGATATGACCCTCCATTATCAAAGGGAGTACACATCCCGTTTTTGCTTCTACAGCACACTTTACACGAGTCTTCAGTCTCTGAAAAACATCACAGCAAATGGACAGACTCAGCACTTTTGCATTCATAATGGAGGCTAAAACAGTAAACATGACTATTATAATGCATAATTTGGTACTAGTTTCGATTAAGACCAATATCAGGCCAGTTTGATGACGCTCGCTAATATATGTGCATGATCTGTTAACATTTATTAGGAGTAAATGACCCTAAATATTCCTGTAACGTCAGCCTTTTTTGTACATCTTACATGCTATGATTAAATAGGAAAGACTGGGCATAAAAGTCACATCACATGGTTTGTATTTGCACTATCATAAAGATGGGGGTCAGTACTTTTTTTTTTTTTTTTTTTTTACTTTCTATTCATCAAAGAAACTTGACAAAATGCATCATAGTTTCCACAAAAATGTTTCCTGCTTTGAGGAGGACAAGAATAAGAGGAAGAAGGAAAAGAAGAAAAAATGTTTCCTAAGCATCAAATCAGCATATTATAATGATTTCTGAATGATCATGTGACAAACTCCAGTCTTTATTGTCACATGATCATACCAGTCACACCAATAATGATGGTGAACATTCAGCTTTATCATCAAAGCAATGAATTGCATTTTAAAATATATTCAAATAGAAAACAGTTCTTTTAAATTGTAAGAATATTTCACAATATTAATGTTTTTGATCAAATAAATCCAACCTTGGTGACTACAAAACTCTTCTTTCAAAACCATGAAAAAAATCTTATAAAAAAAAAAAAAAAAAAAAAAAAAAAATCACTAAAAATTGACCCTCATCTTTTTTCCAGTGCAATAATGGTGTAAATGTTCAAAAGCTTTATTGTAGCCAAAATATTAAGGTCGATGTCTACATAGACATTGAAAAATATCAACTGGAGTAACTAGCCTTAGTCTGCCATCTATAGAAACAACGTTATATTGTCCATCGCAGCTCACTAAGGATCAACACTGGGCGTGCAAATAGAGATCTCTGTTGTGCTCTAGTGTGAACTCAGAGGACGGTTTGTTAAGACATTTACCATTGCAGGCGCAGGACACAAGGTTATGCAAGGCCTCACAGAAAGGCTTGCACTCGCCCTTCTGACATCGACCCTTGTCCACACACTCTGTATTATCAACCAGGTTCCCAGGTGTGGGGCAATCACTGCTCTTGCCTGGAATACACAAGGGTAAAAAAGTTAGCCAACCAAATATACGTTGTGTGGTCAGTAGTGGTCTGGATAAACTACAATGACATTGGGGAGGGGTTTTCTGCCATTAGTCATTTTATTATTATGTGCCATTAAAGTTAGTGTGAGAAGACTGACCTGTGCACTTTGACATGTTCTTGCAGGTGGCAGTGATGATCTCCTGACAGATCTTATCTGCACTTTCAAACTTACAGTTCTTGCAGCAGGGGCTGTTCCTGTCACTGAAGGTCACAGAAAAACAATATCAGGCACAAATACCCATAGCAACAATGACCTTAAGAGAACCACAGCTCTCAATAAGAGTGTTTTAAACCACAGTAACCATCAGTCAGGTTATGGAAGAAAAAAAGGGCTTGAAATTAACTTTTTAGGGCACATTTTCACTGGTTTCACTCAATTTTGACATTGATATAATGGGGGAAAAAGTGTCAAAGATATTTTTAATATTTCATCATTTGGCAGCAGGTATATTAGGCTGTCGTCACTTTAAGACCTGACGCATGGATCCATTATACTGTTACACACGAGTTTTCTTTCTCAACTGTTAACGTTCAATTAAAACATAACTGACTGTATACGTGAATACTCGCAAAGACAGGGATTTTGACACTGTTGTGCGAATTTGACTGTTAAGACACATTAAACAATGACAAAGAACTCCATTTAGTACTGAGAGGCGGCTTTAGGTGTGCACACAAAATTTGCGGGAATGAGTAAAATTATGTGTAGCATGCACAATCCCACGTTGAAATTCAAGCTCTGTAACACCAACAATATTCATCGGGAGCAAATGAAACGAGTGAGTGAGGGGAGGCGGGTTTGTGTGTCTACTCTCTGTTGGAGAGATGAGGGAGAGAGAGAGAGAGAGAAAGAGCAACTGGTATCTATTCTGCGGAAAATGTGTATTGGAAGCATTTCAGATGCCTGCAACTGACAAATGTATACATTACATTACAGTTACAGTACACATAGGAGTGACTGCGTTACACACCAATACTGATATATATGTATATATGTCATTATCTTACAAAAACCATGGTGATTAGGAGCTCAAAAACATTTTATCAGTGCTAAAAGATAGATGTGCAGCTTAATAATTTTGTGAAAACACAAGGATTCTTTGATGAACAAAGTTCAAAAGAACAGTATTTATTTTATTATAAAACTTTTGTAACATTTTTGACACTTTTGATCAATTTAATGCATCCTTGCTAAATAGAAGTATTGATTTCTTTAAAAAAAAAATGGAATGGCATGTAACTCACTTTTGCAATAAATATATAACATTGAATGCCTATAAAATATATATGATTGAATGTCTATAAAATCAATAGTTTTATTTTATAGTTTTTATTTGATAGTCATTTATTGTGCAAAAAAAAACCTGCCTATAAAAGACATTAAGTACAGTTTTTTATATACTTTTTTAGAATTATTAAATTATATTAATTATTTTTTATTCCATTGATTAATATTTTATTAACTTAATTTATTAATATTATGATACATCTCAGAGCTTGTTGGTTTGGCTCATGGCTTAGACTTTGGTATTTTTTAAATCCCTATGAAGACAATAACTGGGAAAAATACTTCTGGATGAAGAAAATAGTTAGCGATCACTATTGTGATCTAGATCTGGGCAAACTAGTTGATGCTGATAATTTCAGAAATGGTCTATCGCGATCAGCGTCTTTACCTGCATTGTGCCTGCTTCCTGAATTTGCACTTAGCTGTGCAACAGGGGTCACTATTGAGATGAAGCAGTCCAGGGTCGCAGTCTTCGTCCTCCTCTACACGGGAGTTTCCACACAGCTTACTGCTTCTCTCCTTAAAGCACTGATGGGCCTTGAGCTTTAACGTCCTACTGACCGAGAACCTGCTACAGCTGGAGAAGCGCTGAGGGAAACAACAGGCAAGTGAGAAAAAGTAACTACATGTCAAAGGAAATAATCAACACAGGATGGAGAATACCTTGTTGTTGTAGTGATCTCCACTGACTGCAATAGGGTACATGACAAATTTGCCGCCGTGGTCGTCGTTGGGTGCACAATCAGCTATGTTGTCTGGATCGTGTTCAGCTCCGAAGTTGTGTCCGAGCTCATGAGTAGTTACAAGATCTGCTTCCTGGATAGACAATACATCATTGTGCTTCCTGCTAAAAAACATCTAGTATACACAATCCAAGTGGTAATGTTAAAGCAATGTATGCAATTGTATACCTTAGTCAGAATAGTTTTTCCATAATTCATGGTGCTTGTCAAGCCAGTGTTCAGGTAACTGGGTTTCCTGACGGTCTGGGATGGATAGTATGCTGGAAGACAAAATGAATGTGCAAAGTCAAGCCCTGTTGAGTGGATTTCCATTGAATTCCACAGTTGTAAAGATACTTACGTTTAGGGCAGAGTCCTCCCAATCCCTGTTTGGAAGGGGCCACGTATGCCAGACCAAGAGTGCCATCATCAAAGTCCTGATAGGTGAAGAGATGGGCGAGGCAAACTGCGGAGGCGTTGTCTGCGATGTCATAACTGAATTGCTAAAGAGAACCGAGAGAAAGATGAGAAAGTGAGTACCTACAAATCTGTGCTTCAAAGCTTCTCACACAAAATAAAATTTGACCCACTGGCCTTTTATAAAAATTAAACATTTAGAAGGCACTAAAGATGGTTGATCAAAAGCTTTTGTATTTACTGTAAATTTGTTAAATAATAAATTCACTAAAGTGATCCTGTATCATGTTTCTGAGAATACCAAAATGTTGTTTTGATAATGTCATTCAAACAAACTTGCCCTTAGAGTTGATTTGATCAATAATATTTTCATAAAATAACTGTTGTATAGTGCTTTTAGAACACCATTAATTAATTAATTTAAATAACATTATGAAGATGTATCTTTAACCCTTGTGTGTCAACTAAAAAAAAATTTCCATTTCCAAAAACTTTTTGGGAGCACAGTCTTAAGTTTGGTCTCATTTTAAAGAAGACCATTGGCAGATAATTGCTGAAATAAAAAAAGTTGTGAAATTAGAAAAAGGTATATAGAAGTTTATGAAAATGATTTTTAAATTAAATATATATTTTGTTAAACATGTTGAACTCTAAAACTGCTAGAATATCAAAGCCATAAATCTAAGTAAGTTGTGTTGCAAATTTGAGGTTTATCTCTCAAAAAATGAGCTTTCAGTAAGATTTTGTTTGGGCGCAGTACCACATTTTCCCCATTAAACGCCAATAAAGCTCCGCTGGTACACAGTGGCTGGATTTGTGATTTTCAGTAGAGTTTTTCTCTCTCAAATATTACACGCACAGTTTTTTTTTTTTTTTTTAAATATGCATATAAACCACACTCTGACATCCATACCAACCCACCCACACATTTATAGCTGCAAAATTGATCCAATTGGCTCTATAATATGCAGAAGCAGAAAACAGGAATAATGAAAATTGCACCATTTGGTAAAAATAGTAAACATTTTTGAAGTCTTGCCAACAGAATGAACTTTCTATTAGCAAAGATTACATGCTTTTATAGTTTTAAAAAAAAATGCATTTGTTATGGCTAAGGTCCTGAGTGTCACTATTTGTGTACCTAAAGGAGATGGGGGTAAAGTAGTAAAAATTTAATGAAAATACACACCTGAGCCAACATTTATGCAGTTAACACAGGTAAAAAAAAAAACTGAAAAAGACGAGATCTTGTGTTTTTTTCCCCTGTTCCACTGCTCTGCGTTTCGCATTTTTAACTGCAAAAACAT
This sequence comes from Opsariichthys bidens, assembly GCA_037194245.1. Classification (NCBI taxonomy): domain Eukaryota; kingdom Metazoa; phylum Chordata; class Actinopteri; order Cypriniformes; family Xenocyprididae; genus Opsariichthys; species Opsariichthys bidens. Next base: position 6,040,576 of record CM074286.1, on the reverse strand, counting down.
GTTCTATGTGAATGACCCCTTAGGGAGTCAATTGTGAACAAATTCACAGACAGAGTCTGATTCAAACCATTAGAGTTTAAGTGAATCGGACCTCACACAGTCATCATTTATATGTGCAGGAAACACTGGCGCACACCCTAACCAGATAATATCTGACGAATCCCACCTGCCTTCATTTTGAAATGCTGTCTTATTTTTTAAATTATTGTAGTACACTGTAATCTTTATGTTGCATTTGCGATCATTTTTTCACAGTCTGCCACCAATGACATCTGGCCTGAATACAAAGCACAGCTGATCCCAAAACCAGATATGACACTTACTTCCAGAAGCTTCTTCACATCCCACACACCGTCCTTTCTTCCTAATGGGCTTCCATCCATGTTGTAGTGAAAGACTCCTGGGGCAACTTTTGTGGGCTCCTTGTTTATAATGATCTGTTGGCATATTTACATCTTAGAGGGTAAGACAACACTTACTGATCAAACTTTGAACATTGAGATGAAGTGATAACAAGCTTTTAAAAAGGCAAAGCATTGAGCACATGGACTCCACTGTAACAAAGTGGAAAATGCATGAAATGGACTTCGTCACAATGGGAGAAAATATACGTATCACAAGCCACATCCGAGAAAGGCCAAAATTAAGTCACACCTGGAGTTTGCTACAAGCCATGTGACAAAAAACTTTGATGGTCTGATGAAACTAACATTAAGCTCTTTGTATTAGAGTTGAGTCAGCTGCTATGATCACTTTGACTTGAGTCACCAGTTCTCATTGAGAGTCATCAAGAATGAGAAAATCAGGGTTGCATTGGGACAATCCCATAAATCTGTATGACTTTGACACACAAAAGGAAGCGTTTTGAATAATGTTCTGGGGCCTCATTTATAACCATTGCGTACGCTCAAAACATGCCCTGAAAGAGGCGTACGCCACTTCTTACGCAAAAGTTGGGATTTATAAAAACAAAGTTGACGGGAAAATTTGCGCACCTGCACACAAACCCATGCGTATGAACACTTTTACTATAGTGAAAAAATGAATGAAGTAAACAGAAGGATTGTAACTCTGTTTTCATTTTGATAAACACATTGATTTTCCACTTCTATTAAATGGCGATAAGCCCTAAAATTACATAAATTCATTACTCAGAAGACAAACAAAAATGATATGGATTTAGATAGAGAATGTGTTTGATCACTTTTCCTGTGACACGCTGTTTTAATGGAGTGATAGGCACACAATAATTCCTCCTAAAACTAGCGAGAACAATGATCAGTGATGCACACTTACTTCGATATTATGAAAGACACTGCTGGATTCGATGGTCGGACGGTCTATTGCCCAGTTTGAATAGGTTCAATTATAATATCTTACTGTACAACCGCAGCTGCACGGAGGTGTTGATGTCTGTACAGGCATCTTCAAACAACTATGAAAATAGCACTGTATTTGAAGGATACAACTTGAAGAAAATGGTAAGATTTGTATATTTCCTTTTTAAAATACTTTGTCAGTGAAGCGCCGCGTGGATGGAAATATGCATGGAAATGATATGCAGATGAGCTTATGCATAGTAAAACTAGGCATTCTAAGCTCCATATATGGTGGTTTCCAGGAGGAGACAGGGTGGAGATGCACATTTTTATGGACAATCTTCCACTGAATGAGATTTATAAAGGGATTTTTGCGCAAGTTCTGGTGTACACATGGTTATATAAATCTGAAAACTAGATTCTGTGTACGCACAAAAGTTTTTGCGTGTATGTACAATTTTAGGATGAAATCTATAGATTTTTTTATATAAATGAGGAGCCTGGTTGTTATTTTCCATGCAACCTGGAGCTTTCAAATTTTAGAAAGGATGTAAAGTAGCATAAAAGTATCATAAAAGTGGTTCATAAGAAACCATGTGTTGTATTACAAATCATCTGAAGCCTGTGTTGGAAAAACAGACTAAAATTAAGTCGTTATTTACTGATAAACTTGTGAAAAGTCCATTGAGTCAATAAATTGATCTCAAGAAGAGTTTAAAAAAAAAAAAAAAAAAAAAAAAAAAATTATATATATATATATATATATATATATATATATATATATATATATATATATATATATATATATATATATATATATATATATATATATATATATATAAAATAGATTATTTTTTAATGGTTTAATGAACCAGTTATGTGATTCATTCAAAAAACTGGACACTGTTTAGACAGATGTCAAGATTTTCAAAGAATAATGACTTAAACTTGTTATATAATGCAAAAATCATATGGAACATATTTTTAAAGTGCCTTTGAATCCATTTTTCATGCTTTTAAAGTTTCAAATGTTGAATTATCCTTTTAACAAATATAAAGAGAAACTAGAGGCCTGTTTACACCTGGTATTAAGATGCGTTTTGCCCAATCGGATCACAAGTGGAGTAAATACAGGAGTAAACAGGGACTGAAATGTTTTGAGCTTGTCCACTTTTCATCACTTTCAGAGGTAGTCGAAAACCAATGTAGACTGCTTTCATAGTTTAGACACTCATTTGGTCAAATGCATCCAAACAGCCACAAAAAAAAATTAAAAAAAAATTTCCACCTATCGAATGAATGCTTAAACATTATGGGAAGTGCACTAGCCAGACAGGATTTAAACATTGTTGAAGATTGGTTTGAAGATCAAAAATGTACCAAGCATGATGTTCTCTCACGATTTCTAACACACGGTCACAGCGTTCAGCATGGACTGTCAGAGCAGAAACGAAAGCTGATGTTCTCCGTATGTTTTTCCGTTGTCTCCGGTTGTGTTCAAATGTAAATTGTGTGAGCTTATTTTGTCCATTAGAATGAAAGATCTAATACATTTACCTACCCATAGACCCTCCCCTCAAAGAAAGTGGACAAAAGAGATTAAAACACCAGGTGTAAACGCGTATGTGTCTTACTGATCTACTTGTGATCCGATCAACCAAAACGCATCTCAAAACAAGGTGTGAACAGGGCCTAGCAGAGTCAAACTCATCTACTGAAGTGATGTAGAAGAGAAAAGATGAAAACTGAGAAGGATGATTCCTCCAGTTATTAAGGTCACCTGATGAATCTGCACGCCGTAACCTTTAAATTCTTCATCCCAGGATGTGTTCCTATAGATATCATCCACTCTGTCTATCAGCTCAATCTAAAAGATACAAAACAGTCAAATTCAATGGACTTTTATCAATAAATCTGATATCACGCCGGTGTTTATATGAAATTGCTCTGTTATGCAGTTCAAGAACAATGACATGCCTTCTTTCCAGATATATTCAGTGCGCTTTGCTCACCAAGTAGTTGAGGGTGGTGCTCTCCTCTCCTCGGCCCATGTGCTTATAGAAGCGATGATCTGCCACCAACAGCAGTGGGCAGGTGTTCTTCTTGTGGTCGGGTACAGACCTTCTCTCTCTGTTGAGCGGCTCTAAGACATAAAAAATTTACATTTAAACATGGTGCACTATGAGAAGAATTATTTCTAATTAGCTATGTAAATACCAAAGCATCAATAGCCATAAATGTCTCTGCCCAATTTAAAGCTACACAATGGGGACTTCTATTAATATGATAATGGAGGATAAAGAATGAAGACGTTATGCGACTTAATATGCTTTGTCTCAAGAATGTTTTCAATTCTCATGGCAGGAGGTCACTGCCGGGTGACGACATGCTTGAATGGGCGGCCTTTGTCAGACGAATGTATAACTCCTACACACTCATGCAGTATCCATCCTGCTCATCATGAGCATGTGATTAACGGAATATCTATTGTCCATTTAGGCTGCTCTCATAAAGAAATGTGTCAGTCAAAATGGCTAAAAACAAAACAATTTTTAAGACAACATGCAATAACATTTAATATATGAAGAGCTCCATTGCAAAAACCTCTGAGGCCCCGTTTACACTAGTGCGTTTTCGTTCTAAAACGGTATTTTAAAATAAAAACGATCCTTGTCTACACTGGCGTTTCCACAGCATTTCGGAAACGATCTTTGTCTACACTACATGACCGAAAACACATGTCACATGACCGTTTAACTGCTAAAAATGACAGCAAAGCTAGCATTTATTGTTTACACAGTCGTCAAGGATACACAGAACGAACATGGCCAACCACGGCAATTGTTTTCAAAAGTCTCAGTTTTCGAGGTTTGAAAACGCCAGTGTAGTGTAAACTGTAGCAAAACTTGTGCGTTTTAAAGCGAAAACGCACTAGTGTAAACGGGGCCTAAGTCCATCTGACAAATTCTCTTTCAAATGAGCATTTTTTACCAGGCTCTTGTCTATGTTCAGTAATTTCACTTTAATGGCAATGAAAAGGTTATTAGTCAGTTATTGAAATGCCCTATTTTCAAAAATGTCACTTTGGTTAATTCATTGGTATTTAACAATTTTTTTTAACAAGTCCACCTCTTTGGGCAACAAGACATAGTAAAACGTCCGTCTGTCAGTTTACAGCAGCAAAAGGAACAGTTGCGTTTACCTGCTACACACAAAATCCTGTCATTGCCTCTGTAACAATGGACAAAACATAACTTCAGCTCGGCAATTGAAAGCGGCTCATATGCACACCATCACACATCTTGAAATCATATGATTTGTTTTGAGTCTTCCGATTGGTTCCAATTTCTACCAACAAACTGGTATTTCTGAATCGACTGATGCTGGGATTTAGTGGATTTGAAGTGAAAGTATTGATGAACTGATGAGTATATGCAGAGAACATTCGCTTAATTTCATTATCTCATTTTTGACGGATGTGGCGTTTAGCAGCTTTTGCATCTGAACTTTGTGTAAATACACACCCTCCTCCTGATCCATTAGTCCTGCTGCTTTCGCCTCTTCTGGCAGGAGATCCTGGGCATCGGCGTTCACATATCCACACACTTTGGGTGAAGACAGTCGACTGATGTTCTTGATGTCCTCTGAGCGGTACACCAGCAAACGGCCATCAGGGGGCGACTCTGTAAACCGCCACAAAGGCTAACGAAGACAAAAGATACTGAAACATACAGTAAAAAAATGTACTATGTGAAATTAATTTGAAATGCTTTAAAGTATGAAGAATTTGAGGAGCATGTGTAAACAAATCACCTCTACATTATATTCGGCCTCTTCAGTAAGAATGTGGGCTGAAAACTCGTCCCCGTCTATGTGTGCCTGCACACGTGAGTGCTCCTCTCCTGTTGAGATAGCAAACAAAGATGTGTCAATGTTTCATAATAAGTCATGGATGAAAAATTCAGTTCTCAGCCAAGGCTAATATCCTCATCCCATGTCTTACCCACAACGTGTCCTTTAAAGTAATTCTGTAACTGAATATCATATTGGTCCTCTTCTCCATTCTCATCTACGAATACAGCCTTGAAGTTATCCGTGAAAAGTTCTGTGTTTGTTGTTAAGTACAGCTTGAAGTGCCTTTGGGAAAAAAAAGAGGTAAAACATGTTTTTAGTGGATTGAAAATCTAAAATAAGAATCGGCCTCTAATCATGATTTCTTGAGGTCAGGGGTGGTCAGAGACAAATAACACAAACAAATAAAAAATAAAATGAATGATAAACTATTTTTTAAAAATAAATAAAGCAAAATAAACAATAAAAACAAATAATTTACTTTTAAGTTTACTATTTTTTTTAAGTCAGTGAAAGAATAACAAACATTCTTTCAAATGAAAAAAAAAAAAAGAAGTAAATAACACATAAAATAAATAAATAAAATAGTTTTAAAAATAAATAAACAATAAAACTATAATTAAAAAATTTACTTATTATTGTTATTAATATTGTTGGAAGCTGGGTGGTTAGAAAAGATTAACACAAACATTATTTCAAATAAAAAAATATAGAATAGAATAGAATAAAAAATAAATAAATAAAATAATTGTAAAAAATACAATAAATAAATAACTAAATAATATAATTATTAATATTTTTTAGAAATTATGGGTGGTCAGAGAATAATAACCTAAACATTCTTGCAAATAAAAAATAAATATAAAGTAGAATATCAATAAAGAATAAATATGAATAAAAAAGTATAGAATAAAATAATTAAATAACATTAATAAATAAACATAATACTTGATGCATTTGGAAATCAGTGGTGTTTATATATATATATATATATATATATATATATATATATGTATATATATATATATATATATATATATATATATATATATATATATATATATATATATAAATAAATTATTTAAAAACTAAAATGTGTCATCTCCTTTTGACCTGCCACGAACAGGCTCCATCTGGCGACTTACAGGCTCGTTTAGCGCTTTTCAGCAACAACAAGAGAGAGGCCTGCGTGGATTTGTTGGCTTTACCTTTGGAGAGCTGTGAAGCTGACCAGCCGCTCCACATGTGACCGGGCATCAACTTCCCTTTTACTGACAGAGTGAAGCTGGAGTCCTGATGCAGGCACCACCTCAAAGTCTGAGAGCAAGGAGCTGAGCGCATCTGGATGAAATAATGCATTTATATCACTATTTATACACACACACATTTTAAATCCCAAAACAACTCCAAAATAAATTTATGGTGTGACCAAGTTGTATTTAATCTTCATAGGCCTAAATATCTTGGACATATTTTGAAATATTTGGTCCATATTTTGATCATACATTGACCCAAACACAGACTCCACAGCAAGAGAAGCATTTCAAAATGCCTTTCCATTCAGTCTGCAAATACAGCAACTTCCCCGTCGGAGGAAATGAACTAACACAAGCAGTCATGACTGAGTCAAAACAGGAAAAGGAAGGAAGACTGAACTCACAAACCCAGACAACCCCCATATAACCCCATTTAAGAACACTGTATATTTAGTTTTTCCTTGTTGAGCCCATTTCTCAGAGTAACTTACCAAACTCTTGTATCTCTTCCTGATTTCTCAAGTCAACAGATGCTGGTTTCACAGCACAATGGACTAAAAGTGGAACTAACAGCACTAAATATAATATCAAAGACTCCATACTGGCGACGCAGCATCACTTCTGTCAAAGCTCTGCTGTCAACATCTACTGTCCGTTATTTACCAATATTCACGACTCGGTATTCCGCTTATGAGACATAAGGCTTCAAATATTGTGATATTTGACGGGAGAGGATCCGGGTGAATGCTGAATGTCCATAAATACGAAATAATCCACAGCTTTCAGCTACTTTCAGTCCTTCCTCCACAGGATTCTGCTGCGATAACAATCTGAGGAAGAATTCCACCGACTCTTCTTCCGGGCAACGACTGAATTCCCAGGAAATGGGGACTTTTATTTTGAATTTTATTTTAACGGCCACTTACTACCGGTGTCGAGCTTTTATTTTATATATTTTTATTTTATTTTATATTATATGATCAACAATATATACATTTATAACGGCAGCCATAAGTGAAAATAATTAAATAAACAATAAAGCAAGGCGCACCAATAAAACTTGTTGTCTACATAACTTTCAATTTATGAATACTTTACGTTAATGAAATATTCCCGAAAAACGTTTTCAACGAAAATGAAATTTTGTATGAAATTATTCAGTGAATGAAATTATTTTAAGCATTTTTCCATATTTGGCAAACGTTGTTTTATTTTTCAGCACATCCTGTTTATTTTTGAATCCATATTTTTTTTTTTCTCAACAGTGGTCTTGACATTAGAACCAAAATGCAAATATAAACAAAATAACAGGAAAAAATTATGAACATGAATACATTTTAATGTCACAGTGTTAGTGGCACAGACGATACAAAATATGTTGTGTTTTTGTAGTTTTTTTTTCCTCAAGACTTCACATGCACACAATTTTACATACAACTGTACAAGCGGAATTTGGTTCTGATTTACACAGGGGAAAAAAAAAAAAACAATACATATTTCCTTTGTGACATATCCAACAAACAAATGACATAAAAAGGCCATCTAAGGAAGAGCGAAAGGCAAAACTAGTTTTAAAAGCAATGGCAAAGGGGCACTTCCAAGGTCCCTAAAAATCCAGTCATGTTTGTCAAAAAGTCAAAACAAGTAAAATAATAATTAATATTTGCGATAGTCAAAATGAAAAAAAAGACATGCTTTCCAAATTCTTGCTTGAAGTCCAAACTTTAAGAGCTTACAGGAGTTTCATCTGGAGATCTGTGAATCTGCAAGGCTACGTTTTGTGCAACAAGCAAATCCCTACAAACAGCAACAATACAGTTTTTGGCTATTTGCAAGATCTATAGTGTATGTCAATGAGTATTTCCCAGGTAAAGCCACAATTATGTCTAATTAGATTTAGGAACAAATTGCATTTAAAACGGAAACATGATGCAACCCAAAAACAAACAAACAAACAAACAAAAAAAAGCACTTGACTGAATGAACAGCCAAAAAATGAGAATTCAAAAACCCTGAAGGAAGGAAATGATTATATTATACAACTAATATTTCTTAAACACTGTTACAATTATATAAGAAAAAAATATACAAATGAAACACAAGCAGCTAAATTTATACAGCCCGTACAACATCAAAGATCTGTTTTGAGTACATATTTACCCAATGTTCCCTCAACAATGTCTTAAAAACCAGCTTGGCACGATTGTCAATATATACATGTGTATATATATATATATATATAAGCATTCCTTTACATGAAATGGCCAAATGTTGCTGAATAATGAGCATACCAAGATTCAGCTGTGCTATTCATAACTGACACTGATGCTGTGCTTTAATTTTATCATGCTGATATTTACTTATGATTACAAATCAGAGTAATGCAGCAAAATCAGTTTTGAGATCTATTTCATGGCCCTTTCATATACAACATTTTAAATACATATGCATAAAGGTATACCTTTAAACATCACACGATTTAAAAAGTGCCAACATTTTTAATCTAAGAGGACCTGAGGTTAAATACATAAACAAAAAAGCCCTCAGCTACAGGAGAGAAAACCAGTGAGGTACTCAAAAACGTTAAGGCTAAAACAGGATAATGCGGGTTGCTACCAAAGAACGGAGATTAAACTCAATAATTCACCAGAAATCAACTTTATAAATACTGTGGCTTTCAGAAGGATAAAAACATTCACTTTGTCATATCAACCTACAAGATGGCACAACTTCCATTACGTGACATGAACGAAAAAATGGCAAATGAGGAAATCGCACCAAGGATTTTGAGGAAACCTAATGAGCTACATAATATCCAGCTACACATATGGCAGGTGCTCTGATTTGAATATTTATAGTTACATATGATGGCACTACAGTTTTTGAACATATGCTTGCTATTCCAGGTGGTGCGGGCAAGATGCTGACATTCAGTCTCATACCTATATTTTAAAACCAGTTTATTAAAGGAAAAAAAAAAAAAAAAAGGATTTTTAATGGCTTTTCAGAAACTGAATCACTCAGTTTTGAACATAATTTGATATATTCTTCCTTTTAACTAAAGCGCACTAGCCCATAGCAAGCATTCAGTTCCAGACAGCAGAAAACCTATTTATATATCTTCAAGTTATATGAACTTGCATAGATACAGTGCTGGAATTGTAAATATGTTTAAACCAAACAGTCTTGAAATCAGTGTATAATCCCAGCCAGAATTACAGTGACTGTTCCAAAATCCAAAATCATGCGAGAGATACAAAGTGTACCTGACAAAACATACAATTCTAAGAAAATGAACAGAGTTCAACTTTCAGTGTTGGGGAAAATTACTTTTAAAAGTAAATGCATTACTCCCTAAAAAGTAACTAATTGCGTTAGTTATGCGTTACATTACTTTTGTTTGTTTTTATAATATCAAAAAAAGTTCTATTTTTGACTTTCACACCAAAAGTGAAGTGAATAAGCCTCATGCTGAAGGAAATGCAAATGCCATTCTGGAATACAGAAGAATAGGACACAGGAGAAGTGGTAAATGAGTAAATGTATGCTCACATTTAGTCTAGAATAACCATCATGTTCACACAACGCTTCTACACTGCTGATTTCTCTCAACATGGGGACAGGAGAGCTGTCAGTCAATAAATGGAAAACTAATTTTGTTATAAATTTCAAAGTAATGCATTACTTTACTAGTTACTTGGAAAAAAAAGTAATCTGATTACATAACTTGAGTAACTTGTAATGTGTTAGCCCCAACACTGTCAACTTTCACTACAAAAAATTGTTGTTGTACTTAGTTTGCATTTATATGTCAGGTGTCCAGATAAGCTTACACTGTCATTTCAGTGGGTCAATATTTGGCATTGTAAACTCACACAACAGCCCTGCTTGGGAATCATGCTTATGCATTAAATCCAGGGACGTCAGTGACTCAATCTCAAGGCTAAAAATTGTGTTTCAGAGACATTTCATCACTAAACATCATCTCCTGATGACATTAACAGCCAAAACCTGCCGAATTATACTAGGTTTGTCTGTAGTTTTAGACTGAAAGACAAAGGGCCCTATTTTAACTATCTAAGCTCATGGCGCATGTGCACTTAGGGCATGTACGAATCCACTTTTTCTAGTTTATCACTGTCCAAAAGGCTTGTATCTTGTCTCATAATGAGTCATGGGTGTGTTTAACATGCAATAAACCAATCAGAGTGTCATCTCCCATTCCCTTTAAAAGCCATGTGCGCTTGCATCATGGCGGATTCGCTATTTACATGGCGGAATATAGACACTCTCAACCTGACGAGTTTATATAACACGATTGCCACGATTGGTCAATTAATTAGCCAATTTCATTTGTCATTACTGCAAATTGTTCATTCTGATACATGCATTGACTATCCATTATGACACGAAAGCATTATTATCTTTATGTACACAATAATAATCTTTCACATTGTTATCCTTTCATTTTTAATATTTGGCATGTTTGTGTGCTGCTGTGCTTCCCTGTGTGTGCGCCCGTCTATAGGTGCATATTACTAACGCGCTCTTTAAATAACAAAAAAATATTGCGCCATTGACTTTAGAGCAGGTTTTGTTGGTCAATGGCGCAGTCATTTTCAGTCGCCTTAAAATAGCAACACGCCAACAATGTGCCCGAACACTCCTCGTTCTCAGACCAGAACACCCATGGGTGCGAGTGCATTTGCTATTTAAACAACGTGGTGCTGGATGTGAAAATGATAACTGCATTGGGCTGAAACTAACAAAAAAAAAAAAACACTCACATCGTGCCAGCCGTCGCATTGCGCCGGGTCTATGATTCACGTCACTGATTTGACATGAAAAGAAGTGCTATCAAAAAGTTTTGAATCTACAATTTAGCTTTTAATAAACATGTAAAGTACTATTAAGCTGTATATTTGAGCCAAAAAAAATGAAATCTACTTATTTCAGAGCTTTTAAAGTGACAGAAAAGCCCCTTCTCTGTGCAAAACAAGTAATAAAGAATAGGCTGTGTGACTGAAATGCTACTATGCACATAGAAACAGACAGACAAACACACTGAATATAATTTCTGTTAGAACAGAACCCTCCATAAGAGCCACATATGCGAAAGATCCACAAAATAGTCAAGCGCCCGGATGGAACAGCACCGTGCTCCTTCGGTAACGTCTCTTTTGTTACTGCGCTAAGGGAACCCCCACCTGTCGAATCCTCCACCTAAGCAAGCAGCAGGCTCATGAGGTCTGCTTTAGTCTCATCAGGCCTGTCGGGATGGAGCCTACTCAGCTAGCTGTGACCGTAACCGTGGCGTGAGATGGCTCTGCGCAAGTCCCACCGGTTGATGAAGTTCTCGAAGGTGGAGGAGGAAAAGAAAAACGATTAAAGGAGATGACCGGAATTCCTCGTACGGGGACTTCTTATGCCGAGATGTTAGGTGGGTAAAGGGTCATCGTCGCCTTTACTGCACTTGCACTTACAGCACAGCACGAATGGTGTGGCTAGCAGCAGGAACGGAGAGGCTACCAGTAAGAGGAGGCCGAAACCAGCAAAGATTCCAACAACCTGCGGAGAAAGAGAAGAAAACGATGAAATACAAGTGTTTTTCAAAATCTTCAAAAAAAAAAAAAAAAAAAGTTTAAAACACATATATCAAGTTTTCTTAGACTTTTTGTAATCATTTTGGTTTCATATTAGTTTGGAAAAAAATTTAAACCACTTTCAAGATAACTTTAAATTTAATGTCATGTGATTTAACCATCAAGTAAAAAGTAATAATGTATTTTCGTTCACACAGAATACATTTGTGTATACACATCTCAATGAAAGTAAATAAATAAAATAAATAGTTTGCAATCACACAACATGACATTTTACTAACCTTATATTGATTAATATATGTTGTTATCAATGAAATGAAAATGACCATTGCATTGCCATTAAAATAAAAATATATTTAAATATTGCCATTTTGTATATATATACAGTACTGTGCAAAAGTTTTAGGCAGGTGTGAAAAAATGCTGTAAAGTAAGAATGCTTTCAAAAATAGACATGTTAATAGTTTATATTTATCAATTAACAAAATGCAAAGTGAGTGAACAGAAGAAAAATCTACATCAAATCAATATTTGGTGTGACCACCCTTTGCCTTCAAAACAGCATCAATTCTTCTAGGTACACTTGCACACAGTTTTTGAAGGAACTCGGCAGGTAGGTTGGCCCAAACATCTTGGAGAACTAACCACAGTTCCTCTGTGGATTTAGGCAGCCTCAGTTGCTTCTCTCTCTTCATGTAATCCCAGACAGACTCGATGATGTTGAGATCAGGGCTCTGTGGGGGCCATACCATCACTTCCAGGACTCCTTGTTCTTCTTTACACTGAAGATAGTTCTTAATGACTTTCGCTGTATGTTTGGGGTCGTTGTCATGCTGCAGAATAAATTTGGGGCCAATCAGATGCCTCCCTGATGGTATTGCATGATGGATAAGTATCTGCCTGTACTTCTCAGCATTGAGGATACCATTAATTCTGACCAAATCCCCAACTCCATTTGCAGAAATGCAGCCCCAAACTTGCAAGGAACCTCCACCATGCTTCACTGTTGCCTGCAGACACTCATTCGTGTGTACCGCTCTCCAGCCCTTCGGCGAACAAACTGCCTTCTGCTACAGCCAAATATTTCAAATTTTGACTCATCAGTCCAGAGCACCTGCTGCCATTTTTCTGCACCCCAGTTCCTGTGTTTTCGTGCATAGTTGAGTCGCTTGGCCTTGTTTCCACGTCGGAGGTATGGCTTTTTGGCCGCAAGTCTTCCATGAAGGCCACTTCTGACCAGACTTCTCCGGACAGTAGATGGGTGTACCAGGGTCCCACTGTTTTCTGCCAATTGTGAGCTAATGGCACTGCTCGACATCTTCCGATTGCGAAGGGAAGTAAGCATGATGTGTCTTTCATCTGCTGCAGTAAGTTTCCTTGGCCGACCACTGCGTCTACGGTCCTCAACGTTGCCTGTTTCTTTGTGCTTCTTCAAAAGAGCTTGGACAGCACATCTGGAAACCCCTGTCTGCCTTGAAATTTCTGCCTGGGAGAGACCTTGCTGATGCAGTATAACTACCTTGTGTCTTGTTGCTGTGCTCAGTCTTGCCATGGTGTATGACTTTTGACAGTAAACTGTCTTCAGCAACCTCACCTTGTTAGCTGAGTTTGGCTGTTCCTCACCCAGTTTTATTCCTCCTACACAGCTGTTTCTGTTTCAGTTAATGATTGTGTTTCAACCTACATATTGAATTGATGATCATTAGCACCTGTTTGGTATAATTGTTTAATCATACACCTAACTATATGCCTACAAAATCCCTGACTTTGTGCAAGTGTACCTTGAAGAATTGATGCTGTTTTGAAGGTAAAGGGTGGTCACACCAAATATGGATTTGATTTAGATTTTTCTTCTGTTCACTCACTTTGCATTTTGTTAATTGATAAATATAATCTATTACCAAGTTTCTTTTTGAAAGCATTCTTACTTTACAGCATTTTTTCACACCTGCCTAAAACTTTTGCACAGTACTGTATGCTGTATGTATATATATATATATATATGCTGTGTATATATATATATATATATTTTTTTTTTTTTCTGAAATATTGTTGAAAAAATGAATGTGTGTTACACAGCTAACTATAAACCATACCCTAATCCTAACTATTACCCTCTAGTAAAGTAGATGTAGTAAATAAATGTCACTCAGTGCTTAAATGTAGAATTACACTAACAAGGAAACCTTAAAATAAAGTCTAACCTCGAGACATTTTGTTTCTTTTCTTTTATTATATTTAATATATGTAATAATATTCTTTTATTTTATTGTATTTTAAATTGAAATTTTCAGAACATAAATAACTTTGATTTTTTTTGTAAAAGCAAGACAATATAAGCCATTTAATTTCTAATCTTCCTCGTCCTCCTTCTCACCATCATTTCTAGTACTCATTCTACCTTGCAATCAATAAAAGTAAGAAAATAAACAAAAATAATACAAAAAGAGTAAACAAAAATTCTTTGTTCTGATGCTGCTGCATCATCTTCCACCACACAGGGGCGTCAGATCCTTAGAATTTATAACTTACAAAATGGAACAGAGATTGAGTTCATCTTATGCATGAATTATGAACGTATATAGAATATAATGGGCCAAAGAAATTGCACATATTTCACATCAATGTAGGAGCACCATGTAAAACTGATTTTCTCTGGATGAAAAACAATCTCTGAAAAGGATAAATTCCTCTATGTGAAATCTTTTCAGCATTCCGAAGATGACAATACCCATTTATCACGAGACTTATTATAACGCTGCACACTATTTCTGTTTCTATGTAAATTTACATCCATTTTATGTCTTTTTTTTTTAATCAAAGCTCTTGTGTGAAATGGCATGAGAGGAGGAGAGCAGAGTGGCGTAATGGAAAAGTGTTGGCAAACCCCCGAGGTTCAAACCTGGGACCGGCATCTCCGTCTTTACTAATTCATAAAGAATCAAATTTCTGATGCTGCTGGGCTGAAATGTTGTTAAATGTACAAAGCCGCTGCGCTCTTACGAAGCTTCATATGACTCACTCTTCCCTGCAGAGCAACAGATGTCAAAACTACTGAAAGATCTGCATAGCTTCAGGGCCATCTCACCTTTTCAACATTACGTGCAGCATATGAAATGATGAGTGTGTAAACAAAGTCTTTCTGAACTCAAGGTTCAGAACGTGAATAAAGGTCTCAGAATTGCACCTTAAAATTAAAAGAAAATCATAAGAAACATATTGCATAAAGAAAAAAGCACCATTAAGGTTTTTTGTTTTTGCAATGACCCATTTTTATGACAATTAAGCTTATTTCCCCTCAAAACTGTCATCATTTTATAAGTAGGCGCCGATAGCCTCGTGGGCAGTTTAAGTCCCGGCTCGCACATCTTTCACAACCCCCCATTTCCTGTCTACACACTGTCCTATCAAAACAAAACAAACAAAAAAAGACGAAATTGCCAAAAAATAAATATTTAAAACGGTCATTATAATAAATTTAAAAACAAATAATGCTAAATTAATACGGTAATTAAAATATTCCTGTTACAATGTTTTTTTTTATTAAAATCAGCTAAATTTAACTTAGCATTACAAAAAGCACCATGAGCATTTTATAAATATTTTAGAGCTTATTTCGTCTCAGAACTTGCACTTCGGGTGACTCGAGTTTGAGTCCCGGCTCACGGACCTTTCCTGATCCCGTCCCCGTCTCTCTGTCCCAATTCGCTTCCTGTCTACATACTGTCCTATCATAAGAAAAAATGGCAAAAACAAATCTTTAAAATGGTCATTATTAAAAATGTATGAACAAATAATGCAAAATTAATACCGTAAATAAAATATTCCTGATATGTTTTTTAATTAAAGTCAGCTAAATTTGACTTGGCATAACAAATGGTCCCATTAATATTTTATAAATATTTTTGAGATTTTATATATATATATATGTATAAAATCTTTTATGATGCTGTATATATATATATATATATATACACACACACACATACATACATACACACACACACACATATACATATATATATATATATATATATATATTTTAACACACAACATGCTTTACAGCATCAGGAAGATTGTTTTAAACAGCCTTTTCTGCATACTATGCTTCTCTCAGCTACTAATGACATCGCTTAAAGGCCTTTTCCAACACTATTTGTGCTGATTTTTGAACCATGAGAAAATTTATTTTTTTCAAAGCTATTAAGAAATACATAATGGACAATGGGACTAATGAGCCTTATGTTGAAAAATGTTTGTATATGCCTTTAATCCAAGAATGAGTTGATGTTTTCTTAGTATTATCATTTTTTAAATCAGCCTTTTCAAATGTAATATTCTTCTATCATTATGCAGTCTAACAAATGAAACACAAAGGGAGGTAGGAGTACCCGAGTTGGCCTTTTAAGATGTGCTAGTCTAAACTGCTCTAAATATACGGCCGATTCTACTGCTCTTCTCCATCATTTGATGAATAATTTTAGTAAATGTGTTCCAAAGTGACCCTCTTCCATATAATCTGCTGTGAAACAGCAGGTATCACCTGCTCGAAGCAGACAACCACTTACTTCATGAATAAACACTTGTGTCTCAACGGATGCCTATGACTCGGTCACGTGCAGATCCATGTGCACTCATTTTGAACACGGCAGAGAAAGGAAAATGTGGAAGAAAACGTGTGCTCCTTCCCGTGAGCACCCACCTGCGTTCTGTGCCAGATCACCGAGGCTCTGGAGTGGCCTAATTTGTTCCGGCAGGGTCCTTTGTCATAATGGATCAGGAGGAAGTCGTCCTGTCAAACACAACGTTACAAGAGGCCGGTCATTAACTACTGTATGTGGGTGTTCGCACCAGCTGCGTGAAGGACACTGTTGCATTTACGGCCTTGATTGGAGGACTAACATGCTCTGCACATTGCCAATAAAAGTACAGTAAGATAGCAGCACGATGCTAAGAGTGTCAAGCTGAGATATTTTGGATTCTGAGTACTTACATCCAGAGACTCCAGGCAGTACCAGCAGAAAGCATGCTTGCAGTTCTTACACATCATCTGAGCACAGCCCTCATCTCTTTCTATGTAGACTTTGCATTTGGGACAGCGCTTGATGGGGGCATCATCATCATCATCAGCCTTAAAGAATGAACTACAAAAAAAAAGATAAGAATTAAAATTATTAGCGATGTATCAATGTATTGGCCAATAATCAGTAATGGAAGATTTTCACAGCCTGTGATCAGAGCCGATTATATCCTGTCAAACAAAAGGGGGAGGAAAAACACGTCAGACTGCAACTCATACTGTGTGTGAAGAAAATGTCCTTGTAGGGCTGTCAAAGTTAAAGCCAATCACCCGTAGTTCAAGCCAGGGTTGCCAGGTCTGAGTTTTTCCCCCGATACCATTATTTACATGTATATCTTATGAATATACACATTATTTGTAGCACACCTCTCATCTGAAAATGGCAACGAGCTTTGTTAAGTCTGATAAGAAAGTCTTAGCTTTCAAATTCTGTCTATTTTTATCATGAAGTTCAAACAATAAATGACGTTTTGCCATTTTTAAATGATTAGTTCACTTCTTAATTTCATGATAATTCACTCATCCCCATGGCATCGAAGATGTTCATGTCTTTCTTTCTTCAGTCGAAAAGAAATGAAGGTTTTTGAGGAAAACATTCCAGGATTTTTCTCCATATAGTGGACTTCAGTGCAGCTTCAAAGAGCTCTGCATCATCCCAGACGAGGAATAAGGGTCTTATCTAGCGAAACGATCTGCCATTTTCTTGGGAAAAAATAAATAAAAAAATAATAAAAAATTATATACTTTTTGAGCACAAATGCTCATCTTTCACTAGCTCTCTTCTTCTTCATCTTGTAGAATTCCAGCAGTGTAGACGGTGTTGAGCCTCCGCAGGTCAAACTTTAATATAAATTGTCATATACAATATGCTAGTACAAATACACTGCACTGCTGATACGTCGACACTGCTGGAATTCTACAAGAAGAAGAAGAAGAAGAGAGATAGTGAAAGATTAGCATTTGTGGTTAAAAAGTATGTAATTTTTTTTTTTTAGAAAATGACCAATTGTTTCGCTAGATAAGACCCTTATTCCTCGTCTGGGATCATGTAGAGCTCTTTGAAGCTGCACTGAAACTGACTTTTGGACCTTCAACCCGTTGGTAAGTGTTGAAGTCACTATATGGAGTTTTCCTAAAAAACCTTAATTTCTTTTTGACTGAAGAAAGAAAGACATGAACATCTTGGATGATATGGGGGTGAGTAAATTATCAATATATTTTAATTCAAAACTGAACTAATCCTTTAAATGTGACGTGACAGATCGCTGTAGTGCCTCCGGTCAACCGGCAACTCGGAGCGCGAGTCTTTTCTTCCACTTTAATAGAATGAAAAAATGTGCATGAACATCAAAAGTTACGATGAAACATACAGTACATCTTACTGAAATGAATCACGCCTCATGTAGTCGCTCAATCTGTGTTTCAACCGTGGAGACACGTCAATAAACCAGCTTGTGAACAATATGCTACTTAATGTTGTATTTACCTCAGAA
Organism: Opsariichthys bidens; assembly: GCA_037194245.1. Lineage (NCBI taxonomy): Eukaryota > Metazoa > Chordata > Actinopteri > Cypriniformes > Xenocyprididae > Opsariichthys > Opsariichthys bidens. The sequence goes on along the minus strand of CM074286.1, from coordinate 6,021,973 downwards.
AAGTTATCCAACATTCACAGTTCATTAGTCAGTTCATTAGTCAACACTAGAGAGGAGCTTATTTACTGTTAATTATGTTTGAATAAATTTGTCATGAAGACAAGTGTTCATGGAAACTACTTTATGTGCAAATATGTCAGTATTCATTATTTAAGTGTAATTATTATATCTGAAAATAAATAGCTGTCGAATATAATACAGGGAGTGCAGAATTATTAGGCAAGTTGTATTTTTGAGGATTCATTTTATTATTGAACAACAACCATGTTCTCAATGAACACAAAAAACTCATTAATATCAAAGCTGAATATTTTTGGAAGTTTTAGTTTTTAGTTTTAGCTATTTTAGGGGGATATCTGTGTGTGCAGGTGACTATTACTGTGCATAATTATTAGGCACCTTAACAAAAAACAAATTTATACCCATTTCAATTATTTATTTTTACCAGTGAAACCAATATAACATCTCAACATTCACAAATATACATTTCTGACATTCAAAAACCAAACAAAATCAAATCAGTGACCAATATAGCCACCTTTCTTTGCAAGGACACTCAAAAGCCTGCCATGCATGGATTCTGTCAGTGTTTTGATCTGTTCACCATCAACATTGCGTGCAGCAGCAACCACAGCCTCCCAGACACTGTTCAGAGAGGTGTACTGTTTTCCCTCCTTGTAAATCGCACATTTGATGATGGACCACAGGTTCTCAATGGGGTTCAGATCAGGTGAACAAGGAGGCCATATCATTAGATTTTCTTCTTTTATACCCTTTCTTGCCAGCCACGCTGTGGAGTACTTGGACGCGTGTGATGGAGCATTGTCCTGCATGAAAATCATGTTTTTCTTGAAGGATGTAGACTTCTTCCTGTACCACTGCTTGAAGAAGGTGTCTTCCAGAAACTGGCAGTAGGACTGGGAGTTGAGCTTGACTCCATCCTCAACCCGAAAAGGCCCCACAAGCTCATCTTTGATGATACCAGCCCAAACCAGTACTCCACCTCCACCTTGCTGGCGTCTGAGTCGGACTGGAGCTCTCTGCCCTTTACCAATCCAGCCACGGGCCCATCCATCTGGCCCATCAAAACTCACTCTCATTTCATCAGATATTGAGATATTTCTTGGCCCAGTCTTGACGTTTCAGCTTGTGTGTCTTGTTCAGTGGTGGTGGACTTTCTGCCTTTCTTACCTTGGCCATGTCTCTGAGTATTGCACACCTTGTGCTTTTGGGCACTCCAGTGATGTTGCAGCTCTGAAATATGGCCAAACTGGTGGCAAGTGGCATCTTGGCAGCTGCACGCTTGACTTTTCTCAGTTCACGGGCAGTTATTTTGCGCCTTGGTTTTTCCACACGCTTCTTGCAAGCCTGTTGACTATTTTGAATGAAACGCTTGATTGTTCGATGATCACGCTTCAGAAGCTTGGCTATTTTAAGACTTCTGCATCCCTCTGCAATATATCTCACTATTTTTGACTTTTCTGAGCCTGTCAAGTCCTTCTTTTGACCCATTTTGCCAAAGGAAAGGAAGTTGCCTAATAATTATGCACACCTGATATTGGGTGTTGATGTCATTAGACCACACCCCTTCTCATTACAGAGATGCACATCTCCTAATATGCTTAATTGGTAGTAGGCTTTCCAGCCTATACAGCTTGGAGTAAGACAACATGCATAACGAGGATGATGTGGTCAAAATACTCGTTTGCCTAATAATTCTGCACTCCCTGTAGTTTGGGCTCTGTTGTTAATTTTAACCTCTAATATTATAGTAATGTACCAAATAAGAGGGTTCCCTGTATGGTTTACAGCACTTTTTATCCTTAAGAAAAATCAAACTATCAGTAGATATATTTCTGAATAATCGGTGTCAGTGGAGAAATTTAGTATCTGTGAAATTCTCCCTTTTCACAAGACAAAAAAACATGACCGGTACTACAGTCAATTCTTTTTCCACTCAGACAGGCCCATCTCTTTTCTATGTACTAGAGGGTTGTGGGCCAGGGACAGTGTTCACTGGTAATGAAGAGGCTGACCCACAGGGATCGAGCTGACAAGTATAAGGCCATTCATTTCCAGGACAATTCTCAGTCTATTGATCTAAGAGAAGTGACACTGTGCAGCAAACCTCTTTTAGCCCGTTAAACAGCAGCAGCTCCTCCTTAGAACTGCAGTGTTTGAATCTGACTCACAGCACTGCAACACAGCAGTTTGGTAAAGTACTATCAATAATCATCATAATAATAGTAGTAATATGATTATTTGATTTAGAGATTATTTGATTTTTCAAGATTTGACATATACACTACCGGTCAAAAGTTTTAGAACACCCCAATTTTTCCAAATTGAAATTTAAGCAGTTCAAGTCCAGTGAATAACCTGAAATGGTACAAAGGTAAGCGGTAAACTGCCAGAGGTTAATAAAAACCGTTTAGGATACCAAAAACTGAAAAATATTGTACATTTCAGAGTTATACAAAAAGGCCTTTTTCAGGGAACAAGTAATGGGTTAACAACTTACAGCAGTTCTGTAGCAATGGAAGTAAATTAAGCCTTGAAAGTTGATGCTAACAATTCCTACAGGTGTCCCAACTTTTGTTGATTACTTACAAACCCTCTGTCTGTATAAAAGCATTGTTGGAACACACTGTGCTACTACACCCTCTTAAGGATTATTTGGACAGTATTGTACCGCAGGAAGTAGTACATTGCTCTCATAATGGCGAGAAAAAGGCAATTAACAAAGGAAGACAGACCATTATAACCCTTAAAAGTGTAGGTGTTTCCTTTAGAGAAATTGCAAAGAAAGCCAAGGTGTCAGTGAGTACAGTTTCCTATACCATCAAAAGGCATTTGGAAACTGTAGGAAACTCTGACAGGAAGAGGTCTGGCAAACCCAAAGCCACAACAGAATCAGAAGACAAGTTTCTGAGGGTCAACAGCTTGCGTGATAGGCGGTTCACAGGACAACAGCTTCAAGCACAGCTTAACACTGGTCGAAGTAAGCAAGTCTCAGTTTCAACTGTGAAGAGAAGACTTAGAGCTGCAGGTTTGACAGGTCGAGTGGCAGTAAGAAAGCCATTGCTAAGATGGCAAAATAAAAAAAAGGGTGTGCCTGGGCCATGAAGCACCACCAGTGGACTACTGAAGACTGGAAGAAGGTGTTATGGATTGATGAATCGAAATTTGAAATCTTTGGTTCATCACGCAGGGTTTTTGTACGCCGTCGAGTAGGCGAAAAGATGGTTCCTTGGTGTGTGACACCAAATGTAAAACATGGAGGAGGAAGCGTGATGGTCTGGGGCTCTTTTGCTGGATCCAGAGTCGGCGACTTGCACAGAGTGAGTGGCACCCTGAACCAAAACTGCTACCACAGCATTTTGCAGCACCATGCAATACCCTCTGGTATACGCCTAGTTGGTCAGGGGTTCATCCTACAGCAAGATAATGACCCAAAACATACCTCCAGGTTATGTCAGAACTACCTTAGAAGAAAAGAACAAGACGGTAGGCTTCAACTCATGGAATGGCCAGCACAGTCTCCAGACTTAAACCCCATCGAGCTGGTTTGGGATGAACTGGACAGAAGGGTGAAAGCAAAGCAACCTACAAGTGCAACACATTTGTGGGAACTTCTGCAACAGTGTTGGGAAGAACTTTCCGAACAATATTTGATTTCCATTGTAGAAAGAATGCCACGAGAGTGTTCGGCTGTTATATCTGCTAAAGGTGGCTACTTTGATGAGTCAAAAATTTAGATTAAATTTTGTTAAACGAAACGATTTCATGATTTCTTCTTTATCTCCAATTGTTTATTTGTTGTATGCTTTAATTTCAGAGTACATTGAGACATTAAACTGCATAAATTTCAATAAAAACCGGAAAAATGGAGCCGTTCTAAAACTTTTGACTGGTAGTGTATATATATATATACACACACACACACTACTCTTCAAATGTTTGAGATAACAAATGAATATATTCTTCAGCAAAAATGGATTAAATTGATCAAAAGTGACAGTAAATGGCTTTTATACTGTTCTTTTAAACTTTATATTCATCTAAGAATACTGAAAAAACGTATCACGATTTCCAGAAAAAAACATTAGCAGCATATTAAAATATTAAACAAATAAACAGCATATTAGAATGATTTCTGAAGGATCATGTCACTGAGGAATGGAGTAACGATGCTGAAATCAGTAAAATTATAAAATTCTTTTTTCATTTTGAAATAGTATATATATTTAATGTATTAGCGTACATATATTAATCAAGTGCTTTGAAAAAAATAATAATATCATTTTATACATTTTTTTAGTCCAGGACCATTGCTTGAGTTCATAGGGAAGCCTTGTTTTCTTTTCAAAATTAGTTTAAATATATAATCTACACTTTTGTAAGATTCAGTTCAGCTCACAGCTTCTTGAAGAAACAACCAGGGTTGCATGTTTTCGGAACAAAACCCAGCCAATTGCTACTCAAAACTATGCCAAACGCTATCCCGGGGAAAATCGTGTTCTGAGGAGTAAAATCGGCATTTCTGGCAGGGTTCCCCAGGTAAAATTTGCATTTCAGAGGCTAAATATCATGTTATATCATGTGTTAAAGTAGCCCAATTCCGTGGAAAAACCATGGTCTGTCTAACAGGTAAACGGGGTCCATTTTGATTTAATGTTTAAAGACCATTTCTCTCGCACTGAGATATACTTTAGGGTTTAGGCGCAATATCAAACATGAACTGATAATGTTGTAAACTTGAAAGGCTGTTTGGAGTTTTATAACTAATGGAGTATTATTAGTGAAGCAATTCACTCCAGAGCTGTTCACTCCTATATGACCCAAGATCAAGGATCAGAAACTCCGCTCAATGATGCTTTCGCTTTTGAATCAAGTGTGCGTGTGACATGAATGTCAAATAACACCTGTGCATGAATCTCTGGCATACTGAGCAGAGAGCAAATCAGTCTTCAACATCAAGAAGCAGAAGATCCATTCTTCGACTGAATGATGAGGTTGTTCAATAGTGCAGAAAAACATAGACAGATTGAGGTATTTCATTTCAACTCTCACGTCGACTTAGCAACATCGAACATCATTACACTGTACATGCTTCATCGTGACAGCTGGATTCACATACCGACCAGGAGGGAGGATGGGAGTGTTTAAACGCACATCAAAGAGACAAAACTACACCGAGGCGTGATGCTGATGAATGAGGAGCAGACATGATGAGAAAGACTTAAAGGAATAGTACAGGTTCAGTACAAGATTCCCTCAATCAAAAATTTAATTTTGAGCCGTCCCTCATTTTCTTTACAGAAAAAGGGGTTCAAGGGACATTTACAAAACAAGTTAATGGGGCCAATTTTTGGTAGTTTTGGTAATTCAGTAGTTTGGGGTTTGTATGATTTGCATTTGCAAGTCTCTAATGCTCACCAATGCTGCATATATTTGATCAATTTTAAAATGTCATTTTATTCTCATATGCATTCTGACATGCTGCTCAAGAAACATTTCTAATTGTTATGAACAATGGCAATATTATTTTTATGAGTGATGAAGACAGTTGTGCTGCTTAATATTTTTTGTGGAACTCAGGATTCTTTGATGAACAGAAACTTTGACTTGAAATAGAAATGTATTTTAACTTGTAAACATCTTTACTGTGACTTTTAAACAATTTAACGTGTGAATCAAAATATTAATGTCTTACAAAAAATTTACTGACCCCAAAACTTTTGAATGGTAACGTACAATTTTATAAAGCCCCTTTTTATTTTTGAGCTCTAAGGTTGTTCTTGTCATTTTTAAAGTACTCTACAGTCAATTAGAGCTGCACGATTCTGGAAAAATTGAGAATCGCAATTTTTTTGTTTCAAGCAGAGATCACGATTAAACTCGCACTTGTGAGTTTAAAAAGTCAGCAATTAATAAATAATTCTGACTTTATTTATTGAAATATTAAAAACTCGTAATTGCGAGATTTAAACTCTCAAAAGTTTAAATCTCACAATTCTGAGAATAAAGTACAAATTGGGAGATATAAATTTGCAATCGAGAGAAAAAAAAGTCAGAAATGAGAGACAAAAATGGTTAAATTACCTTTATTACACATGACAACTGCTCTCTCTGGATCAGTGGCGGCACGCAAACAGATTTGTTCCGGTGTGATTTCGTCAAATGTTTAATAGACATAGAAGAATCGTTGCAATTTAGGAATAAGACCACATATATTTTTGAACAGCGTTCGCGACCTTTTAACGATTAATCGTGCAGCTCTAGTCAGTATTAGGCATATTGTCGTGGCAAAATAGTTACATAGAAAGGTTTTTTCACACTAAAAACATGCATGTTGTTTATGTCTTGTGGTATTTTAAGAGCCTCAAGGTAACTCACATTTTTGCTTTTTCAAAAAGGACAGACAAGTAAAAAATATTTCCTAATGACGATCAACATTATGCCACAAGTGCTGTCATTTAAGGACAACTTGTACTGAACCTAGAACATTTCTTTAACAGGCAACAGTACCTGCTTTCTCCAGGTAGAAACGAGGTGATGGGAACGTTCTCCTTGCAGTCTTGGTCCGGGTGCCAGCTGGCTTTGCAGGCGGAACAGAACTCGAGTGTGCAAACGCTGCACCGCACCAACTGCGGAAGCGCCGTGTCAGACTCCTTCAGCTGGCACACGGCCTGGCACGTGGAGGACGGGCACCAGGTCCGGCTTGGGTCCAGCAACACCTCTGTAGGAGGGGTGAGAGATGTGAGATCAGACGCAGTTTCCGCGAGTGTATATTTTAGGCTGCTTACAGCTGATGTAGGCCGACAGGTCACCATGGTTACGCCATCTGAGATGGAGGGGTAATAGAAAAGAGCAGCTTTGGCCTCATCTGCCCGCAGGAATGAGATACCAGAGATGCTACTTATCATAGCTTTACATAAATTCAAGCGAAAACAGTGCGTTACAGTGATTTTGCCATGGCTCACAACTGGGCACAATGGGAGGCAGAGACAACGTTGTTTAATAAGTAATTACATTGAGTAGTAGCTTGTTTTATTGAGATAGGAGTTATAAATGCTATTAAAGTGTGAGAATTAAACCGCGCAAGTCAATGAAAGCGTGCGGCTCTGACAAACCATCATGGTCAATAATTAGGCCAAAATGCCCCTTCTCCCTCCAATATTTTATTTTATTGATGCTTCTCTGCTGAACTCCATTGTGCGCCGCTATGTTTGTAGTTAGGATGACCAAAAAAAAAAGAAAATTTAAAGTTATATTTTTAGGTTGGTCTGCCTCAGCGGATTAACAGCGCTTGTCACTGTCACTGGCCAATCAAATCAAAGAAGGCGGGGCTTACTGTTCAAAGAAGAGGAATGTGAATTCTGATGCAACGCTTTCATTTCAACATTTAACGTTTAAAGATTGTTTTATGATTGAAATGTTCAGTGACCGACAGTATTATCCAGTGATGCAAAATATTTAACATTTTTATGAAATTTCAATGTTTTGAACATTTGACTATTTTGATGATTAATGTAATTCATAACTGAATGAGATGAGACAAGAAACATTTTGCGTTACTGACATATTAGACATACAAATAAAAGTGAATATATATATTTTTAAAAAATATTATTTGCAAATAGTTTAAATTGATTACTTAACTACAATCGATCTGGAACTTTTACCATTCATATTTCTTTTTCGTTATTCCTTTAAATCCACTTCAATATTATAATTATTTAATTCCTTTTAATAACAAATAAATAAATAAATTTAAAAAATGAAATAAAGGGAAAAAATAAAATTCCCCACAATGTTCAAGACATGGTTACAGCCTTGGGTTAATGCTATAAGATATTCAACCGAGCATATTGAGTCCTATTAAACATTCCACACACATCAAAACGACTGATGCATGTGGAAAATCCGTTCATCATGCGCACGTGGTCACTTCATGTGTTTTCTCTGACCGAATAGCTATCCAATCGTGAAAAGAAAGAGGGGACTTTTTTCCCCAACTCCAGATAAAACTGGACAAAATGCATCTGGTTGCTGAAGCGACATATGTAACTTTTACTTCTCCTAAAATGGTAAGAGCTAAATATGTGAGAGCGTGTTATAACGGCTCCCAGTACCCAGATATGACAGTGCTACTGCAGCACGCTTCGCCGAAGAATAGCTCTCTTTGTCGAAGAGCATCTTTTCAGGAATTTCAGGAATTTGCACGACGTGCAAATTACCGCAAATAAAACAAAGTTCAGAGTAACATCCTGAGGCCAACACACAGTCATCTTCATTATAAGTAGTTTGACAACTCTAGAGTTTTAGCATGGTAATGGTTCCGACAATGGATCCATTGTTGTTGTTGTAGATTACAACATCTTAGATTAGATCTACTTAGATTGTAGATTACATCTGCAGCAGCAGAGCAAGTACAATAACTTGCTACTGCCAATACATTGGCCGATACACTGCTGTGCGAATGTAAGACGTCCTGCTGCACAAATAGTATAAATCAATCACCCATACAGAGAATGTCTCTCAAGCAAATCCATCCTGTGGTTCAAACAACTGGAGACTATAAGAGTCCAGAGGAGTAGGGATCCCCTACTGATGAAAATGATTAAAGAGAAGATTCATACACTGGGCATATGGCATAGAGCCTCAGGTATTATCTGTTTAAGGAAGCATTCATGCTTTTGATCAAGCGTTTCCAATTAGCACTAGTCTAATTTACTCTTCATAAGTCTTTTAATCTTGGAGATTTCTCATTTTTTTAGCATGGTAATGGTTCCGACAATGGATCCATTGTTGTTGTTGTAGATTACAACATCTTAGATTAGATCTACTTAGATTGTAGATTACATCTGCAGCAGCAGAGCAAGTACAAGAACTTGCTACTGCCAATACATTGGCCGATACACTGCTGTGCGAATGTAAGACGTACTGCTGCACAAATAGTATAAATCAATCACCCATAGCAGATCTATACAGGTGGAGCTGGGGAAGGTGCGCTGCAACTGCAATAGTGAATGATAACCAGCCGTGTAAATGTTGAGAGCAACAAGCTCATTGACTGCACATGCGGCATGAACAAATCAGCTTGTGCCAAGTAGTTAACACTGCAAATATCATCAGCTCGCGTTACGGACCCATCATCCTGCGCCATCTAGAGTTTCATGGCAGAACTAGGCATTGACACTAAATTATCTCACTAGTGCTTATGCCGCTCTCTCCAATTGAGTTATTTGATTTTGAAATTGGATGATGATAAATAAAATGAAGCTCACATCTCGCTTTCTTTAACGTGAACGCCATTAAATTTGCACAGAGCGGAAATTGAAGATCACATTTATATTAGTTTTGCGGAAACACCTTAATATTGCCATGTGTAAACACTTTAATGCAAACGAATAGCTATCCAAATAAATAAATAGGCAAATAAGCAATCGGTTCTTAAAAAAGTATCATTTAAACCTAATTTCAACAAACAAACTAAAGGATTTTGACAACTGCTATGCAAAATTGCTTCAGCATTTAAGGTTCTGCACAATTTCTAATGGGGGGGGGGGGGGTTATATGCTATATACGGCTTTGATTGTTGCTAATCTAATCAGAATTTAGAGATGTAACTATCTTCTTCATAATGGTTTAACTCGCTCATCTGCCTGATGAATGCATAAAAGGTCTGTTAGTGACATACTGTATGGCTATGGTTATGTAATGTGTGGTTGGGGGCAATTATGTTAGAAAGAGGACTTTCAGTAATGTCTGCTGACAGCCATTTTTAGCCATCGTGAGTCAGAATGGCATGCATTTTCATCTGTCCCCGTGTGCACTATCTGTGAGTCTCTCACAAACCAAACACACTCACACTTGGCCTCTCCATCTCACACGACAGGCCACGCGTGACTCCACGTGAACTCTTGGCTCTTTTTCTTGCAGTGCGGTTACGTTATAACCACCATTCCACTCATTTCTTAGAACACTGATGGGTTAAATGGAGGCATTTTTACTCCCTCTCAATGCAAAACTCTCATTTATGAAGATGTTGCCACCATGATTCTCATGTGAAAACCTTGAATGCAAATCAAAGAGACACAGAGAGGGTGGTTCGCTTCGGAACAACTGAAATACATTTTTTCCCTTTTTCAAAGTAATGTAACGCACTGGAGGGGGTGGACAGAGAATATCTCTCAAGCAAATCCATCCTGTGGTTCAAACAACTGGAGACTATAAGAGTCCAGAGGAGTAGGGATCCCCTACTGATGAAAATGATTAAAGAGAAGATTCATACACTGGGCATATGGCATAGAGCCTCAGGTATTATCTGTTTAAGGAAGCATTCATGCTTTTGATCAAGCGTTTCCAATTAGCACTAGTCTAATTTACTCTTCATAAGTCTTTTAATCTTGGCGATTTCTGATTTGCTGAAGCTACATTTGTTAACGGGGACCTATAATACCCATATCACAGGTTTTAATACAAGTCTCTGGAGTCCCCAGAATGTGTCTGAAGTTTCAGCTCAAAATCCCCCACAGATCATTTATTATAGCTTATCAAATTTTCCCCTATCTGGGTGTGAGCAAAAACCCATCGTTTTTGTGTGTGTCCCTTTAAATGCAAATGAGCTGCTGCTCCCGGCCCCCTTTCCAGAAGAGCTTTAATAGCTCACGCTTCGGGTGCTTCAACAACAACAAAACTGGAGAATCTCACGCAGCCAAAATCATGATTTTCAGTAACTGTGTTCAGCCTTAAATTTGACTTTTCTCCATCAGTTACAACTTTTAGAATGCATGTGGATGTTTCTGAATGGTTAGTGGATAAAATTATGCAGTTGCTTCAGAGTTGATTCAACTCATTGACTAGCATGTGCCGTCATGTTAAGCCGTCGTTTTGACCTATAACTCGGAAGCGCTGCATTGTGTTTACAATGTTAACAGCGTAGGAGACTGAATAAAGTCATTATTTTTGTTTTCTGATTGCTATCAGGATGTGAATAGAATTCAAAACAGTATTTAATAAATTATGAAAAAAACTACTAAGGTGTTAATCAGATTGGCTACATGCATTGTAAAATTCAGGCTCCAACCTATTTTGTATTGATAAAGGCAGTATTTTTTAAAAATATATATATTTTTAAAAATAAAAATAAAAATTGTATCTAGGTGGCATCCATCCGCGGTACAATTTTTTTTCTAAGCTTTAAAATGACATCTATTTTGCGTTTTTTTTTTTTTTGTTTGTTTGTTGTTTTTTCGCGGGGCGATGGAAGAGGACTGTTCCATCGGCAGTATACTTTGGGTTTGCAGGTGCAATTTGTTATCAAATTATTTAAATATTAATCATAAACACAATGGTTTGTAGTGCAATTAGTCAAAGCATTTACTGCACATCGTTATTCTTCTAGCTCTTAATGAACCAGAATCTTGCAGTCACAAGAAATAGCTTACTTCCACTTTAAACATAAGGGACAGTTTTTTAAGTTGAAAAATTTAAAGTCATGGCTGTGTTATGGTTATGAGAATGAGTTTCAAAATTTGAGTCTTGGTGCTCACGCGGACAAGATTTGAATCTGCCGTTTTCCAGGGAAAAAAAAACAATTGCGCAACCAATAATGAGGTACAGTTAAACTAGGTGTCGGCAGGCGGTAGGCTTTCATTGAAGAAAAACACAAACAGTACAGGTAAAAGCCTTGATTCTGTGACAGCATGAGGTCAGCTGGACCTACACGTGTCCAGTGCGAGTCCACTCACATCCCTTTCATATTCACACCTGCACTGGCCTATTTGTCTACTGTGAGTCACTCTTGAGCAAAGCATGGAGCTCACCATCAACACACATGCACACGTGTTTCATCAGCTGTTGTCTGATGCCAAATTGCCCTCTGATGGACAGAGAGAGACTTTCCACTTACCCTTCTCAAACTGTAGCTTCCTATACCTCTGCATTATCTCGGTGGCCACCATGCATTCAATCTGAGAGAAAGAGAGAGAACAAAAGCAATTATGAGACAATGAGGTCTGATGGATCTGAAAGCACTTTTTGCTTTGCAGATACTGCATTTAGCATTTCAATTGGATCTGAGTAAACACACACCTAACAACAAATATGATTTCTGATCGAATCGCTGTCTTGAGCTCAAACACAGGAGGAATATGCATGTTAAATTTTTGTTTGGCGATTCTAGTGATGCAGAAATGACATACTTTAGCTTTAAGGCTTGCCAAAAAAGACACATTAGCTGCTCCGATGCTTTGCATCTGGGTCTGATTAATCTGGTTTAGCTGCTTTGATACTGAACGAGCCAGCCATCCTTACAATGAGCCTGCAGCGCCGAGGAGGAACCCTGCCCTCGGACTGACCTCATACTTGGAAGGGTTTCGTGGTGGCAAGCCACCGAGGGGGGAGTCAGAGTGAAGAGGTTTCAGCATCCATTTAATGCTAAAAGAGCTTTAAGCTCCTCTTGATGAGATACAGGTCCATTTGAGGAGTTTTATTTGGACGGTAAAGTATTTGTTGTTTCAGAAGCTTTGACTATTGCAGGGTTTGCTACAAAAAAAAAAAAATGCATTGCACTGAAGTTCCTAAAACCCCATTAATCCTGACAAATTCATCCTTTTCACACTCCCAATCCAGATTAACATAACTACATTATATAATGCTCAACAAATCATTAGTTAGACACAGGTAGTAATTTGTTAATAGCTCTGTATGTTATCTGTATGTTCATGGACCCCCTGAACAGGCTTTAAAGGATTAGTTCATTTCATAATTAAAATTTCCTGATAATTCACTCACCCCCATGTCATCCAACATGTTCATGTCTTTCTTTCTTCATTTGAAAAGAAATTAAAGTTCTTGAGGAAAACATTCCAGGATTTTATCCATATAGTGGACTTCACTGGGGTTCAACGGGTTGAAGGTCCAAATTGCAGTTTCAATGCAGCTTCAAAGCGCTCTACATGATCCCAGACGATGTCTGATGATTTTGAAGTTGGAGGAGAAAATGACATGGAGTTTTTTTGCCCTACCACTAGATTTATTTCATCCCTTAGTCCTCGTTTGGGATCATGTAGAGCCCTTTGACACTGCATTGAAACTACAATTTGGACCTTCAACCCATTGGTAACTGCTGAAGTCACTATATGGAGAAAAATCCTGGAATGTTTTCGTAATTTCTTAAACATAAAGACTTAAACATCTTGGATGGCATGGGGGTAAGTAAATTATCAGGACATTTTATTTCTGAAGTGAACTAATCCTTTAAGGCCCCCTTGTTGAAAACCCTGATAGTAAAATTAAAACTTGTATATTATAGGAATTTGTATATTAGCGTTCAAAAGTTTGGTAATTTTGGAAATGTTTCTTATGCTTACCAAGGCTGTATTTATTTAATCAAAAATATGACAGTAATATTATGAAATATTATTGCAATTTCAAACAACTTTTCTATTTGAATATATTTTAAAATGTAATTTATTGGCAGTGTATGTTGACATTACCTCATTTTCTTGTAAATGTCCACGTTTTGGACAGGCTGAGTCTGGACAGCTGATGGCCGTTTCAAAGCCCTCTTTGATGAGAAGTTCCACATACTGCTTCAGGCACTTTAAAAGGATAACACATAAAAATTAAGTAAAAAAAAATAGAAAACATGGAAAAATACATTATGTGTTAAACAACCTCTGCCTTTAATGTTCTGTTTAATTTGTTCACTGTCTCTGTGAGAGTTTGAGAACAGAAGCACATAACCACTAGTAATGAACTGTTAACTTCCTCAAAACAATTACGATGTATAACATCTCAATTTAACAAAGACGCAGTCACTTGTCCACGACTAATTATCCTCCAGTGTTAGCAATTTGCAAACTCACTGTTTTAATAGGCTGTGAAAAAAATAATTTTATTACTTCATTTTTGCTTCAGGAGAAAAATCAGGTCATATTTTATCTGTCTCTAAAATCAAATCAAATCAAATCAAATAAATAAAATAAAATAAAATAAAATAAAACATCAAATGCACCACAAAAATAAAACTAAATAAAAAATAAAACATTAAATGCACCAAAAAATTTTAATTAAATAAAAAATAAAACATCAAATGCACTAAAAACTATACTAGAAAAAACACTAGTTGTGTATTTGAGCTTTTAGGAATGTTTGGCAAGGTAAAGTCTGAGGGAGTTGTTTCCATAAACATGCTTCGCTTAAGATACAAAGACAGTTTTGTCTCTAGTGATCTCAGACACAACCAAGACAAGGCTTCTCAGAGTCAGATGAGGAGATGTTTTCCCTTTACCCTACTCTAGCAGCTTCCTTTCCCCAAATGATGCCTGCAACCTCAAGATATAAATAAACTTGGTCTCAAATCAATGTAAAAACACAGCAAAGGGAAAGTCAGAACAGCAAACCTCAGAGGCTTGAAGAAGACTGTTTATTACTGGACTGTGAATCACATAGCTGAAATAAAGAAACTGTGGATATTCTGTCTATAGCTGTGAACTCTGTGCTTATATATATATATATATATATATATATATTTCAAAATGTCTGAGGCTTATGTAAGAATCCCAATGATTTATTTTTAGATGCTCCATTTCTAAAACAGTGAAAACATAAAGACAGCAATCAAAAAAGAAATAATCCAGAGAAGGAATCTTTATATATTATGGCTAAAACACAATATTTTAAATCTTTGTGGAAATATCTTATTGACATCTAATTAAACAAATAGAATTAATACAATAAAAGTTTTCTTTTTTTCTCTCATTATGTATTATTTTCATATTGATACATCATATAACATAAAATAAAAATAATAAAATTGTGTTTATTTTACTTGTGTTATTTAGTATGCATTTTCATTTAATTTCAAACTTCAAGAATAAATTCAATGGAATAAATGAAAATAAAATCAAATCAAACAAATTCAAATGTTTAGATACTACTCACCAAGGTGCAGAAGATGCATTGGCACTGGGTGATGGTGGTCATTTGCTCCAAGGGAAACTCTCCCAGGCACAGCTTACAGGACACCAGCGGGTCCAGGGCCAAATCCCAGGTTGGTCGGTACCTAGCTGTGGTCATGATGCCTGCTGCAGAGCTGAAACACAGAATAACTGCTATTAGAGAAAGCCTACACACTTTAATACACCTATATAAACAGAAAAAGCTTTTAACCGGTGTCAATCTGAAGTGCCGACTGCTGTTACAGCCACGATAAGTGCTTCAGTAATGCTCAGCGCTAATATCCGCGGCATCACAAACACCAGCCCTTTAAATGCACATTAAATTAGCCACATTGCGTTTAGAGAAGGTCTAACAGATGCAGTGGTGAAAGGGGCAAATGCATTTACCCCCATTTACATTCCGAAGCCTAACTGAAGGCCTGATCACAAAGGGCTTTTCTGAGATGCGTTCAGGAGTCTAGTCTGACTGTAATCGAAGGTCGGGCCAGATAGACGGAGCAATTTTTCGTTTTCTGCTGCTGAATGAAAGATGAGTTCACGGCATGGGGCTCCTTAAATGAGAAGGTTAGGAGAGAGAGAGAGAGAGAGAGAGAACATTACTCTGTGCCTACGTCACCCCCTTTTACAGTTTTTCAGAGAGGGATATTTTTGGAAGTCTCGACTATGAGACACTTCCATTTTCTCACGCTGAAGTGGGCTGTTGTGCGCAGAGAGGCTTGTGTCTTAAGTGTTTATAGGAAGTGCCTGTGAGAACATCAACACTCTCCCTTTGCTTCTAGGCAACGGGGGGATGGGGCTGATACGCTTCTGCTGGAACATGTGTTTAAAGGGTTAGTTCACCCAAAAATGAAAATTACCCCATGATTTACTCAACCTCAAGCCATCCCCGGTGTATATGACTATCTTCTTTCCGACAAACAATATCCTGGCTCGAACGTGGAAGAACAGAGGATAGAACAAAACAAAACACTGCTCATGAATTAGAAGTCTAAAACGAGAAGTTTTCGAGAAATGTCAGATGATATTCGAGATTATTTTGATATAAGAGATGAGGAGCTTGAGTTTGTTGTCCAGGCCTTTTTTTTTTTTTACTGCGAGAGGCATCTACTTTCAACGCTTCCACCGTAAATCGACTTGCGTAAGGATGTTTGCCGGAAGCTTACATTTACATTTAATCATTTGGCAGACGCTTTTATCCAAGAAAAGCACTTTGTGGCCAGGAAGCTGGTTTTTATAGTTTACAAAGTTTTAAATATAGATATTTTTTCTTACAAAAACCCATTGCTTTGCTTCAGAAGGCCTTAATTAACCCCTGGAGCTGTGTGGATTACTTTTGTGATGAATGGATGTGCTTTTTTGGGGCTGAAATCTTGAGCCCCATTCACTCCCATTATAAAGCTTGGAAGAGCCAGGACACATTCTAATACAACTCTGATTGTGTTTGTCTGAAAGAAGATAGTCATATACATCTAGGATGGCTTGAGGGCGAGTAAATCATGGGATAATTTTCATTTTTGGGTGAACTATCCCTTTAAGGCAGGTTATGTTCTGCACTTGTGGCAGGATGTGGGAAGAACTTGGGTCTCTGCTAAGAATCACTCAGGATGCTTTAAGGCATTTCAATCAGTGATGCAGAGAGTTGTGTGATGTGTGAGGTTGAGGTTTAGTGCTATAGTTACTGGAAGGCGCTTAACACCATGCAGGTGCCGTTTATGTCACCTTTCTATGTCGACATCAAATGAAACGAAATTTAATCCGTCCTGGCTGTGTCTTATTAAATACAAATTTTACATGCAGAAGTGCCACAATTGGTTGGATTTTCTATAAACTATGAACATTTAATTTTCTTAACTACAAATTATAAACCTTCTGCAAAAAATTCTCCACCAATCAGAGAATCATATCAAGTGAATATCACCAAAAGAACTTTTTATAACTTAATTGACCGTTTGCAAAGACCCCTTTAGTTACTGTTGCTATGTCCGACAAGCCATGCGCTCTCACGCCACACATCATGTTCTCACGAAGTGAAAAAATGCATCACGGAGCAAAGAGGACACTAACAACGCGTCGATAGAGAAGACAGAGCGGGTTACTTTTGATATGAAACAAAGTCTCAAATTTCAAATATTGTAATTTTTAAGTTTAAGCAATAAATAGCGTATAGTGTGTCTTTAATGTGTGGTGACAGATCGCTGTAGCTCCTCGTGAACCGATCATCTCTTCATACTAGTTCATTTATAGCATCAAATAAACATGAATGAACATCAGAAGGAATGTTGTTTCAGACGTGAGTACACACACGATTTTTCAAGTTCACCAACGTTAATCTACTAACTCCCCTGACTGCTTTGTCTGACAAAATGGCAGATTCAGGGTTATGGTTGAGTTATAAAAAAAGTGTTTATAAATTAAAACTCTCATTATGGTCTCAAAACACTTAAATATTTGAATATGAATATGCATATTTTGCAATAAATGTAAAATATATTGTTTATATATATCTTCACTGTTGGGCAGAAACCTCATATCTCTATTTTGTGACCCTGGACCACAAATCTAACCATGAGGGTCAATTTTTTAAATGAATGAGCGTTCCATTGATTTATGGTTTGTTAGGATAGGACAATATTTGGCCAAGACACAATTATTTGAAAATCTGGAATCTAAGGGTGCAAAAAAACAAACAAACAAACAAAAAAATCTCAATATTGAGAAAATTGTCTTTAAAGTCCTTAGCAATGCATATCCACTCACAAAAATAATTTTTTTAAAATATATTTACGGTAGGAAATTTACAAAATATTTTCATGGAACATAATCTTTGCTTAACATCTTAATGATTTTTAGCATTAAAAAAAAACAAATTGATAATCTTGACCCATACAATGTATTGTTTGCTATTGCTACAAATATACCCATGCATCTGGTTTTTGTGGTCCAGGGTCAGATTTCATATTTTTTAAAAATTAAAAAAATAAATAAAATACTTTTGGTCACCCTTTAAGTCTGTTTGGGTTGTGGGTGTAAATATTTAACTAATAAAATATTTTTTTTTAAAAAAGCTTGTGAATAAACCTCATTGGATCATCAAACTGTCGTTAAAACCTCATAACTCCACCCAGCCTACAATCGTGAATGAACACACATTTTATACCATCTCTCCTTGTTGGCAATGCAAGGGTAAACAAAGAACTGGTTCTTTGAATACGTTCAGCATTTTCTCAAGAAACACCACATATAAAAGCTAATGTTTTATGTATTTGAGGAGCGGAGAAGAGTGTCTTAGTCTAGCACTTGTCATCAAGTCACAGGCAATATTGTCTTAAATAGCCTCTGCGAGCATGCATAGCACTTTGCCTTTAAAAATAACATAAATATGTATGAAACTCTCCTCAATTTGACTATGCTGTTTTTCCCCTCGGTCTAGTACCTTTGTCTTTTTGTCTGTCATTGACGTCCACAGAATAAATGATATGAAGTTGCAAACCAAAGTTTACTACTTTTCTTAACCTTTCTCTCACATTCTGAAAGCAGAGAGGTTTTGCACAAGACAATCAAATGTTACTTCCTCTGAGCAAAAGCACAAAATTTAAAAAAACCCAAGAGCTACAGATGTTAAAGGGCTCTTAAGCTCTCATTCATCATTTCCACAAAAAGTCTTGGCTGTTTCCGCTTGATAAGTCAAATAGGGTGAAGTATTGATGGCTTGATGCGCAGCCTTCAGTATCTCAAGAACAGAGACGCCAGAGAAAAAAGATTTTGCTGGTCGAGCTCAGAGGTCTTACATCACTCTAACTTCAACCTGTCACAACCGGTCTTGCTCTTCCACATCCATCTCTGATGCTCATTCTCTCAAGCTACCACCTCATCTGAGCAACACAGACAAAAGAGGCCGCATTCACCATATATCTCACGAAACAGAGGTGCACGATATCTTTAGGTTGATTTGTGGCCAAGGAATCAGAACTGAATTAATTAAAGAAAATATATATATATATATATATACAGAATATTTAATAGAAATCATTTGGAATGAATGATTCTGGTTCTGATTCAACTTTACGATTCCCTCCCATTTCCCCCTCTACATCAATCGTCAAGCTCTGCAGTTACAAATGTTCTGTGAGAAAAGGTGGTGCATGAGAAAGTTTCACTGAGCTGCATTACTCAGAAAGCAATTATCACTTTCCAACCGAGAAACAATAACAAGGAAAAACACAAGTAATCCTCAACAATGCAGCCCTCAGAGATCCTCACTATGCCCCCATTTCAGTTTCTTATCAGATCACTGAACAGAAGAGAACAATCATTTATCATGAGCTCAGCCTGCAAGATGATTTACAACATTACGAAAAAAAATCTCAGAAAGTCATGTAATGCAACTTTAAAGGGATTGTTGACATAAAAATAAAAAATCTGTTATCATTTACTCGTGTCAAAGCAATGCATTTCTTTCTTTTGTGGAACACAAAAGGAGATATTTTAAAAAAAGTCAGATTTTTTGTCGTACAAAAAAAAAAAGTCTGTGGGGTCTAGACACATCTACTGTCACCGCACGACAAAAACAGTTTAAACATCTTAAAATATCTTGTTTTGTGTTCCAGAGAAGAAAGAAAGTCATGCAGGATTGGGAAAACACGAGTTAATGGTCCGTCTAGCTGTTATATTGTATCAATGCATGCATGTTCAGGTTAACTGAAGTTGGAGACTGAGGAAAGAAAGACATAAACATCTTAAACATGACATGGGGGTGAGTAAATTATCACGAAATTTTAATTCTAAAGTGAACTAATCCTTTAAACCTGAATCTAGGGCTTCCCTAAGATGAAATCATTCATCCTACCTACTTAAAGATTTTGAAAATATGTGTTTTTATAAGCTCAGGTTTCATCAAAATGATACACCAAACATTGCAGTTAATGTCATAAACCTGGGGTAACTTTCTAACACAATAAATGAACCAAAACATTTATGATTTCTCATCATTTATGCTTTTACAGTAGCAACAATAACTAGTATTTTGGCCGACAGTATGATTTCCGTGGCATTTGTTGTTGCTCAAATGGTTACAAACACACTAGTAGATAGAGAAACTATTCTCTTCTCTTCTTCCATACAGCTCTTTTCATTCTTATATGGGATCTTTAGATGTTCAGAAGATGGAATTTCTCAAAAGTCTAGTGCTGGGCTCCCCTTCATTATTTATTCTTAGAGAGAAATGGGTCAGTCTCACAATGAAAGCTGAGAAGTACATGCCTGAATATTTCAAGGTATGTGCACCAGTCTTCACAAACATGAACACAGTGCTCCCTCAACTTTATCTGACTTATGGGTTTTACTCAATCCTCCTTGAACAAGCAGAAGCATTTACCGGCCCCATAGGCTCAGTTCGACCTCATTTATCATAAAAGCATCAAATTTCACCTTTGTGTGGTAATTAAGTAGGGTATACTTATTGATTTATTTTAACTTCGTTTTAAAATATGAATTAAATCTGTCTATTATAATATACAGATGATAATTTGTCCATGTGTGAAGTATTGAATTGATGAACTTTTAAGTGTCACTTATCATTAATCAAACAGTTTTAGTTGTCGATTTATTTTTAGATGATTTCATTTTACTTAAATAGATCATAAAACACTTTTGTATGCCTATCAATTTGTCCATTTAAAAAAAAAAAAATTATTAAATCCTTTTATTTTGAAATGTTACTCTCAGTCTTTCGCATGTACCTTTCAAACCACTTCTACCATAGTTTCTCACTCTTGTTACTTTCTAAAAAACTAGCATTCTGTGAGCTTGAACTAACAGCTGACACCCTATTTAACAAGCGATTTGCTCAGAATATCTAAATTCACCTATTTTTCCAAGTTCTTTTTCCAAAAAGGTGTGCAAAGCACAAGTGCAAAATGGTGGCAATATAATAAAGGTTACCCATGCTCAAACAATAATCGAATTTATTAATGATAACAGCCACAAAGAAAGTTTCTCCACTAAGTATTGTTGTTCATTATAGCCTAATGCTATGATCACATTATGTCGGAATTACTGTAATTATGAGATGACAACTCTGAGATTTCACTCTGAGCGGTTGGCGTCATTGAACTCAGAATAATTAGTTTCTATGGCAACGAAAAAACATTTCACCACTACATTAATTCATTAATTTAACGCTATCTGCTCGAAGAACAAAAATCTCACCAGGTAACAGGCTAAATAAAGACACTTAACATCCTTTAACTGTTCATTTCACACATGACAGTCAAATCAAAGGTGTTCAGTGACATCAACAGTTCCATAAACTTGAAATGATGATAACTCCAACGTAACATGAAATCATTTGTAGGCTGTGTACAGTTGGCAAGCAACATGTCACAATTAAATTGACTGAAATTGATTATCAAATCACCTTGAACAATCAAAATGCCTGTTTCAACAATAGCTTTTTGACTACAGATGTACTAATATTAAAATTCAAAATGCAATATTGATGTCAATAATTATTTTTTGCTGTGTCTTTCTGTAAAGCTGCTTTGAAACCATGTTGTGCATCATGAAATAAAATTGAAACTGACTTAAAATGGACTATTTTCACATTATAGCTGATAAATGAATGTTATTAGTGTTCTATATTATTTTGTTTAAAAAGAAGGACTGCTAAAAACCCACATTAATCCTTTTACACTGCATAACAACATTATAATGTTAAGTTCTGAAGAGGTAAAACCGTTTTGATGTGAAGATATGGGCATGTCCCGAAATGGAGGAGCCCCAGTGTGTTTTCGTAAAGCTGGGCTGGTTTCCACTGCAGGCTGTATGTGCACTCGCTGAGGCGGTATGTCAGCACTGAGTCTGGCTTCCTCTAAAGGTCATTTCTGGCTCCCTGTCAAAAACTATAACCTCATTAAACAGCCATGATACCAAGTGAATGCCAAAGTGGCATATGACAAATGTCTATAGCTTTCATAAGTGAGAAAATAAGATGATTTTGACCAAAGTCCCTTTTTAAAAAAATTACTTTCATATGTTCCTTGAGGTTCACTAATAATGCTTTTACAAAAATTATTATTTTCAACCCTCTGTCTGAAATGATCCATTTTAGGGGTATCTCATTTAAGGCCACTGTCGTGATTGGCTAGCGAAATTACATGGGTAAAGGCATCAAGCCCCCGCTATTGCACATGAGCAGTTTTGAAAACATTATCCATATGAAACCATCATTTACAGACAAAGCATTATGAAATTGTTTACTTGCGCTTTGTAATGTAGCTGTTGTCAGATTCGATACAGTTGGGTGCTTCATCTTTCAACAAGTTTCTTTGCAAAATATTTATTACACTGTGCCTTGCTTATAAAACTATATGCAGTCTAATGCTCTGAACTAGGGATGTCCCGAGCTGATCTCAAGGATTGGTACCAAGGCCGATGAAGCATTTAAAAAAAAAAAAAAAAAATGTAAAAAAAAATTATCGTATCGGCTAGGGCTGCACGATTTATCGCAATTAAATCACACGCGATTTGGCAAAGGCTGCGATTATTTAATGCGCAGCTTGTCAGAGCTGTACGGCTCTGTGATCAGTAGTAAATGCTTCTCCATCTGAAAGACAGAGGGCGCTCTTGCGCAGAAACTCAATATACGCCCTGCAGCACAAGAAGATAACACGAGTCATATCGCTGTAGCTGAAGAAACTGAAGATTGAAACACTTGGATTGATTAAACATGACTTATAAACACTCGAATGCCTTATTCTGTGTAAGAAGCCTCATCATCTCACAGTTATGAAGTGAGTTTGGAGAAAAAACATGTTATTAAATGTTGTCTTTTGTTGTACAAGATGTTAATAAATGCTTCTCATGTCTGGAAAGATGTTTGACGCCTGTTGCTTTTTCAAATGTTCATTATAAACGACTCAAACTTGCAGTGCTTTCAGATGGATTAGCATTTGGAGCCGTACTTCACTGCGATTAAATAATCGTACTAAGAATTGCATTTAAGCGATAATCGAATTCAAGATCAATGTTATTTTTTGTATTGTGCGATTAAATCGTGCAGCCCTAGTATCGGCTATCCAAAGCCCAATCCTAATTTTTACGTCAGCCGCCACACAGGTTTCGGGCAGTAGGTGGCGGTATCAACCTTCAAGTGGTTTTGGCAACTGCCATTTAAACAAAAAAAACACTCAAATGTGAATGCGTGACACATAAGAACTAACGTTCTAGCACATCGCACACCGAAATCTCCCCAAAACATTAACAACATACAATGTCTCTTGCTCATGTGAAGATATTTATTTCACAGGTCTTCCGAGAATGCAACCGTCAGACTAACACTACTAAGACAGACAGTCTGGCCATAGAAGGTAAGAAACATAAAGCTTAAAACTTTATGAAAAAAACTCAAAGAAGTGGCAGAGACCCTGTGCGGACAAATGCTGCAATATGGTCAAAGTACAAACGCATGCACACACATGTAGCCTAACTGTTCTCTCACTGTTTGCTTGCCCTTGCCAGATGACCCACATTTATCACCCAAAGCGATTGAGCGATTTTATTTTTGGCTCAGTGCTTATAAACTTCGGGATCCCAGAGGTGGAACACCCCCAGTGAGCAGACAGGGACAATTATCTTCAACTCTCAGCAGTGAGATCAAAACTGAAATCTACAACAGGCTGCTTTCTTGAACTGATACACTGCACTTCATTCATCAAGGTTTATTTTTAAGTTCAGTGACTCAGAGAAGGCTACAATAACAATTTTACAACACGAAAATATGGGCAGGTGTCAGGCTTTAACCCTGGCATGCGTCATTCATTGCTCCTCTCCAAAAAAAGTTTCCTTGCACCTCTAAAAGACTAGTCTAAATAAGAAGGTTATGTATTTGAGAACTCCAGATGATCAAGGCTGTATGACTAAATCTTACTACCTGACTAATCTGCAAATGAAAACTTTAGCGCAAGTTCTGCCAGGAAGACACAAATGTTACGTCACTGAGTTTAGATCTAACCCATCATTATCCAACACTTGTAGTATATAAGATCGTTACTAACACACGTCTGAGTTCGCAGATGCTGACGTCAACCTTTACCTCCATCCTCCCCACCAGCACCAGGATGGGATGGTCCCTGTCCATACCTCCCAGGGGTCAGCTACGCCCCTGCCTTCATCTTTAGGCAGGAAATGCAGAGTCCGCAACCCTTAGGATCTAAGCTACGCCAAAGAACTTTATCTTACTATATTTGCTTGCTGATTGTTAATAAATATCATTGTTACGTTATCTTGCCTCCCGAGTAGGGCTGTGCAATTAATCGCAATCGCAAAACGAGCACATGCAATTTCTAAATCACACAAGTCTGCATATATTTTAATAAAAAAAAAAAAAAAATTAAAAAACCCCTATCCTTCCCTTTTCCCTTCCTACTCTAGCTTTTGGTCCTGAGCAATGTATGAAACTTGTATTGTGAGCACTTCCTGTGTTATTTGCCAATTCATGAAGAATTGCTGGTTTGTTTTCCTCACTTGTAAGCCGCTTTGGATAAAAGCGTCTGCTATATGACTAAATGTAAATGTAATTCAGAATACTGCAACGTTATTGTGCGCATGTTTAAGATGTTAACCAATCAGAGCTCGCTCAGCACACCGCACAAATGAGAACAAAGCAGAATAGGCAAACGGGAGGAAAGAAGAAAAAATATGGATGCAGTTCAGAATAAAAATGATTTGGTACCAAAGAGAAATTCAACATCAGTCGTTTGAGAGAGTTTTGGATTCAAACACTGGACAAAAGATACCAGCTGCCAACTCGCACTTATTTCACACAAGTTGCTGTATGAGAAATGTAAGGCGGGCGTTGAATACGAGTTTAAGCAGGTGAAATAATCGTAATTTATTTTATGTTGTCTGTTTTTAAGACACAATTTTTTTTACTGTTTTGTTTATCAAGCAGTTAATCATTCTCTACAGTATGTTACTTCATTGTGAAATGTGTGCACTGAAATACAATTTTGAAGTTTACTTGTTACGGACAGCAGACATGTTGATTGCTGATTAATGAAAGCTGGTTGTTTTCACGTGATGATTAG
Organism: Opsariichthys bidens; assembly: GCA_037194245.1. Classification (NCBI taxonomy): domain Eukaryota; kingdom Metazoa; phylum Chordata; class Actinopteri; order Cypriniformes; family Xenocyprididae; genus Opsariichthys; species Opsariichthys bidens. The sequence goes on along the minus strand of CM074286.1, from coordinate 5,996,913 downwards.
TTAGATAATTTGAAGGTGTTCCTCCTGAACTTTGTTAATAAAACATCATTTGGAATAGATGGAATACTTTTTGAAACAACCACTTTGCCTCAGCCAAATCCAGCAAAAACCAAATAGTCGCCAGCTTTACATGGTTTCTAGCGGGTTGAAGCTGGTCATTAGCCCCCAATGGGGCTGCTGTTGACCTACAGGCATAGGAATGAGTCAAGTTAATCATTCAACAACTGTCTAGTCAATTAGTAATGGTCAAGCATCCTGTAGCAAACACATTAAACCAATCAAGTAAACCCAAAACCCATTTAATTATAAATATTCATATGACAGATTATTTGGCTATTAGGCAACCCACTGACTGGACAATTTCAAAAATATGTTGGCCTACTTTTGCTCATCCCTACCTGGTAGACGGTCTTGGTTAACCTGGCCAGAGCAGCTAGATCTTGACAAAGCTGGCGGGAACCTAGTTGAGCTAATAATCTAAAACACAATAGAGCTGGTTGAACTGAGTTGAGTTCAAAAACATAGTCTGATTCGATTGATTAGTAAAGATCCCCTTAACCTGGTTTGACCTGGTTTCTTCAGCAGTATAAGCTGTAGAACTAAGATGTGTAGATGTGCAGTTTCAAAATTTCACGTAGTGACTTGTTAGGAAGACAGAAGAATCATGAGGAAGTGATACAACAGCAGCATGAGTCCTCAAACAGCCTGAAGGAAGAAGATCTTGGAGAACAAAGTCACTCTGTTCATGTACTGTAAAGTCAATCCACCAGAATAAGGAGAAAATTTCTCTAATGATCTGAGATCACTAGCATCTACGGTGGAAAACATTTTCCAATGTGTCTAAAGCCATTATCTCCATGTATGAATATGATTGAAGCATAATTAAACAGGGTGAAAACAAGGATTTGAATGAAAAACCAACATCAGCCACATCAGAATAAAACTACATTAAAATATGAAGACACGTCTTTCTTTTCATAAGTCTTGTGGCGTACTTGTGGCAGCATTTGCGCCTGAAAAATTAAGAGGATATGACAAGCGTGCTGCAGAGTACTTATTTCTACTGACACGATCAGAGATTGAGAGCCCTGAGGTTACCTGTGAATGCCTTGAGTGACAACAGATGTGAGAAAAAGTTAAACATTTAGCCAGCCAAACCAAGCCATGGATGAATATGTCTGCACTGCATAATAAAAGGTCTTTTCAACATTCACCGGCTACTTTTTTCATCCACCATTATTTAAAAAAAAGAAAAAGTTATGAAGAGTACAGTAGCACCTATAGGCAATAGTTGTGAATAAGCTCTGAATCACAGATGCTGAGGTCAGGACATGCCCAAACTGGAAAACACTTCATACATTATTTAATCCGCACTGTCCTGGCTTGACACTTCAGACACACACTTCAAGACATCTCACAGTCTTGGAAAAACCAAAAGGGTGTCTGAAAAAAAAAAATGATTTGAACATTACTGTACAAAACAATTAGCTGGCACAAAATGTTCTGTGTCTTATAAAACCTTACAAAACTGAAGTCCTGTGTTAAAAAATGCAACTCAATGGATGAGTCAGGTTTCACTAGTTTGCTGAGCCAGACAAAGTTCCTCATGAACTCGTAAAAAAGTGGTGGAGAGCCACAGCAGCTACCCAGAATTTGAAAAATGGTAAGAAAATGTTCCTGCTTCAAAGTTGTTGAGTTGCAAGATAAATTTTAAAGGTGTAAAATAAGTCTCAGATGTCCTGCTACAGCGAGGATACAGGAATGACGGACTCTGTGATTCTGTGAGCGGAGCTTCTCCCTATGACGACATCATCGTGGGGGGTGGGGGGGTGATCTGAATCAGCTTGTTTGAATTTATGGGAATTATTAAAAAAAAAAATTAGTGAGTGGATTTTTACCACTACAGACTTATTGTTCTCACACACACTGCAGACACACATATCGGTGTTCAAACACTTTAGTGAATTTTGCATAATAGGTCCCATTTAAAAATAACAAATAAGCTTTATAGGAAATATAGTGAGATAAAAAAAAAAATTTTAAAAATAAAAATTGAGAGATATAGTCTCAATTATGAGAGATAGTCTTAATTATATGATATAAAGTTGAAATTGCGAGCTATGAAGTTGCAATTTCCCAGGAATAAAATCACACTGGGGAATAAAAAAAATTATGACAAATTAAGTCTTAATTATGAGATAAAAGCAATTCTGAAAAATAAAAATCACTCATCATCTCATATTTTAATTACTGAAACAAGTATGTAATTAAAAATGCAGACTGGTAAAATTTGCTGGTTTAAAAACACTGCATCAAGTATGAGAATGCCATTTTCTTGACATTGAGCTGTTGATTTATACTGCTGAATTACTGCTGCAACACCCATCAAGGCGGCACCGGAATTTGGAGGATGTTGCACAGTGCTGTACAAAGTGCAGCAATGATGCAAAGCTTTGTTAGGTTTTACAGCCTTCACTGCCTGATGAGTTATTAACATGCAAATGTCTCATTCTCTCCACCAGCCACATGTGGCAAAGCTTGATGCTATGGGCTGGTGTGAGCGCCAGGTTTTGAGTGGGTAACGGCTGTGAGAGCTGAATGAATACATTTTTACCTGTCAAACAAGTAGGCTGCAGTTTAAAATCCCATCAGACAGGCAGTAACTTCATTCACCACCATCGATGATCTAATTTCTGTTTAAATGACACATTTTCTCACTGGAGTAGTTAAAACCCAAGCCAAAAACAAAACAAAACACAAAACAGCCGAATGCATGGCATTAGTGGTCGTATGATGCATTACTGCAGCTCAGAGGCGGAGTCAGATGTTGATTCACACGCACAGACTCATTCGGTGACAGATTCATCAGAATTAAAGCAATAACTTTGAGTCTTTCGGCGTGACTCGCTTATTTTATTTCACGAATCCCAATGTGTTCTTGGCACACTCACTTTGGAAAATTATTTTGCACATATGCAACTTTTATACACTAGGCTAGGCTACTGGGACTTATCCTGCGAAATATCTGACTCAATCAGATCTGAACCCAGCTGAGGTCACCTTCTGCCGTGAGCCAGCCAGCCGTTCCCCTGCCTGCATTACAGAGCTTTGCGATAACTGCCTTCTCATCCATGGGTGTTGGGGCAGCAACAAGGTACCTATTGATTTAACTGATAGGAATGATGACTGAATAATAAAGAAAACATGGTTTGTTATTAAGAGACAGCATTTAGGTAACTCGCTTTTACCGCTTGCTGGTAAAACAACGTCTTGAGTGATAAAGGCATCACAGATTTGATTCAGGAGGTATGCAGTGGTAACGTGGAAACTTGGAAGTAAATAATGTATGATTGGAAAAGTGCATTATTCATTAGTTGGTATGGCAATAACAAAATCCTGAGTTAAAACGTCTGTTGACATACTCTCTCTCTCATAATTAAATTGCAAAAATGGTTGCAGATGCGTCCAGCTGCTGGCCATAACTTAACAGCTTTAAGTGCTCTGTAATGCATTTAGTGCATTAAATGTTTGTGACTGGTGGCTGAAAAGGTCAACCAAGGCCATATAAAGGTGAAAATACAGTATGCTTAGATTGGAACACATTTGCAAAGCAAGTCAATGGATTTCCAGTAAAAATTCCCAAGTCAGGTGCCTTAAATAGGACAAACAGGAAGAGTTATTAAATATTCAATATGGCCAGGTCAAGCTATTCGGCGCTCTTTGTTATTAAAGTGTTACATCTTATTGGAATAAATGATACCAACATAAATCAGAGCAAGCTATGTGATAGTTTACGATGTACTAGAAACGGAAAAGTTTTTTCTTTGTACAGATGACGTTATCAAAACTTTCCCCCTTCACAGGAAACCGCGAAAACAACTAAAAATGCTGTATTATTCATGCCAGACAAGTAGTTGGCGATGTAAAGAAAGATTATGCGCATTCTTTTACAGAGCACTGTGGGATATCAGAGGCATCGAAGAATATATCTATGAAGCCTTCAAAAATCTATTAGATGAAGGCATCTCATGAGACAGGAAGTGAAGCTAACTTTGGATTCGGACGTGCCTTGATGCCTTTCCATATGGAATGAGTCCTCTGAAGGCAGCTTGTTTTCAGTTTTTGGATGCAGCCCTTATTTCTGCATTGAAAAACAACGTGGGTGGGTGATATAGCCTCAAAATTATATCACGATATTTCAAGAATACCTGCGATAACGATATTTATGATGATATAGAGAAAAATATATATGGAAAAACGTTTTATTGGTGATTGCAACTGGCAGGCAGCAGCATTTATTAGTGCAAACACAATGAAGGGCATTTTCCATCCTTTTCCAATGAGGTACAAAATGTCTAATTAAATGCATAATTATTCAGGTAAGAAATACTACAAGTAATCAGAGGCAATATAACACATCCAGTGTTAATCCATTTGATCACTTTCATTTCTGTAGTCTTCACTGTAAAAAATTAAATACAGATTAATGCTTACCATTAAAGTTATGAAACGTATTCAGTCAAGAGCAGATAATGACTTTCTTTGTCTTCTGTTCTTTGATTAACATGACAGACAGAAGCAAGAATATTGGACTACTGTCACTTTAAGAGTTTATGTACGGACCCAATATACTGTTACTCAACATGCGTTGTCTTTCTTAATTATTTAACGGTCCAAAACTGACCGTGTTTAACTGGATACTCGCCAAGACATTCTGACATAATTTTGTAAGTATTTGAACGTTTCAGCGCAGTACGCCACTCATTTTAGTGACTCAGAAGTTATTTGAGACTGAGAAACGGCCACTAATATAGATCAGTGGTCAAATCTGCAGCGGGAATGACTAAGATTATGGGCAATACAAGCACTATTAAACCGGAGCGAATGAGACAAGTGAGAGAGAGAGGAAGCGGTTGTGTGTCTCTTCGCCATTGGAGAACGTGCGGCTGACGTTATTGCCTGAGCCGACGCTAAAACGGATCAGCTCAGAATCGGAAAGATGTGACTGTGAAAGTTGTCGGTCTTTTATCCGGGATGGTCATGAAGAAACTCGGCTGAGTGGTGAAACAAGTTTGTTGTGTTTCCATCTAACGGTAACAGTTTCTTGCATATTTTGCTAAATATTGTGCTTAATTGTTGGAGGTCTGACCTCTTGTAACCAAATCACATCCATACTAAAGACATAGCTCCCTGCTTAGGTATTAAATCGTCATCGGAGGCTGACATGCTGCTCTTACTCTCAGACAGGTGTTGTTCTTGTGCACTCCAGGGAAATGTCAAATTCACACAATTATGTTAAAATGCCCATTGCCTATTGTCGATGCCAAGTGCACACTGCACAATTTTAGCCCCGATTTCAAACCCATTCTCACAGCAATTCATATGTTTTATACAAGGTGGCTAATTCGTATGAATTCTTACGAACGAGCTACCCTTAACCCCGTCCCGAAACCTACCCGTCACTGGGGTTTAGACAAACAGTGTAAATTGGTACGAGTGACATCGTATGAATTATACACCTCGTAAAATACGTACAAATTGGTTGGGAGAGAGCGTTGCGAATCCGTCAGTTTTGTGGAAATCGAGACAAACGCCCAAAATCTGAGGCAAATCGTTCAAGCGATTGACAATCGCGTAGTGAGTATCAACAAAGACGCGACCTGAAAGAAGTGGCCTGTCAGCGACTGAGAAGTTCAGGGGTGGGAGCCACAGACCTGCAACAGAACGTCAAGCAATCATTCTCTCTTTCATTCTTTTTTTTTTCCTTCAGAGGTAAAATAAAATCTGCATATGAGTTGACATTCTCTTGATTGTGATTATCGCAATTGTTGAGCAAAATAATGTTTGTGGCCATCAGTTGTGATCAATTGTGATAATTTGAACCATTATTGTGTAGCTCTAAAGTAATCAGCATCCAATTAGTGCTTTTTACAACCATGCAAACACAATCTCTCCTTTTGTCTCCTTGAACAGGTTGAGAATCTAGAACTATACTTTAAACTAGCTAAATTTCATAAGCAAAACACAGGTGCTAACCCTCTTTTGGCGTTAAAAAGCTACTGTCAGGATTTACTTAAGACACGCAGTGAAAGATTGGTGATGAAAAGTCGTGGATTGGTGCAGATTACCTTATTGCATATGGATTTGTAGGAGTTTCTGTTTCAGATGCCAAATTTGTGGGAGGAGAGTTTAAAAAAAGGGTGATTTCTTGCTTTAAGGGTGCGTTCACACTTGTCATGTTTGGTTCGATTAAAACGAATCCTGGTGCGATCGCTCAGTTAGTGCGGTTCGTTTGAACATCTGTGAACCCTGGTGCGCACCAAACAAGCGGACCGAGACCGCTAAAAAGATGGGTCTCGGTCCACTTCCAAACGAACTCTGGTGCGGTTCGATTGATATATGAACGCAAAACGGACCAAAGACATGTAAACGAACCAAAAACAGGACGTGATGTCACAAGATGTGACGCTACAAGTCAGCTGATTTGACGACGCGAGAAGATCGGTGTATCCAAAATGAGTCGAGGGCAAACGTGGAGCAACGAGGAGGTGAAGTGCCTCATCAATATTTGTTTCTGCATACAACGGAGGAAATTCTGGTGAATCTTGAATGTTTTGAATATTTCATGAGCTCTTCGTCAGTTCTTAGCTGGTAAAAATAAAGCATTTGTACATGCATAAAATGACGGCGTTTAATCCAGCACACAGCATTGTTTTGAATGTTCGGTAAGCGAGCTCCGTCGCGAAATATACGTCATGAAACCCGACCAATCAGGTTGTGACCGCATCCCTATGCCTTTGGTTCAGTAACTTAAGGTTCGCTGTTAAAAATGCCAGTGTGAACGCTAAACGAAACAGGACTATATGTTTTGTTTTTGTTTTTGGTCCAGTCCAAACGAACCAAACCAACCGAACTACAAGTGTGAACGCACCCTAAAAGAACCAAACTCAGACCCCTGAACCAAGTGTGAAAGCAACAAAGGTTCGCGCCTTACGGTGGTCGGTTTACTGGTATTTGCACCATTGCTAAATGCCGCAAAAAAGCATAAAAACCCGTTTAGCGTTTGTCATTATGGAGGTGTCGAATTCAATTCACGCACTGTCAGGACATCACCCGCAGAACTTTCCATGGGATTGCGGCCTCACGCTAACTTGCCCTTTTTAGCAAATCTGGCCCGATGTTTGCATGTTTATTATCATATTCTTGCGATGACTGTTGTACTTGCCACTGTTGCTGCTGAGTCACCACAACCTTTGGCTGAACTGAAGCATCTGTGAGCTGCTTTGAACAGCGGAAAGAAAGCCTATCGGAGAAAAGTCAGAGTCTGCTCCTTATTTACCATTCAAGCCACCGTTGTGACTCAACTTTCTGCAGGACGAATACTACAAAATGTCTATTTATGGTGTGGAAAGATAAGTGGCTTCATTTGGGAGTGTCTGTCTGACTGTTTTCAGCAACACACTTATCTAATCTCTGTTCTACTGCTTTTCGGGTGAAAATTTAAATTGTGTATTTAAATTATAAGTGCATCTGATTGATCTTCAGTCCAGGCTGAAATGCAGATGGGGGCTTGATCTTAGACGGAGGACAAAGAGTTTGATGTCAATGCTTTAAATGCACTGTCAAGCACAAAGTCAAATCCAACCCTAGATAACCCTAATCAGATAAAGACTCTCCCATAATGTAAACAGACTGCCGTTATCCCATTTATAAGCCCTTCTCTAAAGTTTATGATCCTACTACACACGTCTAAAGTTGATTATAATACCAACAAACATTCTAGGGCAAAACATTTAACCGAAAACTCAAAGAGCCCTTTGATTTCCATGATGTGGAAATCACGGAGTAAAATTAGAATTTACTGTATAGCACGAAATATTTGAAATCCCAAATAACACAGGAAACATTTCTCAAAACGCTATACTTTTCAAAGATAAATACACGTCTCCCTCAAAGTAAGCCATCTAAATGATAACTTTGAACCAGTGTAGTAATGAATGCTGGGTGTTGAGTAAATACCAGAGGGACTGCACAACCAAATGGAAACTCTGGAAGTTTGCAACGTGTGGTGTCGTCAAACCTTTGCAGTTGCTAGTCAATTGAGAGGACCAATGGGAGTAAAGACTGTTTAAGTAAAGTAAACACTGAGTAAAGCCTGACTGGACACAGACTCAAACTATTTTCATAAACCCTCTTTTCTAACAATGCAATCTACCTTGACCACACACACACACACGCAAAAAGTATGGTGTATGATGCCACCAACCAAGTTTTTACAGTAAAAGATACTTATATTACCATGTTCCTCAACTAATACTGATATTTATTTGAATTTTCATTCACTTACGGTGTCTACTTGTAGGCCAACACAGAAGGTTTTGGATTTGGATTACATATGTTTCTATTCAAAGTTGCTAATTTAACAAAATCGGAGCATTACATAAAACACAGTGTTTCCATCTTGCATCCAAGAGAACAAAATCGTCACTTCCTTGGAAATTGGAGCAAAATATCTGTAATAAAAATGGAAGTTGCAGCAATCGGGGAAGCCATTGTGGATCTTTTTCCCTACATCATCATAAATGACATGCCTCTCATAGCATGCAGACACAAACGAATAAATTCTATCATGTTATGTTGCGTTTGGATGCCTGGTGTTTGGGAACGCAATCATGTGAGACAATTCTGGGAGGCCATTAAACCAAATCATTTTGATGACAGACTTTGGCTCAGGCATTTCAGAACGCTGATTTGAGATGCAATAAAATTGGTCTCCAGTGATCCTATAGGATCTATCCTAGGATCTATCACATTCATACTGTTGGGGCAAAGTCCATTTTACCTCGGTTACGATTAATGAACAATATTTGTTTTTGGCCCTCATAGTTCACTAACAAGGTTTGTCCTGTACATATTCTTGAATTATACAAAGGTGGGATCCGAATGAAAGAATGTTCTGACATAACAGCTCACTTTCAGCAGTTATTTTATCTATGGTTCGTAACATTTCGTAAAGATTTCTGCTCGTTGATTAATTAATGAAAGTGTGTGTGAATTAGTCATACTGTCTCATAATAATTGTGAAACTGTGAGTTGTAAGTAGTTACTTCAAAAGTAGAAAAAAAAAATGCTTTTAAAGGAACTTTAGTGATAAATCTGGACAGCGTTGACAACGAGTTTGCTCGAATGTCCAAATTGGCGAATCATAAAACACATACAAATGAAAAACTTTTGTGAGGACGCGAGCGAAAGTGATCTCACTTCGAGAACTCACCATTTGAGTTCGCCTCTGTGTTGCTTCCATGTCGCTTACTACACACCCGGTACTATGTTTTAAGGGGAAAATGTTAATAGGATTAAAAAAAGAAATGAAATAACCGACATGGGAAAATTACGTTGGTTCTGGTTTCGATTAATCGTCCAGCCCTAAACTTGGCGCATAAAAAGTAGCCTAAACAACAAGAATCATACGATACCAAAAAATATTTCATTTTCATTAAAGCAAAGTCTGAAAGTGATTAACTTTACACTTGTTGTCAATAAGCTCTGAATATCACAACTTTAAAATAAATGCTTGAATTGCAATTTTACGATGATGTGCAAAATCATTCATTTTGTGATTTAAAATAATCTCCACTAGAGGGAAGAGGGCGACTCCTGCGCTATCTCATCTTGAACTTCAATTCCCATAACCCATTGCTTGGACTTTTTCTGTTGTGATTAAGTTTAAGCCCTGTGTTTTCACTCTTTCTTTGCAAAGTCTTGTAAGTGTCACACTGCAATTCTGAGCGCTCCCTCTCTGGTTTCCCGTGTCATGGGTTTTGACCCTCTGCCAGGGATTTGACCTATTGCCTGTTGTATGGATTATAATTCTGGATTGTCCCAACAAAAGCTGCGTTTGGATCCTCAACCTGTGTTTCAGAGCAGTACATGACACATTTCTACATACTTGCTGTTTTTAGATTATAAATATGTTATATTATCTATATCATAAATCTATTAAATATGATTTCACTCAGTCATTTATGAGCTTGGAACTTGCAATTGACCTTTCGCAAACAGTTTGATTGACAGGCGATCTGACCAATCATAATCCCGAATCTGCCATTTTGTCCGACAAAGCAGTCAGGGGAGTTAGTAGATTAACGTTGGTGAACTTGAACTTGAAAAATTGTCTGAAACAACATTCCTTCTGATGTTCATTCATGTTTATTTGATGCTATAAATGAACTAGTATGAAGAGATGATCGGTTCACGACACATTAAAGAGCCTATACGCAAATAAATTGCGATATATTAAATATGAAACTCTTTCATATGTCTTGTCAGTGTCCTCTTTGCTCCAGAATGTATTTTTCCCTTTGTGAGAACATGATGTGTGGCGTGAGAGCGTGTGGCTGGTCGAACAAAGAAACAGTAAATAAAGGGGGTGGGACTTTGCGAAGGGTCAATTACAATATTTCCGACTCCACTTGAAAGGCACATAAACCAGCAGCTTCAAAATGAACGATTATAGTATAGCTTTACGTAATTTATGTCGTAGGACAAAAAGTAAATGTTAAACACAGGCCGTATTTGACTAAAACATAAATCAAAAACGTTACTCTCAGAATCCAGTGGATATTGTGAAGGGAACCCATGGCTTTAAATTAAATTCTCTTCCAGGTTGAAGAAACGTAAACCAAACATTTCTATAAGTCTGAAACCATAAGGTGCCGAATGACACTACAAACTTTCAGAAAATAGAAAACGTCTAAACCATCATTTGAGCGAAAGAATTTTCAAATAAATTTATATTTCTAAAAATTTCCAAAGATGATTTTGATTTCACTGAAACCAATAATGTACTTTAACTAAACTCTTTCAACAAATGAAACTAGGATTCAAATAACTTTGACATCAAGAACATAATAGATCAGCAGTCACCTTTAATATGTGAAAAACGATATTTCATTAATTCTTCATAGTGTCATACATCCTCAACGCAATGCCATTTTTGAAACATTTTGAATATGATACAAACAACTTTCGAACCAAATGTACACCCTTACACAGCAAATGCACCGAGAAGATCCTGATACCTTGGATCACACATGCAGTTTTGAGGACCCAGGGAGGACCACATAATTCCTTTATACTACACAATCCCCCCAGAAAAGCATTGAAAATCCTTATAACTCAAAGCTACTTACTGTCTTCCCATGGAGTGTTCATCCAGGGTTTATGTCAAAACTTAACAATCCACTGTCGAACTATGCAACACAATCCTGATCCTCTAGATCCCTGCAGAGCACCAGCACCCGAACTGGAGCACATCAACCCCTCAAACACCACAATGGGTCATTTCATATGAATATTTGCATATTCTGACTGGACGGGCCAAGGGTCCCACGATCCCAAAACAAAGTGTGCTGCCCTGCCAACCTAGGCAGCTTTTTTTAGGCATTACAACAGACATCACGATGCCCAGAAGCGCTGAGAATCAATCCATCTTAATGTGACAGTAACCTATGTACATACAATAATAGTAAACAGCCATTTTAGACATCACTCGGGTAAACAAATCTATACGAGAGATGCACATCCATGGGGGAGAAAAAAAGTGTAGTCGCGCCGTTATAACGAAATGTAGATCATAATGCATTTCCAAAACAAGTAAAGCGAAATTGTATGATACACTGACTGCTGGCATCATTTGGCTTTAAAAGAATGAACGCTGCACAAACCCTGTAAAGTCAATATAGTGTCGGACACCGTGGATAAGCAAACATTTTAATGTAAGACAGACGCATTCATCGTAATTGCACGAGCGTTTTACCTTATGGCTTCATGTAGTTTTGCAGGCAGATGTAAGAATCAGCTGATACGTCGGACGCGTTGTGAAGACGCCATTAGTCTGAGTGTTTTCTAGTGCTGTTCTGTACCGACAGCGAGTCTGTACGTCTCTATGTATATGTGAATGTGTCTCTGAGGCGAAGGCGCAGCACTAGCGCCCTCTGTTGGGTGCAATACACAAACTCATGGCGCGACCGTTTTCAAATGAGCAAGCCCAGTTTGGGCGGGAACATTAAAAGAGGTGACAACTCAAAGTTTACTCTGATTTTATTAAGCGTGTGAGTATAAACATTTCAAAAGAGGTTAATATATATCTGAAAGGATGAAATATTTTAAAGTGAGATAGACCAGGTACCGCCTTTTGAAATAAATGAAATCGTTTGGCGAAGTGATATGGAACTGCACTGCGGTCAAGACCTGCCGAGAACTACTTTAGCCGTGCGTTCGCCTGAAAATAACTGCGCAGAACGTTCGGCAACCAATCAGATTCGAGGATTCAACAGCCCCCGTAGTATAATTAATAGTTAACGTAACGACTAAAAGGGTGAAATATTGCAAATCGATTCGTTTCAACAACATCAGTTCAAGACAAAGTAGAACCATATGTATATGTGTAATAGGACATAGATGGGGTGATGAAAATATACTCCATAATGTGGTCTGTGGTACTAAGAAAGCGCGCGACGAAGGAATTCCTTAGATAACGTTAACAGGAGAAAATGACCAAACACACTAACGAAATCAACATCAACACAAGGCGAGGAACAGAATTAAAAATAGGGCTTTTATACCATAAACACAGGAGTAAGCGAGACTGAGTAATAACACACAGCAAAATTCAAGGAACTAATAATGACAGTAACCATAGTAACTACAGAGTGGCGGGGAAATGCAAACAAAGGAACACGTGACTAACGAAACACAAAGTCCAAACCACGCAAACATGTAACACTGGGATATACATATAATATAACCGAGCAGCGAGAGCTTGAAGAACTCTATAAAGAAATTGAAGTGAGCAAAATCAGTAACATCTTCTTAAAAGGTGCTTTGTTTAGGAAGGCTTACATTTCATATTAAAAGATGACTCTTTGTGCAGTTTGAATGGACCCTTCTCACGGACAGTGATGACGCGTTTTAACGGTCATCAGCATCGTAAATCTTGCAAAAAAATATATATTTTCATTTTTTTTTAAATGTATGTACATTTATAACACTATATTTAGAATGACCTTTTCATCAAATTACAAAATAAATAAATAAACTAGTCGACTTTGCTATGAGGTGACAGTAAAGTTGACATTTTTCTCTCTTCTGACTGCCGTTATCGATCTTTCTCTATTTCCCCCTCTTTTTAAAAGTTGCGACAACACTGTTGTTGCGTTTTCTTTTTCTTTCTTAAATACGTTTAATTTATTCTCTCATTCACCACCATAGAATTTTACCCAACTATGACGACTTCCGCTTCGAGAAGCCCGCGAAAATGGTTTATTATAGGTTTGAGAACAGATATAACAAGATGTTGTCAAAAATGTTTATTTACAACATAAAATATAAAGTTACAACCTCACTGCAAAATGAAAATAGATTTTCTATCATTTTCTTTTCAAGGTGCCTCAGTGAATTTCACCATATCACAAGTGCCTCAAAGCTTTTCCATTAAAATAACAGGAGGACAGTCTTTTGAGTTATTGCAAGAATTAGAATTACAAATTAGATTCCAATGTTGTGATCTGAGGAACCTCAAACTGTGCCTCAAGTAAACTGCCAGTTCTACTGTATGACAAATAAAGCACCTAATGTGCATCGAGTTGTAATAGTTCTAATTCAAAGTGTCTTCATGCTTTCAAAGTGCACATAATCAAACTATGGGATGATCATTTATCAATAATTTTCCATAGGTTTACAAAAAAAACAATCACTTCTATTAAGAAAGTCAAGGTTAAAGAAAACCATAAGATTTAAAAACACTCTTTGGGTAATGCAAATACTCAAGCGTGCATAAAATAATACAAACATATGAAAATGAAGTATATATCTATATAAATAATCAATGTATCTATAATACAAGCATTTCAGTGCCGTAGAATCTCCTTAAAAAAATATTGAATACATAGGCACTAATGTATCCAACCATATATAGAGCTGTAACTATATCGTACAATTATTTATTATAAATTAAATCCGATTTCAATGTAAACGCAATATGGTCACCACTCCAGTTTCATATCTTCCTTGCTCCACACATATTTCCCTCCTCTCATGAGGAACATCTTCTCATCAAAACCACTAAACTTGATGGCCTCTTCCACACCGACATCCAGAATGGACTTTGACGGATCTTTCCTCCCCTCTCGGCAATCCAAGAAGCGCATCTGCGGCATCAGATATGGAGGATTAAAAATCTATTTATGATGATTGCTCTTTCTGATGATGTAGCGTAGACAGCATGATTATTAATAGAGATCCGAGATTATCCAAGTGGGAGAAGTAATTTGAAGCCTGGAATGAGGCAAATTACTGCAGGCCTTATTATATTCCTATCCATAATCCCTTCGCTGCTGATACGATGACATAATGTAATTTCAAGGAATCATTTACACTGTAATAATAATATTCAAAAGTCCTTTAGACTCTATGACAACATAATCGAATATATACGCTGTTAAAAAATTACTGTAAATTTTACAGTATAATACTGGCAGCAGGGTTGCCAGCCAGTTACTGTAAAATTTACAGTAGTGTTACTGTAATTTAATTTAGAGAATTTCCCTGTATTCTCTGATTATAGTAAATTACTGTATTTTTTTAAATTATGAAGGGTCAATTTAAAGCAATATTCTGTAAATTTGAGTCAAACCAACACGTGACCCCAGAATGCATTGCAGTTTACAGCGATATGCTGTATTATTAAAAAACAGCCAGCGGCTGTAAAATAATGCTGTAATTTTATACAGCAATTCATTACAGTGTATTAAAAAGTGAAAATATATTTTCACAGCAATGAGAAGAAAACTTAATGGAGAAAATACGAAACCACTTACATATTCGTCGAGAATCAGGTAAGAGTCTCTCATCTGTGAAAAGGAAATAAACAATTCAAGTTAACAGTATATCTTTATTTAAATTCAAAGCTCGTAGCGCCCACTTAAACATCCTAAAAGCTTCGCTAATGAATTGAAACCGAAAGAATTTTGCTGTATTACCCATAAATTGAAGCCACTTCATCTACCAAACTGTAAGCTATTTTGAAACACTGATCTGAATTGAGCCGAGTATTACTCCAAATTACCTTTTGATTAGACTCTGGAACTAGACACTCGACGCTCCGGTGGCGGTCCAGGAAGTCTTGGAATTGCTGTTCACTAATGACAAATTTCTCTGCCTCGCGGAGGCTGTTCTCCCCTGCGTTTTCACCATCAATGATCAGACACTGGAAGACCTGTTGTGCACATTGCAATACACATTTTCAGCAGCGTGCATGGTTATAATGACGGAGTTTGCAGTGAGAGAAGTAACTGTACCTTCCAGCGCACTGGGTTTAGAGCAGTGATCTGCTCTGTCATATCTTCGTCCACATTGTAGGTGTTGATAACCGAGTTGATTTTGAAAGCCACCTTATAGTCTCGGCACCAGTTACGAACTCTATGCAGGTTGTCCAAATGGCTCTTCTTGCCCTGACCTCGACCTATGACTTTATTGGTGTCTTCGTAAAAACTGTCACAAGAGACTGCAAGAATGTCCAAGTAGTCACCTATTAAACACAGATGCAAATTAAATTGACCAATTTAGGAGATGACAACAGTGATATACTTTATATGCAGGGAAAGTAGTTATAGCTCATTTTATATGCAAATACTTTTAAAGTAACATTTAAATATTCATTTCAGTCACAAATATTCTGCCTATTTAATCACTTTTGGCATCTCATAAGAAATGCATTATCGTTTTTAGTAAATATACTGTTCGAATTAAAGATAAATATTATTTCAGTTTAAAATAACTGTTTTCTCTATAAATTTATTTTAAAGTGTAATTGATTTCTGTGATTGTGATTCACATTCTGTCTTTAGTGTCAGTGATTCTTCAGAAATTATTCTAATATGCAACATTTCTTATGTTGATTACAGTTGTGCAACTTAATATTTTTTAGGGAAACGGTGATTTTTCAGGATTTTTTTGTCATCTCAAATGTTCACCCTAAAGATGTTTAAAGAGATTTGCTGTCCTCTGCTGGTCAGGAAGGATTCTCACCGTATTTCTGAAACCAGGTTTCTTTGATCAGACTGCCATTACTAACGATGCTGACGCTCGGCAGCTGCAGCTCCTGTTTGCAGAACCGCACCAACTCTCCCAGAAAATTGCCTCTCTCGTGAAGAAAGGGCTCTCCACCAGAAAAGTTGACTTTTTCCATTCCTAAAACACACAATCGATTGTAACAATATCAAAGTTTAAGAATAAAAAACGACCGCTAAATTTGAAATAGGAAAAAAAAAAATGTATGGATATTAAATTATTAAACGCCTGCATGTCACGTGATCGAGTGGCAGGTTGCCGCGCCCTCGCGGCAAAAATTACGTCATCAGAGAAGAGAAGTCATTGCAACAGATGTTTTGATGAAAGATTATGGGCACTTTTTTTTAAATAATGATTTGCACGTATACATAATTTAAAATAAATTCTGCAATATTAAAAAAAGGTAATTTAGATTTCATGGTGTCTTTAGAAATTAAATTACCTGCTTCTTTCAAAAGTCGTAAGCCTCGCTTTGCCTCATCAATGGGCAAGACGAACGAGGTCTTCGCAGTGTGGAAGCAAAAGCCACATTTGTAATTGCACTGCCGAGTAAAATGGTAGTTTACGCTGCTTGGAGTCGTCAGCTGCGCGCTGGGTCCCACATTCTGCTCTTTGGTGCCAGTCTTAGGACGACTGATCCTTCCAAGAGGTGCTGGTTGCACCACTGTGCTTGATACCATCATCAAAATCCATCTCAACAGGACCGAAAAGAAGCTGTGGACGTTCTTGAAACACATCTGCATCAACATTCTTGCAAAACTAACTTGGTTTGATGTCAACATGGTGAGACTGATGCTCTGAGAGCTCGCGCCTCCCTTTTATAGGACGCGGTCACAAGTTGCTGTGATCAGTTTCTGTTCATGCTTGGGGGACTGAAAAACGAAAGCAAATAGGCTACTATCAGCTGAGTCAAACATACAGGCGTGGTGGAGTTTCATTTCACCACAGTCACGTGAATTTACAGTGCGTAATCTATTTGTACCAGCAGGATAGTCAAGTTTTTTTTTTTTAATGATAGATGAGCTAAATAAAACCTGCTTAAAATTGATAAAAAGCACACCTGCACTCTAAAAAAAATCGTTGGATATTTTTTCTACCCAATTTCTGGGTTGAGCCTCTTTTGGGCAATTTTTCCAAGTGTTTTGTTTAATAACCCAGTTTTGGGTAGTGTTTGTTTTACCCATATCCTGGGTCAGATACAACAACCCAGGGGTTGAGTTATTTATTTATCGCGGGTTTTTTGTGACCTCTTCAGGAGGTCAGTCAAATTGGTGCGTGAATTCGGTTAAATACAGGTTTGTGTACGCTTTATTTAATCTAAAAATGCGTTATTGTTCTGTAAATCGTTTAATTTTATTTAAACAATATACAGGGGTGCGATGAGAGTCACCAAAACGAGTGTAGTAGCATCGGTCTTTTTCGCGTGATTGAAACGCCTGATGCCTTTTATGATTTTATTCAAAAAGATACAGAATATATATTTAGATGTTAAAATATGTTCTCAGAATTGTATGGACAGGTCATGGAGCCAGCATTTTTCGGCTAGGATCGAGTGAAAAAGGGCGGCGGTCTGAAGTTAGCAGTTCCCGCGCCGAGCGCGAGCCATCTCCGACACGTGACCCAGCGCCATTATGGTGGAAACAGGACAACAAAGACAATTACACTTGAATTTCTTCTAAATGTTTAACTTTTACTCATAATATTTGTTAAACTTAGGCAATATGTATTAAAAACTGTATAAATATGCTATACTATAAAAAAAATGATGTGTTGTGTGGAGTATTTAATAAAAAGTTCAGAGCATTTAATCAATAAACATTAATTCATGTTTGAAGTAAAAGAAAAAATAAGCTATTATAATAGTAAAAATGAATCAACCCATTATGTTGGGTAAAATTAACCCAACATGTGTTCTGTCCTATATTTACCCAGCCCTTGGGTTAAAAACTACCCAAATTGGGTTGTTTTAAACCCAGTGTTTTATAGAAGTTGCAATTTATAAATAATAATGTTAATTTGTATACATTTTTTAATTATACTGTAATACTATATCTCAGAATTCTGACTTTATATCTCAGAATTCTGACATTATAACTCACAATTCTGACTTTTTATCTCACAATTCTGACTTTATATCTCACAATTCTGACTTTATAACTCAGAATTCTGACTTTATAACTCACAATTCTGACTTTATATCTCAATTCTGACTTTATAACTCACAATTCTGACTTTATATCTCAATTCTGACTTTATAACTCACAATTCTGACTTCATAACTCACAATTCTGACTTTTTATCTCACAATTCTGACTTTATAACTCACAATTCTGACTTTATAACTCATAATTCTGACTTTTTAACTCATAATTATGACTTTTTATCTCACAATTCTGACTTTATATCTCACAATTCTGACTTTTTATCTCACAATTCTGACTTTATATCTCACAATTCTGACTTTATATCTCAGAATTCTGACTTTAAATCTCACAATTCTGACTTTATAACTCACAATTCTGACTTTATAACTCACAATTCTGACTTTTTATCTCACAATTCTGACTTTATACCTAAATTTATTAATAGCCTACGTAATAGGCTCGTTCACTCTTGTTTTTGCCTGACTCAGCCAGGCTCGTTACGTAAGTGGTCAGTTCTGTTGTTGGCTATATTGTAGCCTACTTTCGTTTTTGGGTCTAGTTTCGTTTCTCTGTAAGCGCTAGCCTGTAAGATTCCTCCATATAGGCTACTGTAGTGTCGAACTCCGTTCACAATGTTAAGGAGAGCAATGTTTCGCTGTGGACAGCTGTGTTCGGTGGAGTTTGACTTGCGCGCTGAACCTCTTTATTTCACACTGAGTTCAAGCCCACAAGTTCTTCATCAAGCTCACCAACAGCTCTTTGGAGACCGTGGGAAACTCTTCTCTCTACATGTCCAGTGTGAGAACAGAATTGAGAAGGCGCAAACGCACGCCGAAATAAAACAGAAGCTGTCTTCAACACTCTCGCGAGATTGCGATGTTTTCGAAGCGTCTTCTTTCATTCCGGACGTCAAAGATAGCGTCGTTAAAGGTTTTTTTATTCGAGACAAATCCAATGCGACACTTTCAGAGGACTTATTAAACACATTGCGGAAGAGTAAAACAGTATGCGTGTTTTCATACAAGCGCGAGGGTCAGTACTGCTGGCAGGAGCTCTGGTCACCTGTCAATCAAGCGGAGGGGTCAGCGAGACAGTACATTACACCTGTTGCAGCAGCTGAGCATCACCCATCCACACTGAACATCAGGAACTCCGATGTCTTCTACAGAAAGGATGAAGCCTATAAGGTTCTTCAGGAGGTACGGTGGGGGTTTTAAAAACATTTTGGGACCAGATTATAGAGTGGGGAAAACGCTGTGTAATGACTGTGTAGTTTTTTTCCCCCTGTGAAACAAAAGTTAATAGGCTAGTTATTATGGAAGGCTGTTTCCGCCACTGAAAAAAAGAAGAAAAAAAAGATTATTGTGACTATAACTCTGAATTCTGACTTTATAACTCAGAATTCTGATTTTATATCTCACAATTCTGACTTTTTATCTCACAACTCAGACTTTTTTTATCTCTTAATTCTGACTTTTTTTCTCACAGTTCTGACTTTATATCTCACAATTTTGACTTTTTATCTCACAATTCGGACTTTTTATCTCACAATTCTGACTTTTTAATCTCACAATTCTGACTTTTTATCTCACAATTCTGGCTTTATATCTCACAATTCAGATTTTTAATCTCAGAATTCAGACTTTTTATCTCAAATTTCGGACTTTTTATCTCAGAATTCTGACTTTTTATCTCAGAATTCAGACTTTTTATCTCAAATTTCGGACTTTTTATCTCACAATTCTGACTTTTTATCTCACAATTCTGACTTTTTAATCTCACAATTCTGACTTTTTATCTCAGAATTCTGACTTTATATCTCACAATTCGGACTTTTTATCTCACAATTCTGACTTTTTTTCTCACAATTCGGACTTTTTTTCTCACAATTCTGACTTTATATCTCACAATTCAGACTTTATATCTCACAATTCTGACTTTATATCTCAGAATTCTGACTTTTTATCTCAGAATTCAGACTTTTTATCTCAAATTTCGGACTTTTTATCTCACAATTCGGACTTTATATCTCACAATTCTGACTTTTTTTCTCACAATTCTGACTTTATATCTCACAATTCAGACTTTATATCTCACAATTCTGACTTTGTTTCTCACAATTCTGACTTTATATCTCACAATTCAGACTTTATATCTCACAATTCAGACTTTATATCTCACAATTCTGACTTTATATCTCAGAATTCTGACTTTTTATCTCAAATTTCGGACTTTTTATCTCAGAATTCTGACTTTATATCTCCCCAATTCTGACTTTTTATCTTATTTATTAGGGGTTATTCCCGAGACCTGTATTCAATTGTGCAGCGATTTGTAGCCCCAACAGCACACAAAACAGGCATTTTTCTCAATAGCAGTTATGACCGTTGCCATACGTTGCCCTGCACATTATGGCGGTGCTGTTGACGTACGATCCAAAAGCGGGCGTCTATGTATTTTACTATGTCTATGGCTGGTGGTGGCATTTTACAAGTGGCTACTCACTGCAGAGCCATGGGTGGAGTATAACTTCCAGCTCCTCCTCTCTGGAGCTCCTGCTCCCCCCCTCTTGACCTACTGTGGGAATGATGGGTGGAGCTGCATCCTCCAACCAAACCCTAACCCTACCCATAACCCTATCTCTCTACCCATTAAACAAGTTAAGCTCCACCCTTGAACTCCAGACAGGTGGAGCTGGAGGTCATTTGGGTCTGCAGTAAGCACCACTTGGCGTTTTACCCCACAGAGTAGTTTTAAAAAAAATAATGTCGGAATTCTGAAGGTATATTTTCCTTAAATAACATGTACTCCCTAACTAAAGGCCTTACTATTCTCATATATAACTGTGATGTTCTGCAAAACAAGCTTTAAAACAGCTTTTTCTTAGTGCTGAAAATTAGAGTACGTTTTCTCTCAGTGTACGCATCACAGTGAATACTTCCCCATCAATCTTGTCAACATAGTTTATAGAAAAAACAAAAACATTTCAACTCTATTTGGTGGTTATTTTGGGAAACACAGTAGGGAGGCAGTTTACCCCAAGGGGTGCGTTTTCCCCCACTCTACCCTATAGGTTAGTGTTAGTATTACACACGTAAAAATAATAATATAATAGCCTAACAAAAATATTAAGCGGCACGGCTGTTTTTAGTTTCTCGAGCAGCAAATCAGAATATTAGAATGAAGGATCATGTGACTCTGAAGACTGGCGTAATAATACTGAAGCTTTGATAAGATTTGATTGATTTTATAATATTTAATATATTTAAAATATTCTAATGTTCTAAAATTGTAAAAAAATAAATAAGAAATAGAAAACAGATAAAATAAATATGAACAGTAGTAGGCTGTGTGGTTATAAATGTGTGTGTGTGTGTGTGTGTGTATATATATATATATATATATATATATATATATATATATATATATAAAATGAACAATGGTTGATTATTTAACTAATGCAATGAGGTAAAACAGTACATCCTCCTCTGCCCTTCCCAGTGCACTGACATTATCCCTGAGTCAAAAGAAGTGCTGAAGCTCGTAGATGAACAGTTGGAGGCAAGCAGGGGTGAAGGATTTCCTGTCATTGTGATCGAGGGACTGGACGCTACAGGTTAACACTGAGCCTTTGACAAATATTTTGTTCAGCTAATTAATATGTATGAACTCAAACACAATACTTTTCACCAAGCCGAAAGTAATATCATCCAAAAATTCACAGCTGTCAATATGACACAAATCATGCTCAAACAAATAGTTACACTCTGAAATTTTGTTGACTTCTCTCCATTACCTTTCCCTGATGTCACCCAGGTAAAACCACTCTCACAGAAGCCCTGCGGGAGTCTCTGAATGCCACTCTGCTGAAATCTCCTCCCCAGTGCCTGGCTCCTTTCAGACAGCGCTTTGACTCAGAACCGCCCCTCATCCGCAGGGCCTTTTACGCTCTGGGGAACTACATCACCGCAGCCCACATCGGAAAAGAATGCTTAAGGGCTCCTGTCATAGTGGACAGGTAGAGAAGTGTGCGCCACAAATACACTCACATGATTCAGCTGCTGTTTGTGGAACATACCCTTAACCCAGGCATATGTAGCATTTTATATGGATAATGTTTTCAAAACACTTACTCGCATTACATATCCAGTGTGCGTTGATACTGTGTAATGACGTTAGCCAATCATAACAGTGGCAAGGAGCCGGCCCATAAAAACGGATCATTTCAGACAGACGGTCAGAACGAAGGTTGAACTTTATTGAGTGAAGCTGAAGGAACATATTTTTAACCCCTTTAGTTGCTTTTCCTGGCACTGATGTAGACCCCCCTTTTTGTCTCCTTTAGGTATTGGCACAGCACAGCAGCATATGGCATCGCCGCAGCGGTCGGTGGGAGGGTTGAAAACCTCCCTAGGCCAGGCTCAGAGCTCTACCAGTGGCCAGAAGACCTGCTCCAACCAAACCTGGTGCTGCTTCTCACTGTCAATCCAGAAGAAAGACTGAGAAGACTCAGGGACAGGGGACAGGACAAGACCGTTGAGGAGGTTGAGTTAGAGATCAATCAGCTCTTCCGACTTAAGTAGGTCAACTTGTTGAAGTGTTTTTAGTTTAAGGTACATCCCAACTCGCTTGCTTACTGTACGTGTTTTTGTTGTGCATATCTGATTACTCCAAAGTAAACTTCAATAGATATTTCTAGGGCATTTCCAGGTAATGGTGCCATTTGTGAGAAAAATGTGGCTTGTCTTAAATGAAACATTTTACTTGAGAAAAAAGTCATAACTTAATATTAGTGCCGTCAAACGCTTAATCGTGATCAATGACATTGTGTTTACAAAATATATGTGTGTGTGTGTTGTGTATATTTATTATGTATGTATAAATTTATTTAAGAAATATTTACATGTATATATATATATATATATATATATATATATATACATTTATATATAATTATATTATATATAAATGTAATATATTTTTCTTAAATATATACATGCATGTGTGTGTTTTTATATATAAATAATAAATATACATAGTACACAAACACATATTATGTAAACGCAAACTTTTATTTTGGATGCGATTAATCGTTTGGCAGCTCTAGAACAATATTAATAATTCATAATAGAACTCATCTTTAAAACATGTTTTAACATGCCAACCCTGTAAAAATGTTTTAGGTTTGAATATAACGGGTAAATAAGGCTTGATAAACTCTTTTTTTTTTTTACCATGTGGTCAAAGAATTTATGGTATCACCCCTCATGATGTCAGATACGTCTAACCATTGTTGGATCATTACAGGCTTGAACAAAAATTGTAGAAACAATGACAGATTTTTTCTCAGGAAATACAAAAAGTGTTTTAGATTAAAAAAAAAAATACATTTATATATGGCACTGTAAATAATGGCAACAATTTGTGGAATCAATTATTTAAATTGTATACGCCGCTGTTCAAATGTTTGTTGTCAGTACAATTTTTTTTTTAAAGAAATGAACATTTTTTTTTAAAGAAATGAATACTTTTATTGAGAAAGGATGCATTAAATTGATCAAAAGTGACAGTAAAGACTTTTACATTTCTATTTCAAATAAATGTTTTAAGCTTTCTATTCATCAAAGAATCCTGAACAAATGTTTTATGCTTTCCACAAAAAATATGGCTTCATTTCCTGAAGATGACCCATATTGGTAGCCAAGTTTAAAGATTTTCATCCAAACACTATCAAGTATATTCAGAAAGACAATAAGCAAAA
This sequence comes from Opsariichthys bidens, assembly GCA_037194245.1. Taxonomy (NCBI): domain Eukaryota; kingdom Metazoa; phylum Chordata; class Actinopteri; order Cypriniformes; family Xenocyprididae; genus Opsariichthys; species Opsariichthys bidens. The sequence goes on along the minus strand of CM074286.1, from coordinate 5,972,877 downwards.
CAGCATTGGTGCACTCATGACAAATTGCTCTTTATTTCAGAGTGGAGAAGGCTTACAAGAGGATCCAGAATCCCGCCTGCATCATCGTGGATGCAAGCCCCTCTCCACAAGAAGTGCTGCAACAAGTGCTGCATTTAATTAGGAACAAATGTCACTTGTAAACAACCCGCTCCCTACCCAATGAGGCAAGGAGTCCTGTGATCCCTCGGCAAACCACTAGATGGTAGTCTAGTGTTACGATTCCATCCCCAGTCAACTAAACCCACTGTAAGAGCCCCAGTCAGCTGAGCCTGTTGATTGAAAGGGAGGCTGGTGGCTAACTGCCAGCGTATATTTCAGAGCTCGTATCTGGACATGTCACAACATATTCCCCTTCCCACAGAGCTTTAGTGATGACACGAGAGGGAAAGTTATTGCGGGTGCTGTAGCTGGATGTCAGCTCACATACGTAGGGTCACAGCGTCCACTTTCCTCACTCTGACTTATTCCCAGTGAAACACAGGAACTCAGCTAAAGAGGTTTGAGAATTCATCAATCACTTCAATTAGATTTAAACACAAGAACTCATTGTTGGTCAGCTCAGCATTCATTCCTATAGGAGATGGGATCATGGGACCTTATGGAGGTATTAAAAGCAATAGATCTGATCCAGGCAATTTAAACTTGCTTTGATTTGTTGCTGTTGCTTTTGGACACAGACTCTGATCATTAATTAAGAGTGATATGCTAAAGGACATAAAATGTACATGTATAACTCCGTTTTCAGTTCTTAAAGTTTGTTTATTGTACTGAAATAATCAGCTAAGAATACTTTTTAATATAATACACATCTTTGCTTTATTTAAAAGAAAATTCTTTAATTTAATCTTTGTAACAATCTCTGTCAAAACTTGGCACAACATGTTTACAAACAATGTTTTCAGAGCAATCACCTAAAAACACTCAATAAAAGTAGTCCATGCTATATTCCAAGATAAACAATATTTTTGATAAACTGATTTAGTAGTATTATTTTCAACTGAAAATATTCTACCAAATAGCTATTATATCTCAGTCTCTTTCAACATGTGGATTGATGCATTTACAAACCATTTTGGGATCTTTTGGACCTGTAATGCCCCTTTTACAAGATGTAATATAAGTCTCTGGTGTCTCCAGAATGTGTCTGAAGTTTCAGCTCAAAATTCCCCACAGATAATCTATTATAACTTGTCAAATTTGCCCCATCTGGGTGTGAGCAAAAACACACAGTTTTTGTGTGTGTCCCTTTAAATGCAAACGAGCTGCTGCTCCCGGCCCCCTTTCCAGAAGACGGCGGAGCCTTACATTGTTCAAACCGGAGTCAACACTGATGGAGAGACTCAGGAAGAAAGAAACTGGACGTTTCTGAACGGTTAGTGGATAAATTTATGTAGTTGCTGTGGAGTTGATTCAACTCATCACTAGCATGTGCCGTCAAGTTAATCTTTTGTGCAAATCCAGCGTTGAATTGACCCTCGTTTGTGAAGCAGTCTGGCGTAAAATGACAGCATGGCCACAACACTCTGACTCTTGCTCTTCTCTAAAGCAGCCCCCTTTAAAAAACACCAATGAGATTTCGAGCTTTGGTGGAGAGGGGACATTATCAGTGAACATCAGCTTAAATTTGATACTGATCAAATCTAAAATAATTATGCATATTATCTTCAATAATCACATTTAGCACACATACACACCATAAGTGCATGTAGGCGCCCACCTACCCTCATGCACTAACAATACCACACTTATCCTATAATTCATTTATATGGTGAGCACTGCATTTACCCAGTGATAGTAAGATTAATTAAAGGTTTTAGTAATTATGAGCTCAGTGAGGATATGGGCCGGGAAAGACGGAGTGACCCGTCTCCCTCACACTGATGCCTCAGCAGTGCGGAGAAGAGAGTAGGGTATATTCATATGGCAATTAATGGAGTCCTGTAGATCACTGTCAGACGGCTTTCCACACCACTGCGCAATTACACACTCCCCTTAGCCAATTATTGAATCTCTTGCTGTAGACGCAATTAAATGTTTATTTTTTAACACAATTGTTTATATGCCTGGTGGTGGTTAATATTAATGCCTCACAGAAAAGGCCATATTTAAATATGCGGCGTGAGAAATGTACAGGTCAGTGATTTTAATAAACTGGCTGCAGTTAAATTCCTGAGATTTTCTGCTTGGAGACCACAGTGGTCCCCAGTGGTCAGACAGTCAGGTTGATCAATTTTACATCTATTTCCACTTGCTCTCAGAGGGAATATACAGTGTTTAAGGATTATGTGTTCAGTTGCTATGAACAGACACTCCTACAGCGCAGTCCTTATGAACATGTGCTCTTAAAATTCTGTGGGTGGCTTCTAATAGCTTGGACCATTATGATAAGCTATAGGAGCATGTTTCTGAAAAAAAATAAAAATGTACATTCATTAAGATTTTTTAAAATTCTGTTTGAAGGTGTCTTATGATCATCAAGGTCGCATTTATTTGATTAAAAATACTGTAAAACAGTAATATTGTGAAATATTTTAATATTTTAAAATTACTATTTTCTATGTGAACATATTTTAAAATGTAATTTATTCCTGTGATGTCAAAGCAGAATTTTGGGCATCATTACTCCAGTCTTCAGTGTCACATGATCGTTTAGAAATAATTCTAAAATGTTGATTTCGTGCTCTACAAATATTTCTTATTGTTATCACCGGTAAAACAGCTGTGCTGCTAAACAGTTTTGTGAAAACCATGATACATTTTCTTTTTTCAGGTTTCTTTGATGAAATAGAAATATTTTGTAACATTATAAATGTATTCACTGTCACTTTTAAATAAATGCATCCTGGCTTAATAAAAATATTAATTTCCTTTAAAAAAAAAAAATCCATACTAACTCCAAACATTTGAATGGTAGTGAAGTTGTAAGATAGTATAAAATAATAAATATGGTCAAAATTGTCTGACATTAAGTTAAGAAGTAAAGCCACAATTACCAGAAATAAAGTCGGAATTGTGAGAAATAATGTCAATTTGAGGAAAAAAAAGGTCAGAATTTGAGAACTTAATTTCCAAACACTTTCATCTAAAGCAGTTCAACTACTTTTACAGTAATCACCGAAGTTACTTTACAAAGTAATACGTTACAATATTGCGTCAATCCCTGAAAAAGTAACCAATTGCATTACTTTTTCTGGAGTAATGCGTTAGTAAATGCAACATAACGCATTCTAATAGTAGTGTATCATGTTGCGTTGTTTTCTTTCACACCAAAAGTGAAATGAATAAGCATCTGGCTGAAGGACATGCAAATTCACACCTGTACAGTAGAGGGCGCAGCTCAAACAATCAGCTTTCAGCTGTGCTGCCAATCTGGATTGCACAAGAATAGGACGCAGGAGAATTTCAACACTCTTACAAAGTAAGAATATTTTGTTATAAATTTAAAAGTAATGCATTACTTTACAAAGTAACCTGCTTACGTAACTCACGATACTTGTGATGCGTTTTCCCCAACACTGGTAATCGGACATAAAAACAAAGCTGAATGCATTGACTCCCTTAAATAAACATTTGATCATATGTGCTTATGAAATATGAAAAATCAGGTCAGAGTGCAGAAGGTCTGCGCAGAGGCAAAAGGTAAGCCACCATCCTCCACAGCAGGCCCCACACAATCTACATCGGCCACTTCAATATTTCATTAGCACAACAAAGAACAAGACAGAGAAAACCCTCTCTGCAATAATTAAAGATCCAGCAGGGATGGAGCCGCACAGCAGTCTGTGGTCCCCCCCGCCTAAGTAATAGATCAAATGAAAGCTGTCCCTATGAACATGAATAATGAGTGAAGTGTGGAGAGAGAGGTGGGGGTGGTATAGGAGGGTGGGCTGGAGTGGGATCTAGAGACCTGGCACCGGCACCCTCCTTCTCGGGGCCCAGCGACGCTGCCAGCTGCAGGGGGGTGAGGGGGGCTATAGAGGCCTATAGGACCCTATGGAAGAGGTGGAGGGAGGAAGAACAGAGAGGGACTATATGTGTGTTTTGTGCGTCTGTAACGGCAGATATGCCACCAGATGATAAGCAGGCGATTTTAGATGAGGGTTCATGACCTTCAGGGGGTCATTATGGAGATTATGATTTTGTGATTAGTAAAGTTATTTACATTACCATTTGGACGTGTAACATTCTAAATAACCATGAATTAAATTCTTAAAATCTTTTTCAGCATATCTCAGTTAATGTTCATTTATAAATATACTGTTGTCGATTGTTTGATCATGTTAGTTCTTAATGGTACATAACCAAAGACTATAGATGTAGATATGCGGTTCAATCATATTATTTGTGAATGGGAGAAACTGCAAAAGAGCCATCTAAAATCCCGCCTTCTAAGTAAAAGAGCCAATCGCTGATTGGTAAAGTCATTGAAATTAGATTAGATTTAAATTAAAAAAAAATTAAAGGCTATTTGAGTATAAGAAACAACATTTGTGGAACAGTTCGTGTCAGATTTGAAATAAGGTATTTATTTGTTCGTACGGCAAGCAGTTTTTGAGATTTCAGGATTTCAGCATTCAAATAGATAGGACTTGGATGACTGAAGTAGCTGTCCTGAGGTGTTTTAAATATGCAGTGAACAGACTTTCCTTGAAAGGGACTTTGGGATAACTGTATTTAATAAAAATGATCTGGACCAATGATGATTCGGAGAGAAAACGTGATAGTAACGAACGCAACTTTCACACGTATCTGATTTACAGATGGATGGTTTCCCCTGAATGAGTCAGTGTTTTGAATTAATCACTAGTTCAGTGAATTATTTGACTCGGTCTTAAAAATATGCTGGATCCGAATATGCAAATTTCCTTACTGTAAAGTAAAAAAAAAAAAAACTGTACAAGAAAAGAGTAAAATGTCCAAATTCTGGCAGTATTCATAAGACAAATGTACCTCAATGACCTACTATGTCCGACGATATTTGTAAGTGCACATCTGCTGGACACTTTACATGACAATGACAACATATCAAATGTAGCAGGTCTGGATTACATGAAGTAATATTCTGTAACCGTTGTATTGTATATAATGTAAAATAAGCAGTTTAAAGATCACACAAAAAATGAAATTTGTCATTAATTACCTTCATGCCGTTCCAAACCTGTAAGACTTTCGTTCATCTTCAGAACACAAATTAAGATATTTTTGAGGACATCTGAGAGGTTTCTGACCTCCCAACGGACAGTAACGTCATAACTACTTTCAAGGCCTAGACAGGTAGTAAAGACATTGTTAAAATAGTCCAACAATCTTAACGTTATGAAGTGACGAGAATACTTCTTGTATGCAAAAACAAAACAAAAATAATGATTTTATTCAACAACATCTTATTTTCCCTGACTCTTACGCTGATCAACAGTGCAGATTTTGGACTATTTTAACAATGTCTTTACTACCTTTCTGGGCCTTGAAATTGGTTATGAGGTTACTGGAGGTCAGAAACCTCTCAGACTTCATCAAAATATCTTAATTTGCGTTCTGAAGATGAACGAAGGTCTTACGGATTTGGAACGACACCAGGGTGAGAAATTAATTACATTTTTTGTGAACTAACCCTTTTAAGAAAAGTGACAGAGGCCTGGGACAGTGATCAGCTACAAAGTTGAGCACTCATTGTACACAAACACTTGACCACAGGATGCTGCGACTGACCAATCAGAATCAAGTATTCCAGAGCCCCACTTGTGTTCTTTTTGAACAGCCCTCGTTCATATGAAGAGCTTTATAAGTAGATGCTTCCTTAAAAGATGTACAGAGATAACGGCACAAACAGAAAATGAGCCGAACATCAATGTGCATGTCACATTTTTTGGAGCATTTCTCGGAATTGGAATGAAATTGCAATGGGTGTTCCTGACAGCAGATAGAGGAGCTACTCTAGGAATTGTTAAATATTTAAACACGCTGCGAGATCTCATTAAAATCTGTACAAGCGCAGCCCACACCAAAACCCCCATCGGTGTCTCGCACAGTCATTTTGGATACTAGTCATAACTCAGTGAAGTGTGACACAACACTTATTATCTAAAGCTTCCTTGTCATACTAAGAACATCATATATCATCATTTCCAGTGAAATGAGGCAGCCTTTGACGGAGATTCATAAAATCTTGGAGTGATTCGCTCTGCTTGAATTCTGACAGCCGAAGGCGGAAAACAACAAAAAATGGATCGAGGGGAGAAAAAAGTAAGGGAAAAGAAGAGTGCGTGACAGCTCGACTACACGACTAACTCCGTAGAGTAAACACAAAAACGGGATGGTGAACAAACTTGGGTTCTCCCTAGTGCTCTCTTCTACCAAAATCATGCCAATTAATTCTTTGTATTCTTAAAGTTACCCTATTTTTAACTGGGATGCCCTCTCACATAAAATGATTTCCTGTGGAGAACTTGAATCTTCCTTGTACGCCGTTCAAGATGTTCCCCGTCCTTTCTCTTCCCCTTAGGAATAAATCAAAGACCACGGCTGCCTAGTTGCTGCGCGGCTGTGTATCTTTTTATACTTGAAAACGGTTTATTTTTGTTTTAGTGCCATTAATGGTGGGGCACGCTTTAAACTTCATCAGTGTCAACCGTCGAGATGAAGCACTGTGTCTGTTTATCCCTCTCCCATCTCCTTGTTTATGTATTTATTGAGAACGTGTGCGATGTACCGTTTTGGTTTTCACGATCCCAGTCACCTAAAATGAATTCAAGGCTGGAAAAAGCTAAGATCTTGAATTGTGAAATAAAAAAATGTTTAAACAGCCTCTGCTGCACACATAATTAAAAGTAGAATGACTTTTTTTGCTCTTGTTGGAGCGTCAGGGGAAAAGCGTGTCTAAGCTGAATGTAATGAGATGTATTGGCGCTCTGAAAGAAGGAAGTCCGTTGAGTTGCAGCAGATTGGAAACATTGAAGAATGTATATACTTAATTATCACGAACAACAACCAAGACCAAGTTGGCTGTGTGTAATTTTGTCTTTCCTCTCATACATATAGCTTTTCCACCCTACAATGAATAACCGAAACCTTTGACTGTCTAAAAGGCATGCAAAAGAGCCATAAATGTATCATAAATGCAGCCTATATGACTTGAGCGCTATATTTCAAGAGCCATGCGATAACTTTGTTTGAGGAACAAAGCAAAAAAGTTTCTTCTTGATAATCTTCTGAGCTGAGATGAACCAGATGTTTTTGTGAACGAAGCTTTCGGACCGGTTTTCTGAACCATATCAAGCAATTTTTTTTTAAAAGATCCGACTTAAAGGAACTGATTCGTTCAGAAATGGGGCATTACTGCTTCCCTCGTGAAGTTAAACTAGGCAGAGATTTTCAGTGAGTAATGACTTTAACGTTGGTCTGCTTTCTCAAAGCTATCATATGATTTCAGGAGAATTGGAATGTATGAACAACCTGATCTCGTGGGAAAGCATAATCTCGTATCAATTTGTACAATGTGAATTGTAAAAAATTGGCATTAAATGTCAAAAAATGAAGATTCAGTCATTAAATCCTCACCCTCATGTCGTTCTACACCCGTAAGCCACTCGTTCATCTTCGGAACACAAATTAAGATATTTTGATGAAATCTGATGTCTCAGTGAGGCCTCCATTGTCAACAAGACAATTAACACTTTCAGATGCCAAGAAAGATACTAAAACATATTTAAAACAGTTCATGTGGTTCAACCTTAATATTATAAAGCGACGAGAACACTTTTTGTGTGCCAAAAAACCCAAAATAATGGCCGATTTCAAACCACTGCTTCATGAAGCTTTACGAATCTGTTGTTTAGAATCGTATATCAAACTGCCAAAGTCACGTGAACTATTGAAATTTCCAATCACTTATGACGTAACGAAGCCTCGTTTACTGAAATCACTGGACTTTTTCGCTCCGAACCTCTGATTCGAAACAAATGATTCGTAAAGCTTTGAAGCAGTATATGTAACCCCTATACCCAGGTCCTACTCGGCTGAGCGGGCCTCGAACCCGGGTCTTCTGGCATTGGAGTCAGATGCTCTAACAATGAGGCTAAAGGCTGCAACCTCTAGCATCTGACATGAGGGTGATTTGATGTCCAAACTCATTATTTTTTTCTGCTTTTTTCAAATGGATACATTTTTAATTATTTTAATAATTTGTTACTCATTGTCATGGATCACAAAATGTTACAGGCCATAACAATATAATATTTTCTGTAAAAATGATCTTATATAGCTGAAAATAAGTTTGGATAAGTCAGTGTAATTTGGTCCGTCATGTATCATTGTGTGATCAAAATAGTTTATTTGACTTTTCTTTTGGTAAAATTTCTTTTATTTTATTTATAAAAGCCCTAAAGAGTCATTTTCCTAATTCTACAGCGTTAAATGTTTGTTTGTCCATAATGTTTTTGTGCCAATTCTGTTACTGTACCACACTTTCCCTTACTGATAAGATAAAATATTTTAATCTAAAAAGTTCTCACACCAAGAATTAAAATTGTTACCACAATATCAAAAGGAAAACAGATTTGTTCACTGATCACACAGTGGGTTGTTCAAAAGTCTTTTAAACATGATTACATTAGTGCCATGTGCTCTTGACTAAAAAGTTTAAAATCGTCCATTCTGTTACCATCAAACTGTTACCAAGGTAGAGTAACAAAGTTGATAGTATGTAACAGAAGTGACTAACATAGTTGACAAACAATAATATAAAGATATTTTTTTTACAAAGAAATTAAAGCAGAAAAAACTTGTGTTTGACAAGCACTGAATTATTCAAATTGATTTTTTTTTCAATAAGACACTGGAAAGAACTTCTGTTAGTGAACAGCTTTTTTCCCTCAACTTTTTGAAATGCAAAAGGCTCTCAAGCATATTGTACAAAAACATGAGAATAATTTGCCAAAACGTAAAATGTCTAACTGCCATGAGATTGTGTTGGTATGGACCATTTTTATGGCACAATTTTGTGTTATTTTGTTTCCTTTTTGCCATTTTGAAGCACCAGTCTCCATTCATAGCAATTGTATGAAAAAGTCTTGACGTTTGCTTTTCTACTCCAGTGTGTCACCTCATTGTCGTGGGCTGTTGAAGGGTGTTTGAGAGGAAGCCCTGAGGTGGGAGGAAGAGATGAGTGAAATCCTCACTCCTTATCCAGAATAAGCTTCATGAATCCCTTTACACCCATTTAGTTTTCTTACAGTGCGATTCTTCTGACTATGACCCAGACATCTCCCTACTTTAGAGTTCACTCACTCCTCCTCGTAAAATATGGAGCTTATGACCGTTCATCTCTATAATCATCTGTGTGCGTGCTTGGCAGCCGGCTTCAAGACAAGCTAACAAGAACTCGGGCTCCACACCAGCTTCCTATAGCTAGTTCAAAAAGTCCCCACTTTTTTCAAAAGGTAACACTATTGAATGTCCTTTTGAGGTTGAAAGCCTTCATGATTTGAATTGCTATCATTCCAAAATATGGTTTTATAAACAGAAGCATTATATTGTCACAAAGAATAATGCATGCAGTTCACACAGCGAACTGTGGCTTAAAAATTAAGCTTAATCAACAAGTCAAATGCTCTGAAAACCTTCAAAGCCTTCGTAGCTTTTGGTGGGATTTCTTTAAACAACTAACTGAGCCACGCATCAACTCACTGAAACACGCACAATAAGAAAATTTTCACTGCACTCAGCATTTTCACTTTTCAATTTGGCAGCAGGTATATTAGGCTGCTGTCACTTTAAGACCTGACGCACAGATCCATTATACTGTTACACATGCGTTTAACAGCTCTTTACTTTCACTTAAAACATAACTGACTGTGTTGACGTGAATACTCACCAAGACCGACATTTTGACATTATTTTGAAGGTATTTAACTGTTTAAGCACCATAAGCAGCGAAAAAGAACTCAATTTTGTACTGAGAGGCGGCTTTATGTGTGCACACTTTGGGTGTGAGCACAAAATCAGCGGGAATGAGTAAAATTATGTGCAATGCATGCAAACTCACATCGAATTTAAAGCCCTTAATTGAAAGCAAATGAAACGAGTGAGTGAGGGGAGACGGGTTTGTGTGTCTACTCTCTGTCGGAGAGATGAGAGAGAGAAAGAGCAATTGGTATTGTGTATCTATTCTGTGGAAAATCAGTATTGGAAACGTTTCAGATATTTCAGTATTGAAATGCATCGCAGAATCGATATTTTTGAAAACACTACATTTATTCTTTCAGATGGCTACAAATGAAAAATAAAAAAAATTAAAGTGGCTAGCAGGGGTAACTGCTGAAAGCCACTTGTTTTTGTTAATGTCAAGCCCTGTGTGTATCTATCTATCTATCTATCTATCTATATATATATACAGTTGTGTTCAAAATTATTCAACCCCCCAATGCTGTAAATGGTTTTAGAGAATTTAGAGTACATTTGTAATTGAATTCAGAATGAAATCCTACAAGGACTTCTTAAAGAAGCATATGCAACTAAAATGACATCAATTGGTTTTGTAATACAGTAGTAAATGTTTCTTTTGTGAATTCTTCATTGACACAATTATTCAACCCCTTAAAGACTACCACTCTGAAGAACAGAGGTCCATTGAAGTGTTTTCAATCAGGTATTGAAAGCACCTGTGGATGTCAGGGAGCAGCAATAAAGCCTAATAAGCACCAATTAGGCAGCTTTAAAATGACTGTGATACTCAGCTCCTTCTAGACATTTACTGGTGTGGTTACAAACATGGTGAAGTCAAGAGAATGGTCCAGGAAGACAAGAGAAGAGGTGATTACTCTTCACAGGAAGGGCAATGGCTATAAGAAGATTGCAAAGATGTTAAACATACCAAGAGACACCATAGGAAGCATCATTCGCAAATTCAAGGCAAAGGGCACTGTTGAAACGCTACCTGGTCGTGGCAGAAAGAAGATGCTGACTTCGACTGCTGTGCGCTACCTGAAGCGTAGAGTGGAGAAAAGTCCCCGTGTGACTGCTGAGGAACTGAGAAAAGATTTGTCAGATGTAGGTACTGAAGTTTCTGCTCAGACAATACGGCGCACCCTGTGTAATGAAGGCCTCCATGCCAGAACTCCCAGGCGCACCCCCTTGCTGTCTCCAAAGAATAAGAAGAGTCGACTGCAGTATGCCAAAAGTCATGTGGACAAACCACAGAAGTTTTGGGATAGTGTTCTGTGGACTGATGAAACAAAATTAGAACTGTTTGGGCCCATGGATCAACGCTATGTTTGGAGGAGGAAGAACAAGGCCTATGAAGAAAAGAACACCTTGCCTACTGTGAAGCATGGCGGGGGGTCAATCATGCTTTGGGGCTGTTTTGCTTCTGCAGGTACTGGGAAGCTTCAGCGTGTGCAAGGTACCATGAATTCTCTTCAGTACCAGGAGATATTGGAGGACAATGTGATGCAGTCCGTCACAAACCTGAGGCTTGGGAGACGTTGGACCTTTCAACAGGACAATGATCCCAAGCATACCTCCAAGTCCACTAGAGCATGGTTGCAGATTAAAGGCTGGAACATTTTGAAATGGCCATCGCAGTCACCAGACTTAAATCCGATTGAGAACCTCTGGTGGGACTTAAAGAAAGCAGTTGCAGTGCGCAAGCCTAAGAATGTGACTGAACTGGAGGCTTTTGCCCATGATGAATGGGCGAAGATACCCGTAGCTCGCTGCAAGACACTTGTGTCAAGCTATGCTTCACGTTTAAAAGCTGTTATAACTGTAAAAGGATGTTGTACTAAGTATTAAGATTGAATGTCACTTGGGGGTTGAATAAAGCTGATAATGATGTGAGCAGAGAAAAGACATTTGTGGTTATTTCATTATAAATGTTATGTTATATTTGTCTGACCTACACGTGCCTCTTTGATTTAATTGTAAGCAGGATGACTGAATGATCAAAATCAATGTCAAACCGGCCAAAACAATCAATTTCAGTGGGGGCTGAATAATTTTGAACATAACTGTATATATATACATACATGCTTTTATAAAATGGTTACCACACGAAGCCAAAAATATGTATCAATGCAACTTTCATGAAGTAAACTTCTGATAAAAGCCTTCCTTCCGCCGGACAAAATAATCCCTGACTGTGAACAGCAACAGAAGTTACATTATTACACCATTAGATGGCGGCAAAGACTGTCTTTAGAGTATGTTAGTTAGTAACAAAGACTTTTACATTTAAAGACTGAATTGTTGTGAACACTGAACAAGACGCAACTGACAAATGCTTTGACAAGCGCTGTCAGGCATGGAAAAAGCCCTCAACTGTTAAAAAAACGAAATAATACATCAGACATTTAAAGATATTTTTTATTAGACTGACCTGAAGGAAAATGCTGAATCTGAATGCAGGCAATAAACTCACTCACTCGATCTCTTTCTCACAATACTCTTCTACATAATACAGTAAGCTTCAATGAACAAAATAAATTGAGAACATAACATATAGTTTTTGTTGCTAAGGGTGTTGTGTAGTGATACACAGAGCCGATGGGTGAAGCGGTCATTGTTGTGTTTTATCGTGAATCAAAGACAGGAAGACAGGAACTGACCTTTTATAAATACATATATATATATATATATATATGTACACACACACACACATATACATACATACATACATTATATATATATATATATATACACACATACATATATATACATATATACATACACATACATACATACATATAGTTTTTCTTTGTATATATGTGTCAGATGCATTAGACCTGTCTGCTAGTTTGAGTCAGGTTAAAAGTAGTTCAAGAAGGTCTGATGGCCTAGTGGACGTCTCAAGGACAGTCAGACCTGCGCAAAAAATAATCATATATGGTGCAACATAATAAATACGGAGAGAGCGTCAGTATGCTCAGTCACACTCACTGTCTGTCACAGCATCGGTTGCTCAGGGACTGTGACACGCCGCTCAGCACCACAGACACAAACGCGTGAGCTTGTGAAAGTGCCAGCAGGGGCACTGCACCTGATAGCCAGAGGATTTATAACCAGCAGACTGAGAAATAAAGAGAGAGAGAGAGAGAGAGAGAGAAGGGTAGAGGGAATAGAGAGCATGTGTGAGGGGAGATTGCTGCAGGCATTTCTCAGTCTGACCTTCAGTGTCCCGTCCCAATCGAGCTCTCTAAATGAGTCTCTACACCACCGGCGGCCAGGCAGCCATCCAGCCGCGAGGCAGGGGACAACACATTTTATCCACGCATTCACGGTGGTGATATGTCCAATTTTCACCCAATCCCCTGAAGAGTGTGTTCTCAACAGATGCACTAAATGTATTTCAATGAATAGAGCACAACAGCAGGGTTCGCCGTATACACATTTTAATATAGACCAAGCATTTGAAGATGCTTCACTTCTAAAAAAAACTAAACAAACAAGTTTAATAGCCAAATTCCCAGTAACTACAGTACCCATAATCCTGAAGAGAGAAAAGCCAATCAGAGAAGTTGATTTTACCATGAAAACAAGAACCACATCAAAAAATATTCGCAGTTAGTCACTTATATTTTTGTAAGTGGATCATTGATGTGACACTTTTTTTTCCTGAATCAATTAAGTTATTTAAAAATACACATTAAAATTAAAATTTATTCAAAAATCTATTTTTTCTCTTCTATGATAAAATGTCTCACTTTTCTGAATTAAAAGTGATTTTATTTATTTATAAATAGATAAAGAATTATTTGAAGCCTTTTTTGTGAGGCTTGACGTAAAAATAAAGTTAAAGATGAATGATAAATTATTGTACCAAATTTTCTATTTTAAAAAATAAGCATCATAGTAATTATTAATATTTAAAAAAAACTGCCATAGACAGTTGAGAACCACTGGTGTAACTTCACATTTTGTTCGTTGTTATTAATCTCTGATCTGGTTGGTTTGGTTTAAAGCATAGAACTTGAGATCTTGCAAAGAACATATTTTATTGATCCTGGAACAACATTTATGTCCGAAAATGTAGTCCTAACCCTATCCCAGCCCATAAACCTAACCCTACCCATAACTTATTCCTAAAACCAGAGGGAAATGATAGGTGGAGAACGCTGATGTTGAAGCACCTAACCCTGGTTGTGAGCCTAAACTTGACATAAACCCTAAAATCTGATTGGTTGATTAGAATGTTGTTCCAGGATCAACAAACACGCCGAGGAACATGTTGCACTCGGTGAAATCACATTCATCAACTCCCTACATAGAAAATAAATAGGAAAAATACTTAAAAAACCAAAGCTGCTGAAAAAGTGGGAGGTCGCTCTATTCACGAGACTGTGAAATTTGTCTGCAAGCAAAACCAATCAGAACGTGCTGTGAGCCTTTCCTGTCTGATTCAGTTAGGGCCACTACATGGGTTCAGAGATGAATAGTGAATGATTCAGTCCCGATACCAGCAGAGGTGCAATGTCTGTGCTGGAGTAATATCTCGAATAGGAGATGCTCATAAAACACGGCCGTGATACCAGAATGCTTTACAACCGCAGGGTCTCCACCGAGTCTGCGTGGCCCTGCATACAGAAACCAGATAAGATAATGCGCCTGTGTTTGCGTGTGTGCGTAATGCACATGATGGGCATTTATGAGACACCGTGGCTGATCTCTTTCTTTCATAGGGCATTCATAATGAAGCATCCGGATGTGTGGTTGTCTGCGAATACTTACAGAGGGTGGTCAGAGTTTACAGTGTTATCAGACAGGGGCATTACTCAGTCTGCTGCTGGCAGCGCTATGCTGTAATTGGCCGAAAGGGATGGGCGTCCCGGCGGGTTCACATGGGGGCTTGACGCTCCTCGTCTTTCAGCTGCTCCTATTACACCCTGATGTGCTGAGACGACCATGCTGCGGCCTGTCTGTCAGTCCCGTGGCCAGACACAGACATCCTCACCGCTTCACTCTCCAGTCTCGATGTCCTGGGCCGAATGTCCTCTGTGACCATGAGACGGGGCGGCAATACACTTCGGTTATTAAAAATAAAGAGCTCAGTGCTGGCTCAAGCTGTCAAGATCAATGACCAAATAGTTTTATCATAACAGAAGGTTATTAATTCAATTTTCACGGATTATTTGATTAAGACGCTGTTGTGCTGTTCGGTGTAATGAAGACGGACTGATAAATGAAATAAAAACATGTAAGCAGTTACAAGATTGGAACAGATTAATACGTTTTTATGCGTTTTTAACCTTAAACGAAGTATTAAAGGAATAATTTGCTAGAGAATCCTTAAAAAATATACAA
Source organism: Opsariichthys bidens (assembly GCA_037194245.1). Taxonomy (NCBI): domain Eukaryota; kingdom Metazoa; phylum Chordata; class Actinopteri; order Cypriniformes; family Xenocyprididae; genus Opsariichthys; species Opsariichthys bidens. The sequence continues at coordinate 5,957,562 of CM074286.1, read as the reverse complement.
ATATTTTAATCATTTAAATTTACAAATAAATAGGTAGCAATTTAATTTATAAAATGGATGGTTATAATTCATTCAAACAGCTACAGAAAATATTGGTGGAGGTTGTTTTGCTAATTATGGAAGCCCGTTCCTTCCACTGTTGAGAAAAAAAATATTCTGTAAGGCATAATAATGAGTTACAAAGTAATACTATTCCGAAAAAATAAATCTCGTAATAACGAGAAACTTTGTCATAATTATGACTTAGTATCTCAAAATAATGAGAAGCTTTCTCACAATAATGATTTAGTGTCTCATAATAATGGGAAACTTTTTCATAATAATGACTTAGTATCTCATATAATGAGAAAATTTCTCTAAATAATGACTTAGTATCTCATAATAATAAGAAACTAACACATAATAATGACTTAGTATCTCAAAATAATGACTTAGTATCTCATAAGTCATTATTATGAGAAAGTTTCTCATTACTGTGAGATACTAAGTCATTATTATGAGAAACTAAGTCATTATTATGAGAAAGTTTCTCATTAAAATTAGATGTTAAGTCATTATTATGAGATACTAAGTCATTATTATGAGATTCTAAGTCTTTATTATGAGATACTAAGTCATTATTTTGAGATACTAAGTCATTTTTATGAGAAACTAAGTCATTATTATGAGAAAGTTTCTCATTAAAATTAGATGTTAAGTCATTATTATGAGATACTAAGTCATTATTATGAGATTCTAAGTCTTTATTATGAGATACTAAGTCATTATTTTGAGATACTAAGTCATTATTATGAGATTCTAAGTCATTATTATGAGATACTAAGTCATTATTATGAGATTCTAAGTCTTTATTATGAGATACTAAGTCATTATTTTGAGATACTAAGTCATTATTTTGAGAAACTAAGTCATTATTATGAGAAAGTTTCTCATTAAAATGAGATGTTAAGTCATTATTATGAGATACTAAGTCATTATTATGAGATTCTAAGTCTTTATTATGAGATACTAAGTCATTATTTTGAGATACTAAGTCATTATTTTGAGAAACTAAGTCATTATTATGAGAAAGTTTCTCATTAAAATGAGATGTTAAGTCATTATTATGAGATACTAAGTCATTATTATGAGATTCTAAGTCTTTATTATGAGATACTAAGTCATTATTTTGAGATACTAAGTCATTATTATGAGATTCTAAGTCATTATTATGAGCTGTTAAGTCATTATTACAAGATAAATTTTTTCAGAATAGTATTTCTTTGTAACTCATTATTTTGAGAACGTTTCTCAATATAATGAGATACTAAGTCATAATTATGAGAACGTTTCTCATTATTGTGACTTACAGAATATTTCTCAACAGTGGCGAGAACGGGCTTCCATAGCTAATGGAGGATTTTCAGGGTTTCACTTACTTTCACCACCCTGCCCTGTCAATGATCGCTGAATGTATTCAATATGTATTCAATAAACATACAATTATTAGTGTGTTATTAGTTTAATTAGCTATGTTTTTATGCGCATTTTGAAGTATCGCATGAGAAACGAGTTCCCAAATTTTGGAAAATTAATTAGCAAAAAAAAGTTTTCACGCTCGCTTGAGCTGGTTTTTGACTTGCGAAAAAGAGTTCATGCGAATAATGGCAGATGCAAAAACATTTGCTGAATAAATTCTGACACGGCGAACATTAAACCCACTTGACTAATCTGCATTTTCTGTTGATGGTGTTTTATTTACTGTTGGTTAATAGGTTACCAATACCACCATCGTCCGCTCGAACAACTTGATGGAAGCACACCAAATGTTGGTGAACTTTGAAAAGATTCTCTTCACGTTTGGATAGCTGGAAACCCAGCTATAGCAAGTTAAATAAAGATCGCATTTCATGCATAAATGTAGATATTTTCAAAGGGTTCACAAACTTATTCTTGCCGCTGTATTAAATGCAAAAACCGCATACCACAAAACAGCTACATTTTACATAACGTTTACTGTCACATAGTATTGGCTACAGTGCACAGATCCAGTCTGAGTGATTCCTTCATGAATCGGACTGATCTAACTCTCTGGAGGAGGTTATCAGTAGATTATTTTTGGATCCTTCTGAAAGCGTTTGACTAGCCAGGTTTACTTTACAGATGTACAAAATTTTTTTGCAATATTTTCTAAATGTTGGCGTGATGTTATGCATCTAAAACCTCATTTTCATCTTCTCTCGATAAGTCATTCCAAAAATCATGATGTTTGCAGGTTTACTAGCCATTATTTTTTAATCGAAGGAGATGTAGGAGTGTTATCCAAGCATTAATGACAAGAACAGCCCCTTACACTTAAGAGCAGCCATGTGTGAGGTGGTTCTGGGTGTTTCTCCCTCCCATCTGCCTTAAGGTCTTGATAAATTGTGGTATTTCTTTGTTGTTTAGAATACGGTATTCCTGTAATTCTTGTCTTTTATGAGTTAAACAAAGACGTCTGTCTTGTCTTCTCTCCAAACGTACCGCGCCATCTTTAGGCCAATTCACACCGCACCAACAAACACCAACAAGCAAGTTGGCCATTGGATTTAGAATTCTTTGTGAAAAAACGGTCATGTTCACACTGCCCCAACAAACACCGACAAATGAGTCACAGAGAGTCAAGTCTGACTGGGATCCACAACTACATATCTGTAACCATGTTAACAAAATTTTCAGGCAAGTTTATTAGATTAATAATATAGCATCATATATATTTTCATTGTATTATTGAGGCAAACATAAAAATACTAACCTGAAATTCGACCATCGATCTGGTCTACACCGCTTTTAAACATTTTTTTTTTTTTTAAGCGCACATATATACAACCATTTGTAGCTAAACAAGCCAAAATGAATTCATTTAAAACTAAATTTGGTTAAACCTCCATTGCTTATACCGCTCTTTTGTCACGAATCCAAATATTTCCCTATCGCAAAGTATTTGGATGCTATACTTATTATTTATTAAAAGTGAAGTCCTTCACACGCGTTCCAGTATCAAGAAAAAAAAAATCCTCTTCACATGAGCAAAAATGGCAACACCACAGTGGAGAAGTTGAACGGCACGGATTGCACTACGGACTATTTAAATTGAGTATTGTATCTTTTATATGTTTTAACTGTATTTTTTTTATAATGAACAAACTGCGACGTCACGTTTGCAGCGCTTTGTTGTGTGCGCGTAAAGGCGCCGACGCGATCAAACCGCAGTCTTTGCGAGGGACTTGCATCCTTATCATGGCAACGGTTCCCGGCCAAGTCAGATTACGTCAGAGTTTCTTGTCATTTGTTGAAAAATCATTACCACACTGCTCAGACATTCCACGACCTAACAAACGCCAATTAAACATGTTCAGTCGGGTGAAAACAGACTCCGAACCAACTCCAACAGACGCCGACGGGAGCATCACACCTATCCAACAAACTCCAACACAGCGTTTGTCGGTGCCGTGTGAATTGGCCTTTTAAAGCATGATAGACTTTTACATACGTCAGATGACCTGTAAATGTGAAAAAAATAAAAATAAAAATAGTTTCCATTGCAGTTTTTCGAACTGCCTGAAAAACCATCTCATGCTAGCTTTTTTGCGAAATATGGGAGTTTTTGCAAAATTGACGAGTTTTCATTGGCCCTGTTTTCAATTTGGATAATGTAAACGCAGTTACTGAAACAGTTCAACATGAGGGTGAGAGAATAATGACAGTGTTTTCAGTTCACAAGTTCACACTTACAAATAAAGAGATATTGATTATTTTAGTCATATTTGGCGTGCTGTCCGAGGAGAAGACTCCGAGCTCGGTATTTGTCCTGATCCCCGTACACTCAAAAAAATATTTTGGTCTAAACATAAGTTTTATGTAATTTAATGACATAGCAATTTTACATCCATATGGATTACATAGTTTTAACATAAACAAACTAATAAACTTAATGTGATTCATATTTGTCAGTCATATGTAAATGAAATAGTTAAGATTTATGTAATAGTTGAGTAAATGAATAGTGAGAGATTAAATGTCTTTTATCTTCAGTTGATTTCATCAGTTGTAGTTCTTGTGTTTCTCTGTCCTTCAGTGATTCTGCTGGTTAACAGCAGGTGTTCATCATTAATGCTCAATCATCACTTAATGATTAGTGCACACACACTAAACTGTGTTAATTAACCTGGGCATTTTTCTGTAAACTATTACATAAATCTTACCTATTTCATTTACGTATGACTGACAAATATGAATCACATTAAGTTTATTAGTTTGTTTATGTTAAAACTATGTAATCCATATGGATGGGAAAGTACTATGTGATTAAATTACATAAAACTTATGTTTAGACTGAAATATTTTTTTGAGTGTATTCTGGTTTAGGAAGTAACCAGGCAAGTGCGAGGAGATGGTGGAAGGATGCTGAAAACTGTCCAAAAAAACACAGGTGAGTCGGTTGCGTCAATATATATAGGTCTCCGCTCATGCTGCTTGGGCAGACATGTTGACTGCGGGTTGGAGTGATGTGATGATTAGTTCGATCATTTGAGTGTGTTCCTCCCAAACTTTGTTAAGAAAACATCATTTAAAAACTTTATACTCTCTCCTTAAAACTTGCTTAACAACTTTTTATTTCTACAATCAGGTCTCTTTCTCTTTTCCCCTCATCTGTCTCTCTGCTTCACCTTCTTTCTCTCATCTTTCTCTCAGGCCCCGTGCTGCTCTGCCTGCCTTGCCTTTGCCCTGTCAGTGGGGCTGCAGGGATAAACTGTGTGATTAAGCAAGCCCGGCTGTGAACAGAGGAGAGATTGGAGCAGCTGTTCTCATAAAAAATGCAAGCCAATGAGACTCTCATCCAGGCCAGAAATCATCCTGCAGTTTAATGCAGTCATTTTTTGCTAGAGAAAGTTGCCCCCAGCCATTTCACAATGGCTAGGTCTTCACTATAGGTGAACGTGGAAAATGAATCATAACGCACACAGGAGCACATACATTTAGAGGTTACTGAAGGTTTTAAGTCTTGCTTTAGGTGATATAAGGAAGGGCAAAGATCTGAGTTTAATAACAGGGTCATTTTAAAATCAGTCAAACTTTAAAGACACACAACAAAAGATTTTGTGAACTACCTTTTGTGTACTCAACAGAAATAGTTTATATACTTTAATAGTTTAACGTTTTAAGTAGAGTAATATGACCTAGTAGTTTTTTGAACGTGCAGTTTTTGCACACTGCGGTAAGAGAGATCGATATTAGAACATCATATTAAATGGCTTGTGTTAATAAATAGCATGCAATAAATTTTAAAACGTATTGTATGATGGAGAAAATTCTGTATTACTGTTCAACTACAACTGCATTTGTTAGCTACTTGACAAAAGTGTTTGACATGGTAAAGTAGTCGCAGAAACTTAAGAAAATTGGATTTAAACAATTAGACTAAATGTGTTGTGCTATTTAATATAATAACTTTAATATATATTAAAGTGTCTTTGGTGTTTCCATGGTTTCTACAAATTAAAACTGAGGGTAACATGGGTAACCCTAACATGTCCTGGATCCTTGGTTAAAATTGCGATTTTCTCACGATTTACAAATAGTTGGAAACATTTGGGATATTGTAAGTACTCAGCTGAACAAAATATTTAACACTGGCCCAGTGGTTTTTGGATATTTTTACTGCAAAGATTTTACATATTGCAGCTTTAAGCAAATATAAAAACCCCACACAGAATTGACATCTGTTTCTCCAGAGAAAACTTAATAGATTTCCTTTAAAAATGTATTGAAATGCATTGCAAATTTCTGAATCACTGTGTAAAACGCAAGCATGTTCCATCGAGGCCTTTGGCTACACGATCAACAAGAATAAAGGCAATAAAGCTTTCAATTTTTTTTTTTTTTTTTTGGCAAGTAAGCATTTAGTCCTGTGGTGAAAGACAGAACACATTCAGGACATTCTCTCAATTTTCTGCTGACACTTCAAAAAAGAAGTGAATCAGAGGAAGGGAGCATAGCCTTTAAAGTGGAGAACCGATGAACTGTACAAGAGGGCAACCTAAACGGGCGGTGTGCAGAACCTCCCGAATCAATCACCATCCACTAACCCCCCCGAGGAACTTCATAGCAAGAATATGATCACTAAAACTTTGGCTCTGCACAAGATATAAGCCGCCATGTTCCATATTGTCAACACAGGATGCCATTTCTCTTGTACTGTCTAAGGGTTGTAGAGTTTTAAGGGGATTTCCAGACTGGATGGGCAACCTCTGGCTTTCTTCAAGCAGCTGCTGAACACAGGGGGTCATGGGAGAAGGAGGAGGTTCTGATGGATTACCATTTTCACCTTTGAGATGGACTCCATTAGCACACCTCCTTTGTGCATTCAGATAAACATACATGCAGGCACCAGAGAGACGTTCAAACCTGGGTTACAAATCAGTTTCTTAGTCTTGTTTCAAGACATGGACAGACATGACCATATGTGTGAGGTGATTTAATGTTATATCAATATAGGAACATCTTCATTCACCAATGTGTCCAAATGCTTTGGGAATGCACAGTCCTGTTAAATCACATCTGAAAGTAAATTTCAATTGGGATGGGACTAGCTTTTTCTGAGCATTTTAGGTAAATCGGTGTTTCACAGACATCCTGTTAAAGTAAAAACTACAGATATACCAAACTCATCTGAATAAGTAGATGAAGTAAAATATGTACAAATGTCGCAAATGTTAATAACTGTAACTGAGATGTTGCTTTCAAAATTAAACCAATCAGAACAGTTGGAAGAAATGAAGGAAGGATGTTAGCAAGGAACATAGGAAGAAGTATATAAGTAAATATGAACGGTGAGGAGGAGAGGAAAGAAAGAAAAGTAAAGAGGGATGTGAAGTAAATGAAAAAGTGGTACCAAAGAAAGGAAAGGACAAAAGAAGTAGATGGGTAAGAATATGTAGGTAAAAAGGTTAGAATTTAGTAGGTAAGGAAGGAAGGAAGTCAACGAAATAGGTACTGTTAGGAAGGGAAGGAAATAAGTCAGTAGACAGATAAATAAGGAGGGAAGTGAGGAATTGACAGGAAGAAATTATCGAAAGAATGAAGAAAGTAAACGACAAAATAAATAAGAAAGAAAGGAAGGCAGACGATGACTGAGGAAGTTAGGAAGGAAGTGACTAAGGAAGTGAAAAAATGGTACCAAAGTAAGAAAAGCACAAAAAGAAATAAGTAAGGAGGGAGTGATGGTAAGTAAGGAAAGGAGTAAAGTAAATATACAAGTAGGTAGGTAAATAAGGAGAGTAAGAAAAATAAGGAGGTAAGGAGTTCAGGAAAGGAAGTGTAGTAGGAAGGCAATAAAGGAAATAAGTCAGTGGGTAGATAAATAAGGAGTGAAGTGAGGAATTGACTAAGAAAGAAATTATTGAAAGAATGAAGAAAGGAAACAACAAAAGAAATAAGAAAGAAAGGAAGGCAGGCAATGACTCAGGAAGTTAGGGAGGAAGTGACTAAGAAAGTGAATAAGTGGTACCAAAGAAAGGAAATAAGTAGGTAGGTAATGAGGGAGTGATGGAGGTAGGCAAGTGAGGAAAGAAGGAGGAAAGTAAATATGCAAGTAGGTAGGCAAATAAGGAGAGAAGAATAGGAAGTAGGTAAAGAAGGGAGTAAAGAAGAATGGAAATATATATATAGGTAAAAAGGAGGTAAGGAATTTAGTAGATAAGGAAGGAGGTGAATATATTAGTACTGTCAGGAAGAGGGGAAGGTAAGAAAGGAGGTAAAAAAATGGAGGGAAGGAAGGAAGTGACTAAGGAAGAAATGATGGAAAGAATGGAGAAAGGTAATGACAAAAGAAATAAGAAAAAAGGAAGGCAGGCAATGACTGAGGAAGTTAGGAAGGAAGTGACAAAGGAAGTGAAAAAGTGGTTCCAAAGTTAGGGAAGCACAAACGGAAATAAGTAAGGAGGGAATGATGGCAAGTAAGGAAAGGAGGAAAGTAAATATACAAGTAGGTAGGTAAATAAGGAGAGTAAGAAAAAAAGGAGGTAAGGAATTCAGGAAAGGAAGTGTAGTAGGAAGGCAATAAAGGAAATAAGTCAGTGGGTAGATAAATAAGGAGGGAAGGAAACAAGTGACTAAGGAAGAAATAATGGAAAGAATGAAGAAAGGTAATGACAGAGAGAAAGGAAGGCAATGACTAAGGAAGTTAGGAAGGAAGTGACTAAAGTTTCAGTCACATTTACATGTTGTTCAGAGAATTTGAGGGTGAAATCCAGTCATTTCAATAGGAATCCACATGATCAGGAATTTCATTTGAGGGTGAAAGATTTCCCTAAGTAACTTGTGTGCAAATTTGGAATATCTCATAAAACATTTGCGAATAAAACAGCATTTCCAGTGAGTTGGAGAGAACAAAACCGTCACTTCCTAATATGCTGGCGTTAAATATCACAAAGAAAACTGGAAGTTGCTGCATTAGGAGAAGCCACCGTATATAATAATTTTCGTATATAATAAATCACTTGCGCCTCGGAGTGTGCGGCCGAAACACAATAAACGCTGTCGTGTTATCTTGCATTCAGATGCAGGGAATTATACCGAAGCACTTCAATGACAGACTTTGCTCAGTCATTACAAAATGGTCAAAACAGCATTTCAGATGCTGTACAATGAGATCGGTCCGCTGGTTGGTCCAGTTATGCCATCCCATCCAACACCGCAAAGTCAGACGCACATCAGTTTATGCTCAATTTCGTATCGCATAAAATATTTATCCGACTTAAGTTTTTTACGCACATTTTTAGAGTTTTTGTCCATCTTGGCATTTCTATGCAGCGTTTTTTATGCTATATCCCAAAATATGTGATGGAAACAGCTAATGGTTCTTTTTTGCCCACAAAACTTTGCAGATTTCGCTAATGTGTCCGCACCCTATAGATAAAAAGAAATGAACGCAAGAATGGAAGAAAAATGACGTCGTTTTTCCATAGTATCTGGTGCAACCAGATGCCTCTTAAGCACTATCAGTGTATATCTTTGTTAATGGACAGCGTAACGACGGGGTGTTACAATTTGAATACAATAAAAGCTAACAGTTTCTCCAGGGATTGATTTTTAATTGAATTCGTTTGCAAACAGCTTTAGCCGACACAGTCATGGAGAGGTTTGTGCCATTGTGCGGGGTCAATTGTTCCACAATTTCATCGCATTAGCATAAGCACACTATACTGATAATAAATAAAACTGATTTTGCCATCATATGTGCTTCTTTAAAAAAAGAGATTACTTGGTTCTTGGGACACAGCTGCACCACTCCAGAAACCCTGCTTGAGTGTCACGCTACCCTAAACTGATTTATGAGAGTTTTCCAGCTCCTCATAAGACCTCTCAGTGATTAACGGCAGCAATATCAGGTGAAATGTTCCCAAACAGTTTACATAATTCACTGTATTGCTCTTAAAATGGCATTGTTGTCACTTAGTGGATTATTGGAGGAAAGACTTTACCCTCACCGCTGCGCACAGTAGCGCAACAGTGAACCGCACATAGTCAATAAACCAAATGGCCGCCATGAGGAACAGATTGTGTAGTTAAAGCAAATGTTGTTTGTAGCACTCATACACAAGCAGAAGTTCAACATAAAAACAGCAATAATGTGCATGTTTCAAAGATTTATGGATTCTCACCTCCTTGCTTCATACATACAAAATATTGCTAAGTAGCAAATGGAAATAGTGGCACTTTTGCCCCTTTTCTTTACAAGCTTGTGTGCCGTAAACACACACACACACACACACAATATGCAAAATCTCATCTGAAATACTGAAGCATGGTGTTTATAGTAGTGAATGAAACTTTAACGGGCCTTTTACCGATAAATGAGAGTATTAGCAAAAACCTGATGTGCTAAATTTGTTATATTATTGTGTTAGTAACATAGTTGTGTCCCAAATGATGTTCTATACACCATGCATTTGCATATGTAGGCCTACACAATGTAGTCTGCTATCAAGTGTATTAATTTTATAAGGGTAGTGTTTTCAGTTGAAGGAAATGATGTTTCAAATGCACCTCATGTGTTGTGACTAGCTTTAGCATGTTAGCTCCTCTCATTTTGCTATGTATAGGGGAACACAGGAACTGTCGAAGGCATAAAGCAACTTTCCACATTAGTACATCATCTGGGTATTCTTTGGGGGGTATAATCAAAAATGGAGTGGAAGGTTTTTAAATGTCAGTAAATAAATAAAATAAAACAACTAAAACAGTAACTCACTTGGTGTACGCTGAAAAGGGGATCCTTTTTGTTACTTCCATAAAATATCTTTGGAAAAATACATGAAGTCAAAATGTTTGTTTTTGCCAAGAGGGTTTAAAAGTTGGGCTACACTAGGAGGCTATATTAAAATGCATGTAATATTGAAGATGTCAAGAGATATCCGCCGAGATTTAGCTATCGTATTTCTCCCAGTTTGACTGTTAACATAAATCCTTTCAAACTAACAAAATTAGGGATTTTAATGATGTTGACAGCCTTTTTATTTCAGATAACAGTTCAGTAATATACATGAAGTAAATAAATCTATATGCTAACATTTGTTAATTACATTAAGCTGAATAATTTGAGCATTTATTAATCTAAAGTTATGTTTATTTACTATTCATCTGGTTGTTATGTACTTATATTGTTACATTAATGTTGTTACATTATGAATGAACATATGATGACCATAATTTGTAAATCAACAAATAAATGAGTGCTGTAAATTATTAATTGTTAATAACAACAACATTTTGATTACACTTTACATTTATTACAGTCTAAAAACAACCTAAGTTGGGTTGAAAATGGACAATTGGGTTGTTTTAACCCAGCAGTTGGGTTAAATGTTTGGCTCAGCCTGGGTAGTTTTATTTAACTCAACTATTAATAAAAAATAGCATTATTGCTCGCTTAAAATGAACCCAAAATATGTTGGGTATAAACATTTATTTATCATTTTAATGAATAATAATTATACAATGAATATTTATTAAATTACTTATTAATGAATGTTAACGTTTTAATTATTATTGTTGCCTCTAGTAATTATGTGTCTGATTTTTAATTTCTAACTTATTTTGGGTTACTTTCAGCCATATAGTCATTTTTAAACAATAGTTGAGTTAAATAAAACTACCCACATTGGGAAAACATTTAACCCAACCACTGAAACAACACAATTGCTGGATTTGTCCATTTTCAACCCAACTTGGGTTGTTTTTAACCCAGCAATTTTTTTTTTTTTTTAAGAGAGTATGCCCACCGAAATAAAAAACATCAGCACAGCATCTTGAACCTGCAATTTATGGCCTACACCCCTGAAAAACACTTTGTTCAAATGTTGGGAATGAGTTGCACGCTTCATGCATTTTTAATTTTGTGAGGCTGATAAGAAAATCAGCATTGATCAAACCAATAAACTATTGGTTTTATTATCACATTGTGTTTGCTGATAATTATGCTCCAGTACACAAATGCTCTCTCCCAGATATCTCAATATCTCTCTCTGATATAGCCGAAGAACTCAGTTCAAGCAGCTGGCTGGTATTAAACCTGATCCCCTGGTTCCCTAGCAGCTTTGGGAGGCTAGCTCATAATAAAAGCATCTCCACTGGCCACAGCCCAGTGGGAAAGGATGGCCTTCAGCCAAGCCAAGCACTCTTTTGCCAACCACACCCGAACTGTAGCATCTGCTCTGCTTCTCCACTCAGCTCCGGTCATGACGGTGGGTCACGTTCAGTTCCATTGCATGCGTTCAAACCTCACTGGTGTCATTAGAGTAAATAAACCAATCGCTTATTTCGGGCTGTTTGGGAGAACTGAAAGGAACCTGCTCAAGTTACAAGCTCGTACGAGGCAGCGCTTCATTTTGTTTGGATGGGGCCCGGTCCAAATTGGAGATTTGCCCTCCAATGCCTCCAATTTATGTCAAAACATATAAAAGCCCTTGTAGAGTGCTATAGGTATTGAGTCTGCTTTGGGTGGACTGAAAGCCCATCTTAGTGTGTGTGGACAGCTGCTGTTTTATGTGCTAGGCTCGTTTTATTGACGGCTTTTGTTTTTGTGAGTATATTAATGCATGGGATCACCCAGGCTGATGCCGAAAACAAAGTGAGGAATGAACATGGGAGAAATGTGCACACAAATGTGTTAATCTTTACAGCAAAACATAAATGCCTCTTTGCAATTTCAGATATTGCTTTGAAAAACAATCATGTAAGCACCACGGTTGGGTGAAATTCAGAATTTAAGAACTGGCTCCTTTTCAGTTGATTAGTTGGAATTTGAATAGAATTAGCAACGGCTCACTGGAGGTTTAACTGGAATTTGAATTGGAATGAGAGGAAGAGGAATTTACTGAATTGCAATCCAAAGAAATTCAGTGATTTGAGCAATTTCTAAGAAGCTACTAAATAAGAATATTTTCATTTTGTAAGCTTGATTTATGTTATTTGGCTATCTAATTTACCTCTAACAGCAGTCTTATGAGTATGATATTGCTTTAATGATTCAATAAACAAGTTAATATCATGTAACTTACAATTCAGACCAGTTTAAATGGTTTTCTTGGAAACCAATCAGCTCCAACTCCACTTCAGGTCTTCCACTGCCTGCTTCTCTTACACAGATTTCGCCTTATTTGTAAAAATGTTGCGTAGAAACCGTCCTATGTTTGATCTTACGATCACTTCTCAAATGTGCATATGCGTAATTAAGAATTAACATACGCACAAAAAATGTACGTATGATGTGAAATCTATATAAATTGCAAATGTTTTGAAATTGTGAGCAGGTGAATGGCTTCAGATCTCTGCCTAATTAATATCAATAACATAGGAAAGAGCACCAGTCAACTTCCAAATCCTTTATTTGAGATTGCTAAGATTTCCAAATACCTGCAGTACTCAGAGTCTCCACCACAAGGAAAAGTACGTATGACTGCTACGTACGCCTATTTTGCTCTGATTGGTCAGACGGCCATGTCTGTTGTGACTGATCTACGGCTTATACTTTGTGTCGGAAACCACAATGCCTATTATCATATCTAAATTTCAGCTCTGGAGGCTTTCTCAGTGCTTGTATACACATTTATTATAGCTTGTCAAATTTGCCCCTATTTGGGTGTGAGCAAAAACACACAATTTTTGTGTGTGTCCCTTTAAATGCAAATGAGCTGCTGCTCCCGGCCCCCTTTCCAGAAGAGCTTTAATGGCTCGCGCTTCAGTTGCTCAACAACAACAAAGCTGGAGAACCTCACGCAGCCAAAATGAGGATTGTCAGTAACTCGTTCAGCCTTACATTGTTCAAACCGGAGTCGACACTGATGGAGAGACTCAGGAAGAAGTTACAACTTTTAGAATGAATCTGGACGTTTCTGAATGGTTAGTGGATAAATTTATGTAGTTGCTATGGAGTTGATTCAACTCATCACTAGCATGTGTCGTCATGTTAATCATTTGTGCAAATCCAGTGTTGAATTGACCGTCATTTGTAAATCAGTGCGGCGTAAATTGACGGCATCAACAACACTCTACTGCAACAACTCTTCCTCTTCTCTAAAGCAGCCAAACATGGCCTCACCACCTTTGTTGAGTGTTCTCGGGGGCGGGGTTTATGTAAATTTTAGGGTTAGTGATGTCACTAACCTGGGAAGAAGCTCATTGTAGTTCCTACCAGCCATTTATTGTAGTCCTTAAAAAGCAAATTCTTTAAAAGAAAATACCTCACTTTGCATTGAACCTTGACCTCAAACAACATTACACACTAACTAAAGTTAAAAACAGTGAAATCAATCAGCCACCCCATTAATACAGCAGCTATCAAAGTGATCAGAAGTGAGGCGTGACAGTGGACTGCGCGTCTGAAACAGACAGGACTCTCTAGGCCATGCTGGATAATGTGGAGAGTCTAATAACTTTGTTTTGCTTGTTAACCTGATTGTTTTCTTACAAAGCTAATTAAGTATTGGACACCTTAGGGATCTTCTTGACTGCCCGGCTCCCCATTCTTTCCCCGCTCTGCAGCCCTGCACCTTTCCGCTGTAGCTCTTGTTCCTGTCATCTGGAAATTGATGGGAGGCTGTGAACTGTCTGTTGCAGTCCCAAGGTGCCTTTGCTCAGCACATAGACAGTGCCTGAATTCCTCGTTCCTTCCAGTTGATTGCGATAAATCAATCGGAAGGTCAAATGTAATGGCAGAGGCAAAGTTTTCTCCACCATCTGCAGCTGAGCAGGATTGTGAAGGGGAAGCTTTCTCTTGACCTCAAGGAGTGATCTTATATCCATTGCAAGACCTTCATTAATTGAACCTGTGAAGGCAAGAAGACAGATTGAAAGGGTGTATAGTGTAAATATTTAAATTCCTGTGACTTTCCCGTGAGTATATGGAGTATTGGGTACAATCTCACACACAGACACACACACACACAAACACGTTGTGTTTTCATGTTTTGTGGGGACATTTCATAGTCGTAATGGTTTTTATACTGTACAAACTGTATATTCTGTCCCCCTACACTACCCTTACCCCTAAACCTACCCATCACACAAAATGTTCTGCTATTTTAGATTCTCAATAAAGATCATTCTGTATGATTTATAAGCTTGTTTCCTCATGGGGACCAAAAAAATGTTTCCACAGGATCAAAATTTACTAGTATTACTATACCTGTGGGGACATTTGGTCCCCATAACATAGGGAATAGCCACCCACACACACACATATATGCTATTTAGGGAAGCAGTGTTTATATCAGTGTCATTTGAACAATATCACAAAATATGCCATTGAAGCAGACACTGGACACTGTGGCTTGTGGTGCGAAAGTAGCAAACAAAATTTGCCACAAAAAAACACTACCTGCACCTTGGAGAGATAATACTGGGATTTAATCAATGTCTTAAGAAAAGCTGGCTAAAATCAATAAATCCCATGCCTGTTTGTTTTCATGCGTAAGGATGAATCACTGCCCTGCTTCTTGAATTGGACTAATTGAAGTGTGCAATTTATAAGAAGGCTTTAAGAAGGATGTCCATGACAGTGTGATACATGAGGGCATAATTGATCTGCATGGTAAGAGACTGATATAATGGGCTGAAAGAAACCTGGATCAAGGGAAATGGATCAGCTCTCAGTGGGGAGTATCTTTGATGCTGACCTGCTGCTGTGAATGTAATGTTTATTCTCAAACATAACTGATCTGACTGCAAGTAATTCATGTAAAAAAAATAAAAAATAAAAAGAACTATATTACATTAAAAATTCTGAACTGTTTTATATGAGAGATCTACAATAAGCATATGCAAAAATAAAAATAAATTAAATACATAAAATAAAAATTATTTTCTAGGTGTGTTTGTGCCTCTAGGGGAATGCATAAATGGCATACCGATATTTAAAACAGTGCTCTTTTGTATAAACCTCTTCATTTCAAGGAAAAAAAAACCATGCAAGATGTAAGTCAATCCCAGTTTTTTAGAAACCACTCCACACACTGTAAAAAAAAAAGTTTTTCATGATTTGTTATCACAACATTTTTTTCTTTTATCAAATCAACTTAAATTAAGGCGGTTCAGATAACATAATATTTTGAGTTTCTGTTGATTAAACCAATCGCCTTCATTGCATTAACTCAATTTTTTAAATTTCAATTAACTTAATTTTAAAGCCACCAGGTAACTTCCTTAAACCAACCATTCTTTTTTACAGTGCAGAGACACTGCACTTCTAATAATGCATTAGTTTAAGCATTCCTCAGTCTCCAGAGAGAGCACGAAGTGAACTGCAGATGTTGTCTGTAAACACAACTGAATCAGGAAGAACAATTGATGGCAAGTGCAAGCCTGCCAACGACCTCATTCGACCCATTCTCTGAGGAAGCGGAGCCCCCTCAGGACCAGCAGGGTCTTAGTCTCCTGCTCTGGCTTAATTAATAAGTTTGACAGTAATAGCCAGAACAACAATAGGTTTTAACCTGGCAGGATTGTGGAACATGTAGTGATCGGGGGGCCTGTGATGAAGGTCCTGGGCAGGAATTAAAAGATCTTTGCAGGGATTGTCTCCCTCCACCAGGCAGGAGATTTGAGTCTGAATGAAATGATTGTATCAGATAGAAATCGATGGCAATCCATGGCTCCCTTAATCCAGCTGCAGCGCACAGATCAGGCTCTGATGCAGGCAATCTCTCAGCCATCATTACACAGAGTGGATCGATCGCACTCTTTGCAAGGCCTGAGCCAGCCCTCGCTCTGCCTGAAACAAGGCCTACATAGCTTAAAGGGCTCTGGGTGCCTGACACGATACAAAGTTGTTTGTTAGAGGTAATTAACACAAACAAGAGGGAGAAGAGAAGGAGAGAGAGAGAGGCAGAGTAGTAAACTAAAAGTACAAGAGGTCTCTAATGGGAAAACAATGCATGCAAACAGCAATTAGAAGACTAAAAAATGATGTTTGTTTTTTTAAATGCACACTGCAATTAATTTACACAAGGTAATGTCTGTAAATTGTGTTAATGTGCTATATGGTTCAACTGTTATATGCTAAATACTAACACACTTATGGCGACTCACACTAGGCACGTAATCCCCTCTCACTGGCCTGCACTCACATTGCACTTAACATTCCTGGCCGAAGCACGCTTATGTCATTTACAATGCAACTTTTTGTTTTGAAGAAAACGGGAAGAAAAACGCTTTCGATAATACACTGCCTAATAGATTTACCATTTATGCCGCGCAGCAATTTTCACTTGATTGTGCTGCACATATAAGATTATTACAGAGGCAGCTTATTTTGATGGAGGAATTTGCAGCTTTTCTCGCAAACCACAATTCCTGTTCATCAATAAGGTAAGAACCAGACCCATAATAAACCAAAATATACTTGAATTAATTGAAACGTGTACTATCCAAGTAATAGTAGATTTTTGCTGTCATAATGAAGACAGTGGTGTAACCCCTCCTGTTCAAGCCGCCCGCTCAAAGCGGGACTCGAACCCTTGTCCGCCGGCATGGGAGTCTGTGCTCTAACATGGATCAATTGCTAGAGATCAGGGGAGAGAAGTTTACATGCACAGCTCTGATTGCCCTACGACAGTTACACTCACCCCTCTAAACCTCAATCCCATCCGGGTCACGGCACCAATTTAACCTCTCCTGTTCGAACCA
The DNA here is from genome assembly GCA_037194245.1 of Opsariichthys bidens. Lineage (NCBI taxonomy): Eukaryota > Metazoa > Chordata > Actinopteri > Cypriniformes > Xenocyprididae > Opsariichthys > Opsariichthys bidens. The sequence continues at coordinate 5,940,357 of CM074286.1, read as the reverse complement.
CCTGCTCTAAGCAGGACTCGAACCCCGGTCGGCCGGTATAGGAGTCGGGCGCTCTAACAAGTCTAACAAGGAGGCTAAAGACCGCAGTCTATGACAGTTACAGTAGTTGTTCCATGGAAGTTATTGTACCTGAACCCACCTTGTGTTGCCAAGTCTGCGGGTTGATTTCCACCCCTGTACGCATGATTTCAGGGCTCCACACACACCCAAAAGACCCCCCAGATGTACAAATTCAGAGGAGAATTCAGCCCCCCGTTGGAGAATACCACAATGGGCTATTTTGGGGCTAGTTTTGTTGCACAGACCTGGCAACCCTGCCCCCCTCTTCAATCGGGCAATGGCACAGTATGGAGCGGTCACACTAGTCAAACAAACTTTGGGGAACAATCGTGCTTGAGCATGGTTCAGATCACCTAGTGTGAGTAAACGGCATTTTAAGACATCATTCCCAGCACCAAAAGATCCCCTCATATTTGTATCTATATTGTAGTATTACCTTAGCAACATCCTAACACTAAACTCTTTTCGCTTACGTCGTGATGTAAGGAACGCTGTTTCTGGGTCCAAGCCTCTACTCGTTTCACTTGAGAATACCATCTCAGCCGTGTAAGAGCACTATTCATAATACACATGTAATTTAAGCATCTAAAAACTTGAACACTACAGTCTCCATGCTCATGGCGTCTTAGACAAATATTTTAATGATTTATAAAAGATAAATCACTGTCTGTCCTTCTGGGATTTCAGTATGGCGATTAGGATTATAATTTTTCGGTATCGTGAGTGTATATTTACACCATTTGTTGTTTTCTTGGAGCACCTGGTAGAGCGTTTGGACCAGGAATCGACGACATTTGATATCAGACTTAACAAGCAGATTGATCTTCTCACTAACCCGGTGTTCAAATATTCTATATAGTATAGGCAAATAACAATATGTGCAAAGAGTAGCATATCCGAATTCATTCGTTCATAGCTGCTTTAAGCTTGTGTTCAGCTGGTTGGTCAGCTGTCAATGTTGAATTGTCACTGTTAAATGATTATTATTGTTATCATTACAGTAAGAGCAAATTTCTACAGGTCTATTTGTTAAAAGCCAGTTAAAAACGAACACCCATTTAGCTCAAAGTACAAAGCAATACATTCTGAAAGTAACAATGTTTGTGAAATAAATCTCCAAGCAGCGAACAACTCCATAAGCAACTTTAATTGTAATCATCGGCAATCTCAGACGTTGTTAAGTTTCTTCCCCAGTGCGCACATCAACTTAGCTCTTAAAGCCCCATTCTAATTTCCCACCTCCGTCAAAGTCTGCTCGGCTCCCAGAGCTTGCTCTCCCTCCGAGGGCTTTGTCTGGATCTATGTAAAACAAGTAATTAATTCCCAACATCAATATTCTACTCATGAGTGGTGATCAGAGCCGGTACGTGCACAGGAGAACCGCGCAGTTAAGCCATTGAGCCTCGGTTGTGAAGCGTTTTCTTTATGGGTCTTCCATAACTAACCTCGGCTCTAGTGTTTATTTCAGCCCCCTGTTCCAAAGCCTGCCGGCATCGAGGAACTTTCTCACAGCAATTAAGCGAGTGCCGCTGAGCTCGTTAATTACTCTGGCATAGTGCTGTTGTCACAAATCTAGATTTGCCCCTGGTCATTAAAAATTGCACTAAAGGATATTTTGAGATGAATTATTCAAAGTGATGGCTCGCTCTCCATTATTCATGTGCTGAGAGGACGATTTGCATCGCCACGCTGTAAATGTTATTAATCTTGCCAATTACAAAACTTGTTGCAACTTACTGGTGCATGCTAAGCCCAGTGTGCATGCCACGAGTTGGCTTTAATGTTTAAATGTTTGGATACCAATGAAAATTAATACAACAAATAGATTCCTCTACCATAGCATGAATGCAATCACATATGCTGTAGGACATAAACACATTCGCCTCTGGCGCAGGAATCTGATCCCTGCCGGCACCGCTGTAGGTTTCGGCGGCATGACCGCTCTTCTTAAAGGGATGACTTCCAACATATGCCATTTAGAATTCTGATTGAGAGTTACTAATGAGTCTCATGGAGCAGCAATAGCATGGTAGCGGGAACATATAAAAACTACTGGATGTGACAACAAGCCTGCTCAATTAATACATATCCTATAGCTATTCTTGCGAGGAGGCTTTCAAGTACAAAAAAACAATTAAGACATGGCGAAATATTGGTCCTAATGAGGGGTCGTACTTCAACGTATATCCTCTGCTGTTGGAACGGTGAGTGAAGGCCTTGATGCAAAGATTCCTAATCCATATAGTCTGATGTAATGCATCTCAACCCTGAGCAAGCTAAATTACATCAGAAGCACACCCTCATTAATTACTAAGGCTGTCGGCAGCATCTGAGATAAAGGAGACTGTAATAGCAGTGAGGGAACATGCTTTAGATTGTAGAGTCAGCAGCTCTTTATGTGTGCAGCTCTGGAGCAGAGCAATAAAACTTACTGACATCATATGTGCCTCTGTATGATCACTGAGATTCAGTATGATCTTAGCAAATTTTAATCTGCATACTGTATGCAGAACACTGCAAAACTGCTCTCAGGACACCATTTCTCAGGGCAAAATTTCAGTCAATATTAAATAGGAGTGCAGACTGGAACCTATTTATTCAGCCAAATCAGTAGAGGCGCTGCCACAAAGCATTGAGATTAGGATTTATTCAAATGTTGGTCTCAGCCATCTTTAAAACCTGGAGAACGCGATCTCATTCGTTCTAATTACACTTGTCTAATGACACTTGTTCAGTTGGAGTAGGTCTGGATCATTTGAAATTGACCCTTTGCAAAGACTACTGTTGCAATGCGACTAAATGACAAGCCTTGCACTCTCACGCCACACATCGTGTTTTCACAAAGTGAAAAATACATCCCGGTGCAAAGAGCACACTGACAACGCGTCGACAGACACATATATATAATATATTGCAATTTTCTAAAGAAAATAAATAGCGTAGAGTGTCTCTTTAATGTGTCGTGACAGATCGCTGTAGCTCCTCGTGAACCGATCGTCTCTTCATACTAGTTCATTTATTGCATCAAATAAACATGAATGAACATCAGAAGGAATGTTGTTTCAGACGTGAGTACACACAATTTTTCAAGTTCAAGTTCACCAACGTTAATCTACTAAGTCCCCTGACTTGTTTGTCGGATAAAATGGCAGATTCGTGGTTATGATTGGGTTGATCGCCTGTCAATCAAACTGTTGGAGAAGGGTCAACTGCCCGTATTCTGTATTTCAAACAGTAGAGAATAGTGCTAACAATGCCACTTTCATGGATTTTAAGAACTGATAAACTGTCCATATATAGTGGTTTTCCTGCCAAATTTCTGGGCTCAGCTACTTTAGGGAAACTGTTTTTAAAATGAAAGAGGAGATGGTCTAAGTGTGAATACAGTTCATCGGGGATTAATGATAAATGTTTGTTCAGTGATGAGCAAATTATTCACAACAGCAAAGACTGTGCCATTAGCATCAGGATCAGTTAGAATACAAAATCTTTCTAAACACATCATCACATATCTTTTGTCTCACAAATGATAAAGGACTGAATTAACAACCACATTTATGATAACAAAACCTCTCAATACTTCATCTTATCACTGCGATAAATAGATATCACATGAATTATTCCCACAATAAAAACAGTGTGAAGAATGTGTCTCTTTGTAATCAAGCAAAAATTAAAGATATTAATACATTTACGTGAAATTTTAATTGATGTATGGTATAATTGAGTGCTTGAGATTCTGAACGCATTCCATATAACCCTTGCAGGGGTTTGGCGGTCCAATGCAATTGAATAAATCGTTGGCTGTGACTAGATTAATCAAAATGTCAGACTGCAAATGGTCCTCCTCTTACTTTCAGAGAAAGTATCAGCCCATCACAACTTAATCTCTCCGTTTCACCCCCTACTTGTGTTAGTCTTGTAATAATATTGTCATATTCCATTCTGAAGAAAGAAATCCAACATTTTCAGGCTAAACCAGGGGTGTCCAATTCGGGGTGGGAGAGCATTTGGGGTTTGGGGGTGGGCTTAGGTGGGGTTTAGCCCCCGTGATGATCTGAAACCCATCCATAGAGCATGATTTAAACCAGAACACAAACTAAACCGAAAGCGATTTCAAACGCAAGCCCCTTGAGAATTATAAAAGCGCCCCGAGTCGTGTGTCCTGGTGCCGGGACTGTCCTGAAGGGCCACTGTCCAGCAGAGTTCAGCTCCAACCCCAAATAAACACTCCTGAAACAGCTAATCAAGATCTTATAGGCATACTAGAAACTTCCAGGCAGGTTTATTCAGGCAAGTTGGAGCTAAACTCGTTTGGACACCTGTGTTGAATAAAAGATATGACAAATTTTATGATCACATTTGTAAAAAATAGCTAGGTTTTACTATACTGTAAAAAAATATTTTCATGATTCGTTATCACATTTTTTCTCTTGGCAAATCAACTTAGATAATTAATTTGGTTCAGATTACATATTTTGAGTTTCTGTTGATTGAACCAATCACCTTCATTGTATTAACTCAAATGTTTAATTTAAGGGTGCGTTCACACTTGTAGTTCGGTTGGTTTGGTTCGTTTGGTCCGGACCAAAAAACAAAAACAAAACATATAGTCCTGGTCTGCTTAGAGTTCACACTGGCATTTTTAACAGAAAACTATAAGTTACCGAACCAAAGGCATATTTTATGCAGAAACAAATATTGATGAGGCTCTTTACCTCCTCGTTGCTCCACGTTTGCCCTCGACTCATTTTGGATACACCGATTTTTCCGCGTCGTCAAATCAGCTGACTTGTAGCATTGCATCTGGAGGCATCATGTCCTCTTTTTGGTTCGTTTACATGTCTTTTGTCCGTTTTGCGTTCATATATCAATCGAACCACACCAGAGTTCGTTTGGAAGTGGACCGAGACCCATCTTTTTAGCAGTCTCGGCCCGCTTGTTTGGTTTGCACCAGGGTTCGGATGGCAGCGTTCACAGATGTTCAAACGAACCGCACTAACTGAGCAATCGTACCAGGGTTCGTTTTAATCGAACCAAACATGACAAGTGTGAACGCACCCTAAATGAACTCATTTTTAAGGCAAACAGGTAACTTTTTTTAAAGTTATTTCTTTTTTCACAGTGCTGGAATCATTTCATCGATGATGGCTAAAACAAGCATCGCTATTATCTTTCATAATTAGTGGTTTTAAAAAAAATTTAAACTTTTTTGCATATGTCCTAATTTATTATTAGTGTCCAAATTAGTAATATCCATTGATAAGTCAATTGTGTTATGCACTTATTAAAGCAGAGACTTGAGCCATATCAACACATCATGATATCATTAAGATCTACCTCTTGTGAATCTTGTGACATCAAGCATTATAATAATAGGTCATGGAGAATATTATAAAAAGAAATATGCATACATTTTTAAATTAAGTTCTATAATGTTGAGTATTTGAATAATGTGTGTTGAAAGAGGGCTGTTTGTGTATCTAAAAGGCTCAGATTGTTTTTTTAAACACCTGCATTGTCTTTTTTGCCTTTTCACACAAACGCCCACACATATACACAAGTTAAACAACAAGATCAGCATCTCCCACCGTCTTCCATTCTAACATTCAATGTGAGAATTTCGTTTTGCTTGTAGTAATCTCATAAACATGGCTTTCTCTATCCCCATGACGCGGGCTCAGGCAATAAAATCACTTACATAAACGTCTGCACCAAAAAAAACGATGTGATAAAAACGGCTAACATATTACTAGTACCACTTTGGATTCCGTGGATGTGCTGCAGCTGATTTCCTATAGGAACTATTTATACCCACTTTTTATCACTAGTTCTGTCCTGCTGTTTGAGAGCCCGTTTTAATATGGGCCAACACTGCCCTGTAGGATAATGAGAAGATGTGGTCCATTATGCTCCAGAGGGGGTTTAACTGTCTCACCTAGCCCATATTGTCGTGGCATGCGAACTATACAGAAGATCACACATGGACAATATACATAGACAGGCAGTATGGTTTTACAAGTTTGTTTAAAAAAAACATCAAGCTGCACTTTCGTTCGAATTTTTTTAATCTTATGCACCAAGCAATGTTTAATACCAGAATTATAATTTTGGACAGATGGGAAAAAGTCTTGCATGAACAAATCAGTGTTACCCTGAGGGACCACAACATAAACACACTCTCACGTCCAAGTAATTTACAAACTACAGGCTTATCTTTTCAATTGTCTATATCGTTCCCAACCACTGGTCTATAGAGTAGTGTTTACCAAGAAATTTGGGGATTACAGTCCAAAACCTGACTTCAATTAACCTAACAAATCAGTCGAGGCTAGAGCAGTTCCATAAAAGATGATTTAAGTTCAAGCAATCTCACTATTTGGTAAATGGACTGCATTTATATAGCGCTTTCATAGATCTATGGCCACCAAAGCGCTTTACAGTTTTTGCCTCACATTCACCCATTCACTCACTCATTCATACACCGACAGTCAGCCGTGCAACCACCAACCTTCCAGTTTGTAGACAACCTACATGAACCACTGAGCCACTGCCGCCCAAGTTTATACAATAATATTTAAGTATATTTAATATAATATTTAAGTTTAATGAGTTAAGATCATCATCCAGATCAAATTTGCCAGTTGGCCTCCTAATCATCCCCATATACTGATTGGCTTCATCACTCTTCATCTTCTCTCCACCAATAAACTGGTGTGTGGTGGGCGTTCTGGAGCAATATGACTGCCATTGGTGGTGGTTGAGGAGATTTCCCCTTCCATATGTAAAGTGCTTTGAAAACATTTTGAAATGTTTTTGAACATAAACATTTGATATTATACAATATAATTGAACACATTTGTTGGTCTATGTTCATTTATCATTGCATCCTATTGATTTGATTTAGTTGATTTTCTGAATACTGTACATTTTTGGACTGATAGTGGTTAATAAAGTAAAAAAAAAAAAAAATCATTGTGTTCCTGTCGGTCAGCGTTAGGCTGAGGCTTGTCTTGATAAGTTAGCCTGTCCTGGACGTTAGATTTTTCTTTTTGGAACCAAATCGACTGACAATGAGTCTAACTGAAAAAAGCCTGGCTTATTTGGTAAACTTGTTTTATGGAACAAGCCTCTGATGGCACACCAACAATAAATATTTTGTATGTCTTTCATATCTAACCCATGCATTTCAGGTCTCAACTAAAATGCTAATTGAGCTGAATCAGGTGCGTTTGATTAGAGAGTTATTCGAACGTTATTCTATGACAAAAAAATATATATATACTATATGTCCACTGTTTTACTCAGATTAACCTGCCTCTAAACAGCACATAATCATAAAACAAACAGTGGTTTGTTTTCCATGTCACTCTTCTTGGCCAAAACAAGATGCAATGCGGACCAGACCTTTTGTTGTTCAATGACTACCAGACTACAGGGGACAGAAAGAGAAAGGGGGACACAGAGGTGAAAGAGAGTAAAAGAACGAGCTCTGATTAGACTTCATATTATGTATGCATCTCCATACTTCCGCTCTGCTCCTCTTTTATTAAGGATCTTATGATGTGCCATCATTCATGTCTGTGTGTCATTCTTCCCTTCTGAATGGGATCATAATCTCCTCAGCTTTGCTTTTAATGGCAAAAGTGACAATATGCTAATACCTGCTGGGTGTGCACCTCAATTTGACACCTCTGTGATTCTGTGGGTTAGCGTAGGCAGATGTGCCCACTGAAGTGGAACCGGCAGGGCCACGTAACAGGCTTACTCATTAATGAGGCTCTGACAAACCACAAGCATGCCAATTAATGGGACTGAATGAACCCTTTAAACTGGAAGATTAAGAACTGGAGCTGACGAGACAACGGAGACCGTAGCTGTAATGTATTCTAGACTCTGATGGTAATGGTTTCACACAGGACACTGTCAGTGTCAGTGCTCTCTCACTGGGAAGTGAAAAGGCAAGACAGATGGTTTGTTCTGTCAAAGAACTGTAAAGATTGTAGACTGGTGCGCAAAGTGCACCAAAGGTCATAGCTTGTTTATCTCGAGCACCACGAGAAAGTCTTCTAAAAAGGGTCTTGTAAAAGGACTAATAGGCAACTGACAGTTTATGGATGTCGATGTGTGGCAGGCCTGATTAGGTGTGCTTCCACCTGACACGTTACCTCCCTTTGTCTGGAAGAGACTTTAAAAGTTGGAGTCCCATGAGAGATGACCCCTCAAGCACCTTGTCCAACACTGACAAATGTCTTCTCCGCAGGGTAGTGTCAATCAGGCAGTACAAGCACTTTATTGAACCGCTGCCATGCTTGGGGATGGGACAAGTGACCGTATGAGTTTTTTCCCTCTCCCATCCTTGTTCTGTTCACCTTGTGTCTCATTTGTACCATCTACTGTATGTCTTGCCTTCCGAGATGGGTGAACGTACACAGAGGAAGCATGGAAGGGTGTTTCAGAAGATTGCTGAGGAGCTGCAATGGGGAAGTAAAGCACGTAAGGGTGGTCAGCCCAGTAAGTGGTCTGACATAGGCCCCTCAGTAGGCTGCATTGATTGTTCTCCCCTCTCCCTCGACCCCTCACTGTAGCAGGAGGCCTCAAGCAAAATGCCGGTAATTGATCCTACAGTATATCCCCTTGTGCGTTTCCCTGGCCTGCAGATGCTGCAGGGGATGTTTCGCTGCTAATGCACCCCCTTGTTTCGGCACTTGCTGATCCTGCTGCAGTAACCCCTTAAGTCCCAGCAAGAGTGGATCATTAGGCCTAGGAACATCCAGTTTCCAGAGGGCACCTATATCCTGGGTCTTTATATTATGTTTTTCACCATCCCAATTACTCACAATTCTTATACAGCTCTGATGCAGAACCATTGACATTTCAGTTGGACCTCACATTCTCAGAAAAAAGGTAAAAAAGCTGTCACTGGGGCGGTACCGTTTCAAAAGGTGCACCTTTGGATATTATTTACCCTTAATGGTTAAGTTAATATCTTAAAAGGTTCAAAAGTTTACATATTAGTATCTATATCATGCACATTGACAGCTTTTTTGCAGTGAGAAACTGAAGCCACTGCCTGTGACCTGTGCTGGCAAAATGAGTCACAATGAGCAAATTTTCGAAAACTAGTTACTCTCACATTCTCAGTCTATTAAACCTTCAAAATGAATGACATACACCTGTTTGTTGTTGATAGAGTCAGCAAAGTCAAATTTGAGAAAAGTTTTCTGTATGTTCCAAAGCAAAATCACCTAGCAACAGGGCTGGGTAGGTTACTTTTAAAATTTCAACACAGATTACAAAATACATGCTTTAAAAAGTAATTTGTAACGTATTTCGTTACATTACTCAAGTTTGGTAACTTAATCTAAATACTTTAGAATACTAATAAGTGTGGAACAGACACAAAAAAGGTAATTGCAAGTTTTTATCTCACAATTCTGACTTTTTCCCTCAGAATTGAGTGATATAAAGTTGCAATTGTGAGTTATAAAGTCAGAATTATGAGAAATAAAATCACAATATTGAGAAAAGTCAGAATTATGACATATAAACTCCCATACTAAATTCACAACTGCAAGAAAAAAGTCAGTATTGCAAGTTTATATCTCCCAATTCTGACTTTATAACTTGCAATTATGAGTTTAAATCTTGCAAAAAAAAAAAATGTGAGAAAAAGATGCAGTGACCTTTTTTACGATTATAAAATGACTCACAAACAACTATCACAAAACATGAAAACAGTCGAAAACATGAAACTTAACTCGGCTTTTTCAGACTGTCAGAGTCAGAGAATCGCCAACTGCTGTTTAAATGACATTAAAATTCAAAGTAATCACTTTGGTAATCTAAAATACTTTTCAGATGTAACTGTAATCTGATTACCACCCATTTAAAATGTAACTGTAATGAAAAACAGTTACTCAAATTTTGTATTTTAAATACGTAACTAAGTTACTTGTATTTCGTTACTCCCCACACCTGCCTAGCAACCCAAACCCTAAAATTCCTGGTAATACCACCAAATTTGGCACAGATGTGCTCATTTAAAACCCATATCTATAGGAAAAAATTATGTTAAACTTTTTTTTTCCATGATTCCACAATTAACATTAATGAAACAAACAGCGTATATATTAAGACCTACTGTACCAAACGTATCTAATATAATGTTACACATCAGATGTTTTACACCAACAGTTAACCAAACGTCCAGTTAAGAAATAACAGATAATGTTTCCTCGCCAAAACAGACTCTTTGAAATACCGAAATTCTGTTTATACACATATATCAGGTTTGTGTGCGCTTCGGATCTGTCAATCAGCGTGAGTAAGATCGTTTTGTTTGCATCAGCATGAGTTTGAAAATCACATTTCATTGGTTCAGACTCAAGCCATCAAGAATTCGCTATGAATATTCACAAAGATGGAATGCTGCGCTTTAAAACGATACCAAACTTGTGCCGAAGGAAGCGCCAGTCATCGAGAAGCTAGCAGAGAAAAATGGCATTTTTCGTGGTCAAAGGAGAGATACTCCTCTCAGAAAACGAAAAAGTGAAGATACTTTTAGATGTTTAATTGCTATTTGGAGTATTGGGATTGCTAAACAAGGGCTTAATAAACAAATTTTTGTGAAAACCTGAATTTCGACCAAAATGTCCATTTTTCACTTGTTTTGTCTGTAGCTTGATATTAGCCTGTGCGCATTCCGACTCATTTTACCAGCACGGGTCACAAATCATCACCACTAATTTATTCTCCTACTGCAATCAATCACCAAACTAAGTTCTCTGATCCCAAAGACTGATTTCAGCTCTTGTATCCAAACAAACATACTGTCAGATTGAGGTACTCTTTAGTTGTTCTCTTTGAGTTAAGCACCTGCCAGAAAGCCCTGAAATGAAGCATGAAGTCTATGAACTCACAGTGTTTCTGTAACTTCTTCAGGGATAAAGTATTCAGGGGTATTCAGGTTAGTTTCACCTTCTGCAAGTTGAAAGAGAACTGCATATGCTAAATTATAGGCTTCATTGGTCAGGTTAATTAATGGTTCATAGCATCCCCTTGAATTGATTACTCTAGATGAGAGGAGCCAAATCACACTGGGTGGACCCTCATTGCTAACTGCGAATGAGTTACTGGTCCATGGAACATGACACTTTGAAAAACCAACTTGTTATTATCGGCCTGTTCATTACGTCCTCGCTGTTATGATCCTTCATCGTACCTCTCTAGTCTTACAGCTCATGCTTTATGACTACCTTCGCCTTAGCTGCTAATAAATAACAATTTGTTAGGCTTTCGTCAGACTATTTAAAAAAAAAAAAAAAAACTATGTAGAGCAATAGGATACTAGACAGAGCTACATCTTGGCCATGTTTACACCTGGTATTGAGATGTGTTTTGATCGATCGGATCACAAGTGGACGACGTTAAATACAGGTGTCTAAAATGTTTTAAGCTTGTCCACTTCTCCAGGTAGTCGAAAACACATTCAACACGTAGTGTAGATCCTCATATGTTCGAATGCGGGATTTAAAGTTTAATTTTTGTTTAAAGACAATAAATGCACCAAGCACAATGTTCTCTAACACGCACGGCTGTCAGAGCAGAAACAAACAGCCACAAAAGACACACTGACTTAATGCGTAGACATTATTAATGGTTTGGATTGAAGACAAAAAAACGCACAACGTTCTCTCAACACTCAAAGATTTCTAACACGCATGACTGTCAGAGCAGAAATGAAAGCTTATGCTTTCCGTATGTTTTTGCGTCGTCTCTGGTCGTGTTTATATGTCATTTTTCTGAGCCTATTTTGTCCAGTAGATCGGAAGATCTGAAAAAACCCATGCATTTAATCGATAGACCCTCCTTTCGAAGAAATCAACCACAAAAGTGGTTGAAAGTGGACGGATTAAAACACCAGGTGTAAACAGGTATATGTTGACCTCCTCTACTTGTGATCTGATCGACCAAAACGCATCTTAATAGCAGGTGTAAACAGGGCCCTTGTCTTGTAGATTCTCTTGTCATTTAAAATCATCTCAATTTGTCACTATCCTAATTTATCCAAATAAACTGTGCAAAAATGGGTCTCGTACATGAAAATAAGTGTCTACAGCCAGGGCTGGGTAGGTTACTTTTAAAATGTATTTCACTACAGATTACAAAATACACGCTTTAAAAAGTAATTTGTAACGTGTTTCGTTACATTACTCAAGTTTAGTAACTTAATCTAAATACTTTCGAATACTTTGGAATACTAATAAGTGTGGAACAAACACAAAAAAGGCAATTGCAAGTTTTTATCTCACAATTCTGACTTTTTCCCTCCGAATTGCGTGATATAAAGTTGCAATTATGAGTTATAAAGTCAGAATTAGGAGAAATAAACTCGTAATATTGAGAAAAGTCAGAATTTGGAGATATAAACTCAGATACTAAATTCACAATTGCAAGAAAAAAGTCAGTATTGCAAGTTCATATCCCAATTCTGGTTTTAAAAACTTGCAATTGTGAGTTTAAATCTCGCAATTCTGAGAAAAAGACGTCAGAATTGTGAAATGCAAACTCACAATTGTGAGGGGAAAAAAAACTAATTGTGAGAAAAAGTTGCAGTGACGAGTGAATTATAAAATGACTCAGAAAAAACGATCACAAAACATGAAAACAGTCGTGGATCATCAGGTCATGACGGGACAGTTAAGTTGACAGTTGGGCAATTTTTTAAATATAAATTCAGTCATTTTGTCTTGTTCAGGACAGTACTAAATAAAAATAACAAAATTTTTATGATCCCCCTTAAAAATATTAAAATGTTGATGAAACTTAACTCGGCTTTTTCAGACTGTCAGAGTCAGAGAATCACCAATTGCTGTTTAAATGACATTAAAACTCAAAGTAATCACTTTGGTAATCTAAAATACTTTTCAGATGTAACTGTAATCTGATTACCACCCATTTAAAATGTAACTGTAATGAAATACAGTTTCTCAAATTTTGTATTTTAAATACGTCACTAAGTTACTTGTATTTCGTTACTCCTCAACCCTGTCTACAGCACATTGTTATCAACACTTACTTTCTTCTCTTCCACAGTGAACATGACATCTCTACCAACACCTTCCCAAAATGAGCCAAGTCTGCCCAGCAACCAATTGGCTGGATGTTTCAGCTCAGGAAGCACCAATTACAGCAGCATCTGTGATAGTCCCTTATGTTTTGTCTGATGCGGATGAGGTGCTACAAGTTGTCAGCCGCAGACCTCTCTCGCGTGGCCTTGCCCGATGTCACACTCTTGCATCATGAGGTGAAGATGGAGTGTGTTGTCTCAGCCACAGACGGATGTCCGCAGTTGGCCTCTGGAGTCTCAGACCACAAAGTGAGAGGAGTAATTGAGTATCAGTGGTCAGCCCCCTTCAGGCTTACTAAAGGGGGAAGAGATCATGCCTCCAAATACCTTTAAGCTCAGTCGAATCTGGCACACATTAATCTCTCTGCTTCCAACTGTTTAAAGGCCAACTGAACTTTTGAGATTTTCACAAACTGCAGGATAGCTGAAAGTTTGGAATAAATAATTCATCTGATTTAATAATATATATATATATAGGTAGAGAATGGCATTTACAGAGCCAGCATGTGTTCGCCAAATAAAGAGAGCGTTCCAAATTTGGCTTCTGACAGTAACTGACACAGCAATGCATTTTAATACGACTATATTATTTTACTACTCTGTAAACCAAACTGTGTGAATTAGTTCCAAATCATAACACTGCCCAATGTCACAAGGAAAGACTTCAGACGCAATATTTGTGCTTAAAATGTACAACACCGGTGACAGAAATGGGTTTTGAAGACTGTTCTCAGTGCGGCGATGTCACCACCATGTCTTGGATTGCCTTTGAGTTGCACCATATCGAACCCCCGCTGATGTGGTTACCTTAGTGCCACAGCGATGAGATAGAAAAAGATATTTTAAGTGAAAAAAAGAGAAAATGAACAAAAAGCGAGCAATAACTCTTCATGTTTTCAGTCCTGGGGTGGAATATCCTCTTCTCTCCCGGGAATGGCTTTTGTTCTAGCTGGAATCAGAATATCAATCAAAGCAAACTGTAAATGAGACACAGAGGGATGTGAAAGTAGTGCTGTTGCTAATTGATCAATGGCTTGTTCAAGGACTTAAGAGTCTGACTGGTCTCATTAGCTCAAATGTGCGGAGGTCTTTGAATACGGCACCTTTCAGAGAAAACCTCGCCAGAGGGCATTCTTACTCCCCTCATATAAAACTGCAACTGAAAATATGCAGGGCTTTCGGTGAGTTTATTTGGTGCTGTCATCCCTTCAAAGTGTTGTTGTTTCTTGCAGTTGGCGGACAGATGCTGTGTTCAAAGTGTTAGATTGCTTGTTTTTTCCCTCAGCTACAACTTAGGGCTATCAAGGACTTGGTGCACAACTGATCCTATAATACCCTGAATTTCATACAATTGTGTTGCTCGAAAATGAAAAGAAATACAACATAAAATATCTCTGGCTCTTACGAGGGTGGCCATTAGCGCTCTAAAGACTGGACTGGGTTTAACTTGTCAAAGAACTTCAAAGCAAGCTGTGCTGGTTTCTCTGAATCCGCTCGGGCTGATGGGGAATTATTGATTGCGTGCTAAAACATCTCAGGGCGCTGGTGTACAACATTGGGCTTTTAAATGCAACCCCTTAGACACAGAACATGCATAATGCATTTGTTTCCATCAGAAAGGTATATACTAGAAATAGTGAGGTCGATCTGTTGATTCAGTCAAACTTGTGCTAAAACACTGCCACAGGTTTATGCAGAGGATTTAGCGTGGAAACTATACAATGACTTAAGGTATCATATATACTTTAACATTTTTTGAAGGTGAAGTCATTTTTGTGCCACTCGAGATACTGACTTTCTCTTCAACTTTAAGCACTGCCTCAGGGGTTGATTTTCATTAAAACAGATTTTGACATTTTCTTTTGTTATTGAATGCTCACATTAAAATTGATTTTTTTTTAAAAAAAAATTTAACCATGCCTTTGCTATTTAAGTGTCATTTACTCTACCAAGGAATTTTGCTTCTAAAACAGTTTTTTCAAAACTGGTGTGATCGCATTCTAAGGAGACGACAGTGTCAGTAAAGAGCTTGTCAACCAAAACGCCCATGGACCTTTTTCACATTTCCGGGATTCTCTGATGCGGAAGTCGTCATAGTTGGGTTAACTTTTATAGCGGTGAATGAGAGACTTCAAAACACAAAAAACGTGTTTAATGATTTGCCCAAATATCAAAAGGAAAAACTCCACAATTGTGTTTTCATTACATTCGAAAAGAGGGAAAAAAATAGAAAGCGATTGATAACGGTGATTATTCCATAAAAAAAAAATTATAAAAGGTGGGTTACTTTGAATGGGAGCAAGTGATACAGCCTAGTTTTCTAATGCATGCACTTGTTTACTTTTACATTATTAAAAAAAAAATGTTTAAAAATACATTTAATAATGCACTGATGTATTTCAACAGATCACGATTGCACGTGTTTAACCGTTATCTTCGTTCTGTGAGTGCCAAATCATTTGAAAAATCATTTGAGAACAAAAGACAGAATTCTGAATAGTAAACAAATTAGTAAGAGTGTAAAAAGTGTGTTTTAGAAGTAGCCATAGTTGATTTCAAAAATAATGGATTCCAAACAAAGAGGCCGTGCATTATTATTTCTCCATCTTTTCTTTCTTTCTCACCTATCTAGGCTTCCATACATTTGGAAATTACCATTATTTCCTCAAATGACATTAGCTTCCACAATTGACCCTTCGCAAAGACCCGCCCCCTTTTGTTACTGTATCTTTGTCCAACAACCCATGCGCTCTCATGCCACACATCATGTTCTCACGAAATGAAAAATACATCCCGGAGCAAAGAGGACACTGACAACACGTCGACAGACATATGAAAGGGTTTCATATTTTAAATATTGTAATAATTTGAAGAAGTTTAAATAAATAGCGTCTAGTGTCTCTTTAATGTGTCGTGACAGATCGCTGTAGCTCCTCGTGAAGCGATCATCTCTTCATACTAGTTCATTTATAGCATCAAATAAACATGAATGAACATCAGAAGGAATGTTGTTTCAGACGTGAGTACACACAATTTTTCAAGTTCAAGTTCACCAACGTTAATCTACTAACTCCCCTGACTGCTTTGTCGGACAAAATGGCAGATTTGGGGTTATGATTGGTCAGATCGCCTGTCAATCAAACTGTCGGTGAAAGGTCAATTGCAAGTTTTTATACACTGATAATATACAAATCTATTTAAAAAAAATGCAGATAATGATAATGGAACACGCTCCAACATTCAGTTACCATGGTTACCTCCTCAAACAAACAACTTCTGTTCGCAAGCATCTGCTCTGCGCAAGGTGAAAGTTTATTTTAACTTCCTTTGAAGGGAAGTTTTTGTGGAATCATTCCTTGTGAATATGATTTCCATTCACCGTGCGTTCCTAGAAAATGTTTTTTTTTTTCATCCGCACAAATGAAAGACTAATTCAAACTTAACACAATTTCTCATCAAATTGCTTTTGGTCCCTGTGATTAATAAGAGCCAGAGCTGCATTCAGATCACACAGGTGCTCTAAATGAGCAAGGTCAAAGGTCGGATGGTCAGTGCAGAAGCAATTTGCACCCTGCGAATAATTTCGTTCTAGACCGCTGCTGTGAAAATGTCCATTTGTTTAGCAATTCAAATATTGATCCGTCTGCTTCCAGGGGTGTTGTTCTGTACGGATGTTGAACATGCACCTTTCTATTGAACCTGAATAAATATATTGTAACGACCAGCCAGAGCAGCATTTATCGAGACCAGTACATCTGAACTCTGACATGAATACAAACAAAACTGCTAGCAAACACCTACCATGAAAAATGCACCAGGATCGTAATTGGGTGCCATGTGGAGCTCGTCTCAGCAGACTATCCTCCAATCAAGCTCAAAACAGGTGCGGAGAACAGCACAGCTCCTTCCTCTTCTCATTTGGCTGTGTGCATGCGTGTGTGATGCGAGAGGAAACAGCGGCTGTCCTCATTACCAGCAGGCTAACACCTGAGGGATGAGATGTATGTTGATGCCCAGACCTGATTTTCACCCCTATTATCACCAGCAGGGGGTTGTCGCCGTGACATTACGGGGGGACTGAATGAGCGCGGATGGGGCAGACTGGCGGCTCACTCTAGAGGGCTACGGAACTCCGGAGAGGAGCTTAATGATGAGGGGCTGAGTGCCATCAGATTGGTGTTTAGTCAGTGCGGCTAGGCTAAATCAATACCACCTGATGAGGTGTCCGACGGCCTTAAGATGTGCATCGACACAGAGTATGTTTTACCTCTCATTCCCTTCTCTCTGTGTGTCAAAACTAATTGGGTAAGACTGCCTATCGTTTATTGATCCATCAAGCAGAATAGCTGTGGTCAGTGGTTGACAGGCAAAAGTGCCGTTACATTTTTTTTGACTGGTACTATAACTAAAGGGTAGGCCCACTAAATGAGCTATATCATTTTTAGATTAAAAATTGATATTACAACAAAACATGACAATAGTCAAGTCAAGTCAAGTCATCTTTATTTATATAGCGCTTTTTACAATGCAAATTGTGGCAAAGTAGCTTTACATTAATAAGAAAATGGTGTCATTGTGCAGCTTATTCTATATATTATTGATTCATTCCGTCGCAAATATCAGTAGTTATTAGTCTAGTTAATTTAGGTATAGCAGCACTGCAGAAAACGGTGACGTAATCGTCCGGCTCGGCTCAGTTCGCACAACGGCGCCAATGCAGGCATATCAAAAACACTGCTGAATATCAAGCAAGTGCCCCCAACTTAAGCAAGCCAAAGGCAACAGCGGCGAGGAACCAAAACTCCAACAAATGGAGAAAAAAATGTGACCACAGGCTTAGTCGGGGGGCCAGTTCTCCAACAGTGAACACTTGTCCGATACCCAGGCAATAGATAGCAAGAGAAGTGGTGCTAGGCTACATTATATTAAAAGCCCTAATGAAGTGCCTTAAAAACGTACAGCGTTATTCAATGTGTTGACGTACCTGTAATTTCAACCGGAAGAGAAAGACAGGGTGGGACGTACCAAATAGCTCCTCCCCCTTTTAAAAATAGCCGTTTCGTTCATATCACAGCTCGCCCAGAGCTGTTGAGCTCCGTAAAGCCGCATTTGACATCTTATAGCACAGTTTAATAGCGTCCTCCTTTAAATTTAATATGAAACTGTTACTAAAGCAAAACAAAGAACATAATCATGCTGAGGATGTGTAGTTTGAAAAGTGTGTAATTTATGTTTTATCTCTTCCACTCGTCAGTGCCATTTATAAAGCCAAGTTTCTCCTCCTAATCTCCAATATATCTCTTTAAAATATAGCATTATTTTCTCACTGTCATGTTGTTTCTAACCCGTGTGACTTATTTCTCCTGTGAAAAACATAAGAAGACATTTTATCAGCATGTCCGAGCTTCTTTTCATATGAAAGTGGATGGGAACCAGTGGCTGTCAAGCTCCAAAATGACAAAATAAAGATCATCATAAATCTTTTTAGGTACATAGAACACTGAATTCATTCAATTAAAGCTGCAATATGTAAAGTTTTTGCAGTAAAATATCCAAAACTACTAGGCCAGTGTTATATTTTGTTCAGTGTTTCCAACTATTTGTAAATCGTGAGAAAATCTTAACCAAGAAAATTTTAACCAAGGATCCGGGACGTGTGAGCGAGTCGAATGTTTTATTAGGCAAGGGAACATCTGTTTGGATACATTTATTGACAGAAAACGAATTATTGTAATATAACTCAACACGTTTAGTCCTATTGTTGATTTTTTGCGAGTACCATGCTTTACCATGCCTCAGAGAAAAACACTTTTCTCAGATGCAGCTTTATTTTAACAGTAATAAAGAATTTTCTCCATCATACAGCATGTTTTAAAATTAATTGCATGCCATTTATCAACAAAAGCCATCCAGCATTTAATATGATATTCAAATATCGCTCTATCTTACTGCAGTGAAACAAGTGTCTCACAGCAGCTGGCGAGCGAACGCACGAGTAACACTATAATATCATTCTCAAATGTATCTATTATGATAAACATCTCATACGCTTGACCGGAAAAGCAGAAGCGGCATAATAGCAAACTGTGGCATAATAAAAGTCCCGCTGCTCACGAGGCGTGCGTGTCGTTCGTCTCTCAGTAACACTCGCTCCAGCTGCTTCATACTACAGTAACGTTAAAAATCACATCCATGAACATGATTTCTGCCCGAGTCCATCCCGATTCGAACACTAATTTGACAAACTTTTCAATTTTATTCAGTGTAATTTCTGATGCTGCATTTCAACTCTTTAATGGTTTAAAATGATTACAAATTTCTATATTATAGTACAGTGCTTCCCAAACTGTGGGCCGTAGCGGTATTGCAGGGGGGGCCGTAGCTAATCCAAATCAATATATTAAAATAATTAAAATATTCCAATTGTTCTAAAATTTATTTATTTTTTTAAAGTATGTAAGGTTAGTGTTATGGATTTAAATATATTTGTAAAGAATGTTTACATCATAGTTCTCATAATTCACATGACATTCTTACAAACTTGTTGATAAATGTATTTGTAGGAAAATGTCGGTATATATTTTTTAACGGCGAGGTCGTGGAGCTTTTGCAATGTTTTTCGGGGGCCTTGTCCCTCTTAAGTTTGGGAAGCTCTGTTATAGTTTATTGTAACTAAAATGATCACGGTACAGTTTTTATGTTGTTAAGCAGTATTTAGGTTGAGAAGAGTTGGGTCCTTAAAAATGCAAAGTTCTGTCATGAAACTCTAGATGGCGCAGACGATAGGTCCTTACTCAATTTGTAGCGATCACATCGTTATCTACATAGCTGATTGGTTGCTGTGCCATCAGGAGCCAATGAGCTTACTGCTCAAACATTCAGATACTTGGCATTGTTTGCTGTTAGCAGAAACCCTCCACCTTCCCCAACTCCACCTGTATAGATCTGCCATGGGGTTACTCCATGTATGTTATATGTGCAGTAGCAGCATGTCTTACTTGCTCACAGCAGCATGTCTGTAAATGTCTTGGCAGTAGCAAGCAGAAGAAATGTAGCAGATCTATTCTGCCAAGACCAAATACATTAACATTGCCAATTACCAAATCAATGACCAATTACCCTGCCAATCTCTGAGAGTTGTCATGGAAGGAGCTTGCGGATCAAGTGATGCTTCTGAATCCAATCGTTAGTGCCTTGAACCTGATGCCAATGAAAATATATTTTTCTGTATGGCACTGCACTTAACTTAGTACTGTTCCGAGGAAAGACCTTAGCTCAGTTGATCATTTGGGATACATTCCCTGAACTTTATAACAGTGTTCAGCTGGACTTCAGGAAACCTAAATTATTATATGAAGTCCAGTCTGTACCCACCAAGGGGAACATTACCCTCACTATTCTTTATTCCCAGACTTACACATCACCTGCTGCTATGAATTATATTGAATCTTAACAGTGTTCTACAGACACCGTACCAAAGATCACTTTTTTAGTGAGCCCATAATCCACAGTCTGAGCTCTGATTACCCACCTGGGACTATTGTATAAAGCAGCTAAGAGTTACTTTCTGGTGCCCCAGAGTGCCATTCCACATGTGGCAGTCCCGAGGGCCTGACAAATCGCAAATAGCGGTTGGCAAAGCCATTGCGTGTCCACAAATGCTCTCCACATCGGGAAGCATTCACATTTTCCTGCCCTTGGAACACACTTACAATGTTATGTAAAAAAATAACAAGATTAATGAGATTTCAGATACTCCCCTCGATCTCACATCAGCTCTCTCAGTGAGTTCTCTTTTAACTGCAAGGTTATGCACCAGACCGAAATTCTCCAGTGAAAAGGAAATCTTTATAAAGGGCCGTCACATAAAAACACTGTTTAGCGTCGACCCCATTCATGAGAAGAGACTTTTTAGCATGGATATTTTCCCTTGTGTACAACACACACCCCAGTCCAATCTGGTATTGGGTAAATATCAGGCCATTGTTAGAAATCATCGCTGTTTTTCTTTTTCATTGGACACTAGATGGTACGAGAGCCTCGCGACCCCTCAACACAATTTTCTTAAGTACAACTTAACCGTCAAGCAGCTGTGGAGGGACGTTTGTTAAGCTACGGATCACATTTATGCCTGCGAGAGGTTCGAGATGATTGGCTCACAGGACTCAGCAGGGAAGCCCACCACTCTGGCTTTCCAATGACCTGATTCGACTGAGTGTCAACAGGAGAGCCATGCTGTCATATTATACAGAGTACTGTTTCCACTGGGTCTCATTGTCCGCTCTTGCAGAGATGCACTTTACATACAAATTGGTTGAAATGTGAAAAATGTGCTTCGGCTTAAGAGACTTCGTTATTGAGAGACTTTTTTTTTTTTTAATGATTTGCAAAACCCTAATGCTTTTTATAATTTAGTCTGTACTACTGCTATTGGAACAATCAAGCAGCTTCTCTGAAAAACCCTCTCGGTTTGTTGGAAACCATCAAAATATGTGCAAAGTGAATGTATGACTTTGTTCCCAGAATTAAATATGCCTTTGTATCATAGTTGCGACATAGCAGGTATGATTCAAGTACTGTTATAGTTTCATACATAAAAGTTTTAATTCGCAGCAACGCAGTAAGAAAACAACTTGTAATTATGGATGAACTATTTCCGCTTCATTTTTCCAACGCGCACCAGTACAAATTTACATTTACTTTTGAAGCAGATGATGTTTTCACCAAAGCAACCGAGGGAAAAGTGCATATTGTGTTTGTGACAATTACTTAAGTAGGTCAGATTCAATGACATGAGCTCTAAAGAAAACCGCAGTTACAATACGAACAGGACTAATACATGTGAAATGCAAATTCCCTAGAAATAGGTGCAGATCCTAATGTCGTTTTCTATGATCTTCAGCTTCAGCAGAGACCATGGCAATGACTGATTTACATAACAGCACATTTTTAATGGTGCAAGACATCCCTCTGCTATGGAATAATTTTTCAGGGTCTCCTATTATCTTGGGTATATTAAACTAGTTTATATCTATTAAATGTATTTCATAATGATTCATTGGTTCTCTAAGAAAATCAATTTAAACTTTAGAGAGCAACCAGGAATTTCAGGCTTTTTAAGAGGCTCATATAAATCCTTTGCAATTCTGCTTATGTGACATTGTGCTGCCCACAACCAGTGGCTCTGTGGGGTTGGTGGGCTCATTTTTCCGCTATCTATTCATTTTTTATATATATAAAAATACATTAAAAATGGCATTCATTAATACAATGACTTGAATTCATCAGCAGGGCATTAAAATTCATTTTTGAGGGGATGGAAGTAAAAATTATCAGGGTGATAAAAGTGTCCTGAAATCATAATGAAGAAAAAAACTCATTAAATGGATGAAATTCTTGAAAAGAAATCCTTATGTAGTTCAGCATAATCAATCATTAGTTCTTAGAAAAATATGTTAACAAAACAGATTCACTCCTTATTAATATTAAAAAGGCCTTTTGTCAGGCAAATCAAAGTCATGTGGTGCAACGGTCATGTAGAAACAAAAGGCCCTCATGAGAGTGTGTCAAATTTGAACTGTTTAAGTCATGTGGTGAAAATAATATTAATTAATTAAAAACATTTTATTTCTTTAACCATGAACAAAATATATTTAAAAACCTTTTTGAAAATAATGATTTAGATGTGGTTATAGCACAAAATATTTCAAGACTTTTAGGATCAATCCCAATTCTACTTTATACCCTACACCTACCCCTTACCCTTGCCCCCGGAAACAGAGAGGCAAGGAGTAGGGGTGGAAATATTCCCTTTAGTTGCATGCGTTCCGGTCTGTTCCGTTTATGCAGTTTTAATTTGACAACCTTGTGATTCGACATCCCCAGAGCACGGTTGCCACCTTGTGGATAAACTAATTACAACAACAACAACAAAAAAAAAATTCATATGCGCTTCGGTGAGCCGGTTACAAAACCGTGTACTCTTCAGCCCTGGGAATATTTCGTTTTTTTAGCCTTGCGAAGTATACTTCATTCAACTTGTGCGCATGCATAGTTTTGAGCAATCTCACTCATGAGTTACAACCCATGTAAACATCTTTGTATTCTTTCATGCTAGAGTTGCACAAATGAGGGTACTTTCTAACCTCTTCACACAATCTCTCTTCTATACAGGCCTCCATCGTCGCTGTAGCTTGCATGCGTTCCAGTCTGTTCAGTTAATGCAGTTTTTCTTTGACTACCTAGTTTGAATCTGGTCACTGAACATTGTAAATCCCACATGTGGGACTGTACCGCTCAAAAGGTTAAGATGCATTTTGCTCGATCGGATCACAAGTGGATGATGCAAAATACAGGTGTGAACAGGGACTAAAACGTTTTGAGCTTATCCACTTTCGACCACTTCCAGAGGTGGTCGAAACTGCATTCGACCGGATTGCTTTCGTTTTGTTGACGCTCATGTGGTCGAATGCGTTCAAACAGCCACAAGAAACTGTCAAAACATTACGGGAATTGCTGACTGAAGACCCAAGTTTAGTTTAATTACAAAAAATGTACCAAGCACAATGTTCTCTAACATGCACGGCTGTCAGAGCATAAACAAAAGCTGCTGCTCTCCATATGTTTGTCCATCATCTCTGTTTGCGTTCATATGTAAATTGCGTGAATTTATTTCGCCCGTTACATCAAAAGATCTGAAAAAGCCCATACATTTACCCCCCCCCCCTCCATAGATGCTGCCCTCGGAAAAATCCGACAGAAGCGGTCGAAAGTGGAAAAAAACAAAAACAAGGTGCAAACGTCCCTCTTATACTTGTGATCTGATCGATCAAAACTCATCTTAATACCAGGTGTGAACAGAGCCTAAGAGATTGATCCATCATCTAATGCGTTTTCTATTATACAAAACAAGAGTCCATGTGACACGCCGTGCTAGAATCTGTGTTCCCATGCCTTTTTGACAGCTAACCAGTAGTTGTCCAGCTTCTGCAAATCTTTTTTTTCTCTTTTTGCATGACTCCAGAGATGTAGACAGAAGAACTTGAGACAGACCTGATTTTACAACCTGTTTGGGATTTGGCTAGTATAGCGTGACTAACACCCCTGCTGAATCGCATATGCTGCTGAATTTTAACTCCGCCGTTCCGCGGGAGGCACCGCTTTCGCAGGACCTCGGAACAAATGCCATCTGTTACAAACAAACAACAAAAAGAAACGGTCCTTCTTTAAGAAATGAAGTTCGAGACCTAAGAAATAAACATATGTCATAACGTGCGACTCCAGACGGCCAATTATTTTTTATTCGGGCACTTAAACTTTGTGGAGGAGAGCAGGATATTGGCTGTAATGTATACACAATACAGCCTGAAGCAGCGGGGGCCCCGGCTCAAACTCATCCCAGGGGGCCTTTAGTGAGGGAAGTGAAGGTACCTCCGAGCGCAGACAGCCACCTGCATGTGTCTGCTTCGCTCTGTGCCAATTACTCACTGACAAACAGAGCGAGCGGCTGACAGTTTTCAGCATGTTTGGCAGATGCCAGGCACGAATGCCCCAGTGTGTGCCCCACATCAGTGCGGTCTTACGGTGCAGGCCTTGAAATGACAGCTTGACTGGACAACTGCCAAGATCAAAGCCATCCTAAGAAGAGAAAAACATCCAGAGGAGATCGTCTCCCACAGATAGTAATGGAAAGTGCTTACACGGGCTCATCTACCGCATTCATAAAACAGAAGTAGAAATGGTCACGAGAAACACTGAAATAATTACCACTGAAGTTGACTTTCAGAGAAGCCCATAACATGGAAACTGTAAAACCTTGTTTAAGATGCACTATGTAGTTTTTCGTCCGCTAGAGGTCGCTAAACAAAGTGAACATGGAATCATGGAACTTGTTGTCATTCCGATGGATCTAACAATATTCATGGGGAAATAATGTTTATGGATGAATGAATGCATGTTTTTAACATGACTGTGGTGTGAAGCAGAGCGTGGCCGAGAATCGGATGACAAAAACATTGACAACCAATCAGAATCCGTTCTGCTTTAAAGTATAGTTAGTTTAAAGTTTTAAAGTATAGCTATAGTTTAAAGTGTAGATGATGTTATCTTTACAGTTATCATTCAGTTATCAGCCTAGCGATGCTCTAGCGACCAAATAGAAACATGCAAAAAACCACCCAGAAAAACTTATAGCAACAGCATTTTGCATAGATAAGCATCACTCACATTCTTAAGGAAAAAAAAGAATGCCATTATAATTATATTCAAGCCATTTCAGTGCCATTAAGGTACTGTAACACATACAGGACAAGGCTCAAAGATTTGGGGTCATCATTAAGAAATAATACTTTTCTTCAGCAAGGATGCCTTTAACTGATCAAAAGGGAAAGTAAAGACTTATATGATGTTAGAAAATATTTTTCAAACAAATGCTGATTTTTTTGAAGCCTGAAAAACCAGCCAAATTTTAAGCAGCACAACAGTTGTCAACATTGATAATAATAATAGCTGCCAAATCAGCATATTACAATAATTTCTGAAGGATCATGTGACACCGAAGACTGGAGTGATCGTAGGAATAAATGGAACACATTTTAAAATGTATTCATATTTAACAATATTTCATTAACATTGTTTTTACTGTATTTTTGGCTCAAAACGTAGCAGAGCAAGTTTTCAAACAAGTCATCCTATCATTCATGATTAGTGTGTGGAACCAAAAGATAACAGAAAAATGATGTACAATACAAGAACTTGAGAATCTATGGGTGCCAAATATCAACTCTTACATTCTACACCAACGTAGTGAATAAAGATGTCAAGATCACCTTGATATCTGCATTGTGATGTGAAGAAATTTACATTTAGAGTGATTTTTTTTAAAGAACAAACTTTAAAAAGGAATTCAGGTCTTGGTTTCTTGAGAGCAAATATTTGTACTTCTTTGCTTTAGGCTTACCTCATGTACTTTCTGCATCATAATATGTTGACCAAATCATATTAATTATTGTGCCATAATTACTGCAATTTATGTATGCAAATTTGGGACACAAAACCCATAATTAGAGATAACTTCAAATAATAACTTCCTTCATATAATTATTGCAATGATTCAACCCAGTGCTCAAACAAATTTCATTAATGGACTGAAAGCTAAAAACGATCAAGTATACAGTTCTAAGAGTGGATTAGTTCATGCCGTTTTACAATTATCTCTATATGCAAATGGGAAAGATAAGCAATCGCTCGGTCTTCCCGACAGCTATGAAGACAAATAAAGAAAGTTACCGAGCTTGAAATAACAACGTCAGCTATTGAAATACATTAGAGCCATGCAAACTATAATGCTTCTATATGGAACTCATTTAATTTACTCTGCGAATGGATTTGTGCTGTATAAAACGATAAGAACATGAAAAATATGATTATTCCAGTAACATATGGGTAGCTGGAGGATAATATTAGGACACAAAAACAAATTATGAATCTTCTTTGAATATAACATATACAGTGGTTGTTTAGAACGAAATGAGGGATGCATTGAAGGTTATAAATCCCTTCTGTTTATTTCGATTAGAGAATACGATTCGTTTTGAAAGAAGAGCACTTTCAGGAACTTGCAGTTTTTTCTTCTCTCCTTCAAGGAGACTCATTTCTAGTCTGGTTCGGTTATGTTCTTTAATCCTGGATTGATGATTTCTATTAGTATGTTGTGTGCGTTCCTCTCATTAGGATCTGATACTTTCTCTAGTCTCCATATCAACACAACCTATGCACTGTATCAACTGAACAGTTTTCTTAGAAACCATGTAGCCAGTTGTTCACTTCTCAGCTGTGCACAAACTGAACCCAGGTCTGATTTAAATGGGGGCCAAGGGCCCTTAACTTGTCTTCAACGCAAGTTATGGGACTCGGGGTGCACCTCCAGGTCTCCACAGCTTCTAATAATTGCTCTCTCTCTGGATGAGTAGTCTCCAAGGGCTCAATTTAGGCAGCGGATGGTCTCCCTAGCACAGATTACTATCTGGGAGCTGCTGAATTCAAAGGGATTTGCGCATTCCTGTTCAGCAGCTTGTGTCAAAGAGTCTGGAAGCAAACTGACATGCACATAATGGTTATAGAACGGGAGCCATTCACACGAGCATCACAGTTTTTGGGGGGATGCTGAGGGTCTGAAGTGTGAGGAACAGCACCTGTTAGGTTATTTTTTTTTTTATTGATTTTTCCCAAACACTCAGTTTAAACGTTTTTCAAAACCCCTAACTGTAAGTTTTTAGCTTCTGCAAGTTCAGCCTGATCCACTTAATGCATTAATTTAAAGTTTTAAATCATTAAGATTTCTATCTATTGGTTTTAATGGACTTAAATGCTGTATTTTGTATGCTGAGTATTCAAAATGTAACCGACAGTGATGTCGCAATATTTGAATGTATTATGATTCATCTCCTTTTTCTGGCAAACAAATATTACATGATAAATGGATGGTAACACGATTATAGAAAGGATAGTCATTTTATGATTTTGTAGTCAATTCAGTAACTTTTGGAAAAAGTTATCATATTATATTAAGTAGTTAAATAAATGCTTTTAATATTGAAAACAATGTCATTGATGTCATCGTAGAGCTGCACGATTAATCGTAAAAAAGGTCACGATCTCGAATCAAGCACCCATGCAATCTTATTTTATTAATGATACCGATTCACCTGTGTCTTTTAAACCTTTGACAATATCATACCAGAACATTCAAATATGTGTTCGCAGTTTTGAACCACACATTATTTCTGTGATACGAATATTCAAATGATCACAGAAGTACTGAGATGTCAGTGTTTATATCATAACTTTAAACTTATATCGCCGATGGCGATCAAAATAGCGCAAATCACCTTTTGAAACTCACTTGGTGCGTCAAATAACGGTTGTATCGATTACATCATTACGTCACTAGGTGGTGAAAAGTGACTGTTAAAAACATGTATTCGTCATTGATTCGTTCAAAAACATTCATTCAAAACCATTTTAAAAATAATTCATTGAAACATTTTCCAGCAATTAGAGTCCAGCAATTTTATAATATTTTGTCAGAACCTCTAGTAATTGCATGTTATTTTGTTTGGTTCAGAATTGCGGGAGAATCATGATCTCTATTTGAAACCAAAAAATCGTGATTTTCATTTTATACAGAATCGTGGAGCTCTAATTTGACGCTATGATTTTAATGTTCATACACTGTAAAAAAAAATATTTTCATGATTTATCATCACATTTTTTCTTTTACCAAATCAACTTAGATAATTAATGTGGTTCAGATTACATCATATTTTGAGTTTCTGTTGATTAAATCAATCGCCTTCATTGTGTTAACTCAAATTTTTGATTTCAATGAACTCAAATTTAAGGTAACCAGGTAACTTATTTTTTTTAAGTTAAACCAACAATTCTTTTTCACAGTGTACAAAAGGAATCGTACATATTTTTATGTCTGTGAGGTTGTTCATACGTAAATAGTAAAATCTGAAACATACAGTCCCAAAGTTGAAGAAACATTCTTGCGCAGAAACAATCTTGAAGTCCAAACAAACTTATCTGAATGCCCTGCAAGAACTGGTATTTTTCCTTCAGTAAATGCACATTGATGTTTCAACATTGATTTTCTGTTTAAAACACAGCAGTGCAGTCATTTTTATTGCAGTGCTTCTTGTTTTGATAGAGACATTCTGTTGTTTTTCAGCAAGATATTTCTAGAAGCTAATAGAATATTTAGAAGCTAAAACATACACTGCCCGGCCAAAAAAAAAAAAAAAAAAAAAAAAAAAAAGTGGCTGTTTGGGTTTTAATAGGCAAAAACTTAAGAGTCTGTGACTGGATCCTTATTACAGTGATTATTATGTTATTTTTTTGGAAATGACTCTTTTAACCCTAAAATATGAGTGTGTAGCTTTTCATGTCTTAAACTACCATGTAGGACATATCATAGCCATTTTCCTGGATGATAATGCCAAGGTTCATCAAGGTTAAAAAATGATTGAAGAATCATTTTGACATGTGAATAGGCTTGTCTGAGTCAAGTCAAGTCAAGTCAAGTCATCTTTATTTATATAGCGCTTTTTACAATGCAAATTGTGGCAAAGCAGCTTTATATTAATAATTGGCTAATAATTTTGTCTGCACAGCAGCCCCCAAAGAAAACGGTGTCATTGTCCAGCTTATTCTATATATTATGGATTCATTCCGTTGCAAAGATCAATAGTTATTAGTCTAGTTAATTTATGTATATCAGCACTGGAGAAAACAGTGACGTAATCGTCCGGCTCGGCTCAGTTCGCATACAATGACACCAATGCAGGCATATCAAAAACACTGCTGAATATCAAGCAAGTGTCCCCAACTTCAACAAGCCAAAGGCAACAGCGACAAGGAACCAAAACTCCAACAAAATGGAGAAAAAAACCTTGGGAGAAACCAGAAACCAGGAGTCCTGATCTTAACCTCAGTGTAAGTTTTTGGGATGTGCTGGTGGAGACTTTACAGAGTGCTTGACTCTTGCAATATCAACACAAGATCTTGACCAAAAATGAATGCACCTTTTGATGGAAATAAATGTTATGATATTATTTTCATTAAGAGGTGCATCAGTTTTTGGTCAAGATCTCATATTAACAATGGGAGGGACACTTGCTTGATATTCCTGACTGAGCACGCAACACAACTGCTTGTCCAGGCCCTGGTCATTTCAAGGCTTGATTACTGCAATGCTCTTCTGGCTGGTCTGCCGTCAAGTGCAATCAAACCTCTTCAAATGATCCAGAACGCTGCTACACGTCTTGTCTGCAACGAGCCTAAGAGAGTCCACGTCACGCCCCTCTTCATCTCTCTGCACTGGCTACCCCTCGCTGCTCGCATCAAGTTCAAGGCGCTGATGCTTGCTTACAGATCCACCACAGGCTCCGCACCTTCCCACCTCCACACACTGCTACAACGCTACGTCCCCACCAGAAGCCTGCGATCACTAAAGGAACGAAGGCTTGTGGTACCGTCACAGAGAGGCACAAAATCACTCTCCAGAACATTCTCCTTCACTGCTCCCTGCTGGTGGAATGATCTCCCTACTTTCATCAGGAACGCAGAATCCCTGGCAATATTCAAGAGACAGCTGAAAACTCATCTCTTCCGTGAACACTTGATGCCCTCATAAAAAAAAAAAAAAAAAAAACCTTTCCTTCCCTTTTTTCCCTTCCTACTCTAGCTTAGGGTACTGAGCAATGTATGAAACTTGCATTGTGAGCACTTCCTGTGCTATTTGCCAATTCGTGAAGAATCGCTTATTTGTTTTCCTCACTTGTAAGTCGCTTTGGATAAAAGCGTCTGCTAAATGACTAAATGTAAATGTAAATGCAAGAGTCGAGCACTCTGTAATCACTGTAATAACGATCCAGTCATAGACTCTTATGTTTTTGCCTATTAAAATCCAAACAACAACTTTTTTTTTTTTATGTCCTGGCAGTGTATTTCATAAATCGCATCCGTGAAATACAAATCAGTGTATCTACCGTTAACAATTCATATAATTTATTTTTTATACCAAAACCCTCAGGATCTTCTCAGAAACAAGTCATGCTTTCACGCTTCTCATGAGGATGTTTGATCACAAATTAAGTTCACACTAAGGTTTTATGAGTCATCTTTGCAATTCAGATCTTTCAAATAACGCAGATGAAAACGAATCACCATTAATGAGGTGGATTGCAAGGTTACTGCAGCAGAGCCCTAATGAGGGCATTGCGAACTTCAATCAGACTCAACGAACATACAGACAAGCATAATGAAATGCTAGATATTTCAGGCATTATCAAAGACCGTATGACTGTTCAGTCGTAAGTGAAATCCAACCTCACAATTTTAGTTACAAAAATGTGTTACTGAAATGCTAAGCACACTCGCCTTTTAAGATTTAAGAATAAAAATCTTTATGATCACCACCATTGAGATCCGTTCTGACACTTATAAGCGATAACAAACTAACATAATTGTCATTAGAGTGAGATTTATATATGCAGAAGCTCATTTTACAAGGAGAGAAATATTGTTATAACTAAAACATGCAATCAGACAATGAGACCCCCCACAATCCTTCCCTTCCTGTTTAACGCCTCAGTTGCAAGTTTGTTGAATGAATGACAGCTTCTTCTCATTATATTCTTCCCAGGTGACACAAAAACTTTACTGTCCTACCTATACAACTATACCACCTCAGCTCTAGTGGAGATTTCATCGGCTTCCTCCTGACCTCTGCGCTCAAGCCTCGGAGGCAGGATTACCATTGAGTTAAGCTCTGTCTTTGTTCCTGTGGACTGAAAGAGTGGAAGATGCTTTTACAAAACTCAAACAGCTGAAACTTCAGTCAAACTTCAGTTGTGTTCGCCATCAGTGGGAACTACTGCAGAAGATCAATAGCTAGCACACTCAATCTCACCGCTGACTCCTTTCAAAAAACCTGAAACATTTTTTCAGGCGTTTTCATGAGGTTACAAAGAATAACGAGATGATTCCTCACTATTGCAAAGTTCAACATTTTAGTTTAAGTTCACACTTTTAAGTCCACTGCTATAAAGTTCTTTCATATTTTACATTACAACGGGGAAGGGGCAGATTTTCAAAATCAAATCAAATATTTTCTCAATAGTAACTGTGTGGAAAACTGATTTAATTTTGAACAGTTGCATGTTAAGGTTGTGTCAAAATTAAGCCAATAGTTTAGCTAATTGGTTCTTCTGAACTGTTCGTTTGAATCGCTTTTCCATTGACTCTGAACTGAGTCAAAGAGGTTGAGATAGAAAGAGGATAAATGAATAAACGTCTTCTACATATTGTCACGTATATGCAGGGCTGGGTAGGTTACTTTTAAAATGTATTTCACTACAGATTACAAAATACATGCTTTAAAAAGTAATTTGTAACATATTTTGTTTCATTACTCAAGTTTAGTAACTTAATCTAAATACTTTCGAATACTTTGGAATACTAATAAGTGTGGAACAAACACAAAAAAGGCAATTGTTTTTATCTCACAATTCTGACTTTTTCCCCTCAGAATTGCGTGATATAAAGTTGCAATTGCGAGTTATAAAGTCAGAATTATGAGATATAAACTCATAATATTGAGAAAAGTCAGAATTATTGGATATAAAATCACAATATTGAGAAAATTCAGAATTATGAGATATAAACTCACATACTAAATTCATGATTGCAAGAAAAAAAGTCAGTATTGCAAGTTCTCCCAATTCTGACTTTATAACTTGCAAATGTGAGTTTAAATCTCGCAATTCTGAGAAAAAGGAGTCATAATTGTGAAATGCAAACTCACAATTGTGAGGGGAAAAAAACAAATTGTGAGAAAAAGTTGTAATGGCCTTTTTTAGAATTATAAAATGACTCACAAAACATGAAAACAGTCGTGGATCATCAGGTCATGACAGGACAGTTAAGGACAGGTAGGCAATTTTTTAAAATAAATTCAGTCATTTTGTCTTGTTCGGGACAGTAGTAAATAAAAATAACAACATTTTTATGATCCCTCTTAAAAGTATTAAAATGTTGATGAAACTTTTTCAGACTGTCAGAGTCAGAGAATCACCAATTGCTGTTTAAATGACATTAAAATTCAAAGTAATCACTTTGGTAATCTAAAATACTTTTCAGATGTAACTGTAATCTGATTACCACCCATTTAAAATGTAACTGTAATGAAATACAGTTACTCAAATTTTATATTTTAAACGCGTAACTAAGTTACTTATATTTCATTACTCCCCAACCCTGCGTATATGTGGGATTATTTAGTAACCTAGGTGACATAACTATAATATCTATACAAATTTTTAATAAAAAAACATCGTAGAAAAATGATAGTAAAAGTAAATAAAACACTGAATCTCCAGACACTATTTCAGTCTTTCAACTTAGTTGTGTTTAATGCACTGTTAATGCGCTTGTCATTTCTTTGTAATTAATTTACAAGCAATTTCTGAGTGAAAACGGTTCCAAAGCAAATCCTTCACCATATTGTTTTCAGTGTATACAAAGAAATGGCCAGGAATAAGAGAAGTTAGATGGTCCTGAGACTGCAGGGACAAAGATGTCAAGAGATTGGAGGTTAATTGTTGGGTTTGATGTTTCCATCATGCTGTCATTTCTGAGAACCAGTCAATATGGTGGAAGTGAGGTCATCTCTAAGGTGAGGGTGATGGGTGAAAGTGAACAAAGATTTAATGTGAAGGTGAATTGTTGAGCGAAGAGGCAGCGGTAATAGGACAGGAGATACAGAAATAATCAGACACATGAGAGGAAGATTCCAGTATAAGACAAGGTCAGGTTTGCTGCATTCTCAGAGGAAGAGCCTTCTGGGATGCTGCTGGCATAGCTGTTGAGGAAAACAACCACATGACATGTGGACATTTACGATAATTCATTTACCAAATACTCTATGTTGTCCAAAGGGACCTTACAGTGCATTCAAGGTTCACATTTAATCAGGAAGTTTGTTCTCAGAGAATCAAACCCATGAAATTGGTGTTGCTAGCATCATGTTCTACCAGCTGAACTGCTGGAACAACACATTACGAGTTACGAGTCCATTATCATCAACATTGTACACTTGAGTAAACAGGTTGCTCTAATCTATAGTTACCTTGAAGGAAAAGCGTCTGGTAAATGAAGCCAAATAATTGTAGATAAAGGTAATTTGGCAAATACTATAGGTTGAGAAAGGTGAGATTACCACAGCAGGGAAGGAGTATACCACTGAAATACACCAAAGACGAGCTCAAAATGAACTATTACGTGTATGAATGTCAGAACTCTGCTAAAATCTTGAGTTTTATTTCGGCCATTTATAAATGAATTCATATCAGGTTCAGAAACCATTTTTCAATCTTTCACCCAACCATATGGCAAAATGACTTTTAATCATTCTCCTTTAATCATTCAAAGGGACGTCACTGTTCGGAGACACTGCTTATGAGTTATTGGGATAAAAAAAAAAAAAAAAAAATTGGTGAAATCATTATAGCGTACACACACATTTGAAAGTGAAAAAAAAAGTGAAAGTTGTGACATATTGTCAAGCATGGTGACCCATACTCGAAATTTATCCCATTCAAGTAAGCACGCACACACACACACACACACACACACACACACACACACACACACACACACACACACACACACACAGAGCAGTGGGCAGCTGTTTATTCACAATCCCCACCTTCAATTCCTGCCGGCATGGGAATCGAACCAACAGCCTTCAGGTTACAAGCCTGACTCCCTCACCATTAGGCCACGACTACCCCGTATGGCAAAGTTTACGTTCAAACACCATGTAAAAGTGAATTTAGTAACACTTTACAATAAGGTTCATTAATGTATTAACTAAGATGAACTAACCATGAGCAGTACATTTGTTACTGTATTTACTAATCTTCGTTAACTGTAGTTCATGAAAATAGTTGTTCCTGTTTGCTTTAACTACTGTTAAGAAGATTCGAATAAAGTTTTAGCAAATGTTGCAATTGCTTGGCATGTCTCTCAGCGTGAGTCAATTTTCACATTTTTCATCCCACAGCCTCACTGTAGAACCAACAGCCATACGAACGAACAAATAAACAACAGTTTTACTTGTAGACAGGAAACAACGCAATTGGCCTTTATGAATAGCTGAAGACTCATGACAGCATTTCAGCTCTATTTCAGGAAAAGAAGATAAAGTTCACATCAGACGCAGCATGAATTACCATACTGTCCTCGAATGAGAAAATCCAATAATCCTCTAGTGTTCAGACTACATACATCGGCTGCCATATGAGTTTGGCTAATACTTCGCGCAGACCATCTGTCACCGGAATATTATTGTAAAGCGCCTCGCAGTCCAAAACAAACCGCAGCAGATGAACATCATTCCTTGAAATCTTCTTGGTTTTCATTTGTGACACAAACGGCAATCCATAACGAGATGGATGAGATCGCACACGTACGTACAAGCTAGCTGTATTGATTTCGACGCACAGCGGCAGAAATAGCGGCCGGCGCAGCCAATGGTCTTCAGGCAGATGTCTAATAGACTTCGGTGAGTCTTCACTTCATCACGCCAGGCCACCGCTGACAGTTAGATGCTGGAGGGCAATTAAAATTAAAGCGTGGCTGATTAGAATATCATATTCATCTGGATGGTAATTACTGTGTCTGGCTTGGTATAAATAATTAATTATGCAAAATCCATGCAGCTGCCACTGGCTAGAGTTAACTGACTTTCTGTCAATATCTCACAGTGCTGGAAAGGATAAAGAGACTAAGGAAATAAGCACTTTAGTTGCTATCTTTCTGCCCTGTTGGGCCGCCCTGTGCCGTTGAATCAGTGTCTGTTTGCACTCTGTGGGCGCAGGTGGCGCTTTAGGGACAAACGAAGCCTCTTTTGGAGCCCTGAAAGCATGGACGTTATAAAGGGCAGCGAACAGAGCTACAACCCTCTCATTAATACAAATGAACTCTTCTGACGTATTTCATTTACTCAGGGAGATGTGTTAGCTTGGCAATACCTCGCCGAAATTAATGATGAATAATAAGAACGAAACCTCCTAGATTAATGTTGGGAGAAGAAATATTTTCCCTCCAACTGATGAATTTCACGTGTTTGAGGAAAGCTTTTATTGTTCCAGCTTGTCAGAGGAATGGTGGTTTTTGAGATTTCACTGGTAATGTTGTTTTCCTTTCATTTGTCCCGAGGCTGTGCGTTGCAACAAGGCAAACCTCCTCCACCCTCCGCTGGATTTTTCATTAGCCATCTACAGACTGATTGATGATGTGAGTCACTCACACTGGAGCAGGACTAGATGCGGAGGTAACCTGAAGCTACCTCGTAGCTTTACAGACTTTTAAGGACAACGATGTTTCAGGTTCTACAATTGGATAAACAACATGATAGAACCAAAAAAATATATATATATATATATATAAATAAATAGCCACTGCTCCCCTATGATGACTGGAGTAATATTTTATTAATATACCTGTATTCAGACACTTAACTGTTTTCCCATTTAAACATTCATTTTGAGTGCTTTTTAAATCTCTGATAACAACATTTATATCTAGAATGTGCAATTTATATGTAGACTGACAGAATTTGTTTAGCACAGTAACAGTGCTAATAAACACCAATCAGGTAAAACATTATGACCACTTTCTTAATATTGTGTCTGTCCCGCTTTTGCTACTAAAACAGCCGTGATCCGTCGAGTCTTGGACCCCTGAAGGTGTGCTGTCATCTCTGGCTCCAAGATGTTCACAGCAGATCCTTTAGGTCTTGTATAAGTTGTGAGGTGGAGCCTCCATGGATCGGACTTGTTCAGCACATCCCACTCGATTGGATTGAGATCTGGAGATTTTGGAGGCCGAGTCAACACGTTGTTTTGCTCCTAAAACCATTCCATTTTTGCTTTGTGGCAGGGTGTATTATCCTGCTGAAAGAGGCCACCAGGGAATACTGTTTCCATGAAAGGCTGTACATGGTCTGCAACAATGCTTAACTCTAATTTCTTCAACACTTAGAGTTTTAAAACGATCTTCCATATTGTGCAGATCTCCACAAAGTTATCTGAAAAAATTACTGATATATAATTCAAAATAACTGATTCATTCCCTTTGATGTGACACTATAATCACTGGTTTTGTCACATTAGTTGATGAATATTATCTGTGTGCAATCAAAAGGATTCCATTGATTGTAGCATAAATAATCCAGTATCTGGAAGGTCAAACTTCTATGATTACGTTTTGTAAATTTGCGAAAAAGTAATTGAGTACAGATAAATCTATCATTAATAAATGGAAAGAGGCACAGCTGAAAATTTACATAAAGCAGACTGCTCTCAAAAACTGAATGACCATGGAAGGAGGAGGCTGTATGTATGCATCTATATGTATTCATGCATGCATGTCCGGGTGCACCACAGTTTTGTTGGAACAGTTTTGTGAACAAGATGTCATACTGTTTGACATCTCAGCTTTGGTTTGCCAGAAAGCATTTTAGAGACTCTCAAACCATCTTAAAGTAGATTTTATACATTTGTAGTCATGAGACTAAACAGCTTGTTTGGCATTATCCAAACGCTCACCATTAGAAATACAACATGTTGTTTTGCAATTACCCATCCACACACACACACCTAAATCTGTTCCTGCTAAAACTGGCATTCACTAAACACTGACTGGAAGAAGGTACTTCTGCAAAGTGTTATTTTATGTTCAATAAGCATAATACATTTTGACCAATTTGAAAAAGCCAAATTGATCCTCTGTGGTTTAGTGGAGTGAGACAACGAAACATGAATACTTCCACGAAGAGTGAACACTGTTTTAAAACACGTATAAATGCCTCATCAGCACAACTTTCTCAAAATCATCCATAGGCCCTTATTCACATGATAATCTAATGCAGAGCATTACATAACTGAGCGGTTGTTCTGTTCCATGAGCGAATTTTGTGGGAACTAATGTTGGAACCAGAACAAAGGGAGCTCAAGATCACTTAGCATGTTTATTAAACTTTACATTACCCTTCAATTACTCTCCAGCCACCCTATATGTGCAAAGTCATAGCTTTGGCTGAACCCAGCTGTTAAGTCATGTCAGAAGAGTATGTATAAACTCGAGAGAGTTAAAAATAAAGCAACCGCACTACATAAATCTTGTAATAAATGCTGTTTAATTACTAGCAGCCTTGGACAGAAGCATTCCTTACAGAAAAGTCATTGGGTGGGCTCGGCGTTTTGGAGATTACGGCACTTTTCTGACCACAGCAGGGCTAAATCACTGCATACGCTGAGTACTGTGGGGTAATTTTCCAGAGACTTCTAAAATTGTAACCCCAAGCATTTTTGTCAAATTAAATACATGTTAAAGCCTTGTCATATACAAACAGGTCAAATAATAAATTGTTACGTAATTATACAAAATATTCCCCTGAAATGATATTTCGCCTGGCGAACTGCCATGAGCTCAACTGTTGGGCTAATGGGCTAATGTAGTTTGTATTGACCACTTGAAAACAGTTCAATAATGATATACTTGGGTAATACTGTTGATGCATGCATGTTATTCTGCATGCCTTATAGTTTTACACAGAGAGATGAATTGCTTTGTCTTTCTATAGGAAATTAGCTTATAAGCTACTCAGTAAGACTATAAACTGGGAAGAGGCGCACAAAGATTTGTTTTAGAAGTGGCTGATCTGCGTTTAAATTGGGATTTTGTAGTGCCTTGGATGTGATCCCTAAAACAAAACTGATACAGTTGACAATAGAAATTGTTATGGCTTTAGAGACAAATTATATATGAATTTTAAATTTATTGTAGTGTTTGTATATATGTGTATTCAATATAATAAAATATAATATAATATTTATAGTGTTAGTGTGTGTGGTCCAGGTCTATTCTGGAGAGTGGATGTAAATTTTTTGGTCCCCATGATGAAAACGGCTTATAAATCATAGTATATGATGATTTTTGAAAATGCTAAAATGTAAAACTTTTCTTGTGATGTATAGGTTAAAGGTTATGGGATATATATATGCAGTTTGAATAGTATAAAAACCATTATGCCAATATGGAGAGTCCCCATAAACCACATATACAAGTGTGTGTTGGAATTATATTATATGTATATATATATATATATATATATATATATATATATATATATATATATATATATATATAAAATGACATTGATAAACAAATGTTCCCCTAAAACAAAAATATTAAAATTACATGGATAAATATATGTCATTAAATAATAATTTGACATAAATAATTTTTTTTTTTAAGGATATTGCCCCAAAGGACTAAAAGACTAAATATTTTGAATCCTCTGAGTGTATGTTAGCACTGGTTAATCAAGAGCATCTGAAGCAGCATTTATCTAAAACCTCAAACGCCAACGAAATCAAAAAGAGCGCTAAATTGTGTATTCATTATAAAATTTTCGGTTTGACTCAATGGATTTTTTTGCCGCATTTACAAGCACTTTAAAACTTTACCTCTCAACTGACACACTTTCCATGTCCTTCAAGAAGACTTTTTTAGGTGCACCTGGTGCCACTGGCAAACAGGGCCATGATTTGAACATGGTGGCAGTGCAGCCTGGCAGCAGAGTCTGGGCTTCTGAAAGGAGCATCACAGCTGTTTGACTGTTTGCCTCCACTGCCTGGCACAGCGCTGAGAACCTGCATTTCTTCCCCTCTGTCAGCAGCATGCAAGAGTGTCAGGCTGTCAACCACTCAACTCTGCCAAAACAAGCCTGTACCGCTCCCCTCACATCAGGGGTGTAGATGGCCTGGGCTTTTGGGGTTTCATTTGTTTTTCTCTAGACCAACACCTGATTCCCCCTCGCCATGCAGTTCCCCGCGTTAACGTGAGGATAGAGATCTGGTGATGGTTAATTTAATGTCTTTAGACTGTAGCAAAGAAACACAGTGAGGAACAATATGTTAAAAACACACCAGAGAATTGTGCTTGAAATGATCTTCACACTTTACACCCGTGCAGTGTCTCAAGACCTCACTATAACATGCCCAGAATTAAGCTTTTGAATGTTAATATACATATACTGGATTTTTTACTGAGCTTCAAAATCAATACAACCTTCAATTTTCATATCAACGCGCACTAGATGGACAAACGTTTTGAATTTTTTTGGTTGAAGATCCTCCATTTCTGTCTTTCATATTTACATAAATGAGCTACACTTTTAAAAATAAAGGTTACAAAAACATCAATTCTACAGAAGAACCATTTCAGGTTCTCCAGAGAGAAGTGTGAAGAACATTTTAATAATGTGAAAAGTTGTCCCACAAGAACCTTTTGTGCAGTGCAGCTAATTTGGTTGTAGAATGTGTTGTCACTCCTGTAAATGACCAAACTGTGTGTGTACAGAACAGGATTAAGCACTAAAAGGTGAAATGACGACTAAATTTAGCTCCAGTGTGTTCGTGGACAGTGAGGGCCCTATAGCTGTCAATCTTAAATATAGAAGTAGTTTCAGTCAAGGTGGCCTGGAAGTTCGAGGAATGTATTATCTGTCTTTTTACCCTCAGACAGACCCCCTCGAGTCTAGAGAAGTTAGAGAGGACGTGTCTGTGGGACACTCTGGGTAAAAACACACAAAAACCCCCTCATCACTCACAATTTGGAGTCTTGCACCTCTGTGGTCCTCTTGTGCAGTTTGTTCCTCCCACCTGCTGTTGGCAGATATTGACTGAGCAAAAACATGAGACCGAAAAAACAACATACAAATTTCCTGTGTCTCCGCCTGCACGTTGAAAGGCTGTATCTAAACCACGCAGGACCGTTATGCCTTTCACAGAGAGCAAAGGAAAGACATAAATCAAGGCTGTTTTATGTAAGATATGAGATTTTCATTGAGCCTTTCAAATGAAGCCTTTTATGCTGGGAAATGACTGACAGTTGTAATGGCGTAATGCTCACAGAATGAGCTGAATAGAAAGAGGCAGTGAGCCAACTCAGATTTGATCATGAAAAAACAGCTTCCAAAATAGAGCTGGCAGAGTAAGCCCAGCTGATTTTGCTTTAATGCAGCTCATAATGTGGAAAACTGGGAGCCCTTCCTGTCTATAATTGTGGGGTACCGACATTAAAATGTGGTGGTTGCTTTAAAATGAAAAGCTTCTTAGTGCAAAGGAACTCCCGGTTAACAAGGCTGTAAATTACACGAGGTCGAAGCGGTTCTCTGAGGTGTAAGAAACAAACCATGGCCACGTTAATACAGATCAATGCTGAAATATGAACAGTATCGGAAAACAGCCCATGAAAACAACATTAATCCTTTATAAAAACCTACTATCAAAGATGCTCTGTGCTTACTGGGAGAAAGATATCTACTTTAATGTAATTAATTCAATATGATGACAATGTATAAACTACTGTTCAAAAGCAACAGTGATAATAAGAATGTTTCTCAAGCATCAAATCAGCATATTGTAATTATTTCCGAAGGATCGTGTGATGTTGTTAACCACTGTAGTTTGGCAAACGTGGAAGTAGCTAATAATAGTTTGGTTCAGTCTTTAGTTAGGACAAAGTGGTTTAGATGGAGTTATGGTTATAGTCATCTATCAGACCATATATTTCCATATTACTTCCATGGATCATTGCATGGCACAAAGCACAGGAGTTGGTGCCATGGTGCCTGCTGGGCATGTTGTATCTGGAGTTATGACTCCATATTAATGAAGCACCGTCTCTGCTGGCTTTTATTATGTGGAAACTTTCCAAACAACTACTGATGTGAGTGTGATTTAGCTAAACCTATTAACAATTAAGTTGCCAAACCTGTGACTACACACATGCCAAGGGCATCTCCTTTCAACATTTCCCATGGAGACTTCTGGAGATTCCTGGAAAACTACTGTTCATATTGCAAATGGATCAGATGACCCTTTGCAATGGGGGAGGAGCCACCTTGGAGCCCTCCATCTGCTGCCTATCAAGGGAATGAAGATCATCTTCAAGTGTCCTTGCCTTGAAAAGCCCCTGATAGAACAACATGATGGAAGGCAATTAATGATCCCTTTAAAGTCATGAAGGCAGATTCTGATCGCGCTGTATCTTTCTGCATTTATTACATCAATGGAATTTGCATGCGACTTTAACACACACAAAAAAGAATGATGGCTTGCAAAAGCTCTTCTTTTGTTAGTTAGTTTGGGATATTTGCAGCCTTTAAAACTGAAGTGATTATGCTTTCTAATAATGGTTAATTATTGTTGAAGCTGTGGCATAGAGGTCAGCATCAGGACATGGTGCTGCTTGTGATGATGTTGGTTTGGTTATTAATATCCTAGCTCTTCTTCTTTCTACCTCCACTTTCCAGTAATTCATACTATCAAGCAGTCAACGGTATGTCATGAGTAACTGAATATCACAGAAAATGTCACAGTAAACTGGACTATCCAATAATATTATATATATTATTGGGCAGTCTATATATTACTAATAATTTATTCTTAATTTGTGTATATATATATATATATATATTGTAATGATAAGTCAGCGGATGAGATCCAAATGCAGGCTTTACTAAGCAACGTGGTCAAACAGGCAATGGTAAAATCAACAGCAAAACAGGTA
Source organism: Opsariichthys bidens (assembly GCA_037194245.1). Lineage (NCBI taxonomy): Eukaryota > Metazoa > Chordata > Actinopteri > Cypriniformes > Xenocyprididae > Opsariichthys > Opsariichthys bidens. Next base: position 5,897,957 of record CM074286.1, on the reverse strand, counting down.
TAGAGGAGCATAGGCAGAATCGTAGTTGGCAAACAGGCAATGAAGTTCAGGTCAGGCAGATATCATTCATAATCCAGGAAACCAGCAATAATCCAGGAAACAGGCAATAATCCAAAGGCAGGTAGCGAAACAATCAGAACACGGTGAGACAGGCAGAATGGCAACAGGAAAACAAGACAGGAAATAACGCTCAGAAATGACTACTTTGCAGAAGATCAAGACCTCGCATGGATGTGTGTGTGCTGAGCTTAAATAGTGTGACTGGTCTGGGTGCTGTAATCAGTGACTGAGTAATGTGTTGCAGCTGGTGGAGTGATCAGTGATGGGTGCGGGGCTTCTGGGAAATGTAGTCAGTGTCTGTGAGTGAGTGTGTGTGAGAGTCCATTGTGGAGTGCCCTCTAGAGTTACATATATTTAAAATCAGGAGAATCCATGCCACCATTTTGAAGAGTGTTCCACGTCATGAAGTTGATGAGGGAAGTTTAAATGGGCAGACCCTCACTCCCTCGGACAAAATCGAAGGATCTGTCCATATAAACTTCCCTTGTCTGCTTCATATTTGTGTACACTTCAGGCAGCTCCACATCCCACAATGCAACACGATTGTGATGTCACCACATATCGCGTTTAATTTACAACCCCACAAACAGCTCTGTGATATATTAATTATTTTTTATCATTTAAAAAACACATACACATATAGAATGCTGCATTAAACAATTTTGTAAGGGAAAAAACAATTAATAATAAATCAACTCCATTGCTGATTCCAAGTGATCAAAGGCTTAGGACATTCCAGTTGCAAAGTTTCCACCCATGAAACGCAGGCAATGACGTACAGCCGAGTCAACGAGACTTAGTGAAGTTAGCGAGGGAAGGGGATAGAAAAGCAAACTGGAACGCAGTCATAGATATGTATGTCATCTCTCAATCAATGTTTCAAGCGCGGAAACACAATAAAACAGCTTGAAAATAATCTCACTTAGCATTACATTGACCTCAGGCAAGTCATTTAGTGTCCACAGCATGTTAGTTCACTAGAGAAATGAACTCTAGAAGGAGCATTTCACTAAATATATGCACTAAATTAGCATATATATTTATTATATTGACTTTACCTGTTAGTAATATCTTAATTATTTAATATACGTTTAAAAAATGTTCATGAAATCAAGTTATGACTGGAGTAATAATTTTATAGGCCTAATTAGATTTAGAAGTTAATGCAAATCCTCCCTTATGTGCAATTAACATGTTTTTTTTGTATTTGATTGTTGATTATTATATCTAAAAATAAATATCAACTGAATTTAATAGTTTTGGCTCTGTTGTTAATTGTAATTTTTAATATTATAGTAATGTGAAAGTAAGGGCTCCCTGTATATAGTTTATAGCATTAGCTGTTTACACCATTACCCTTAAAAATGTTAATTATAATTTATAATTTATTGAAAGAGAGAAAGACAATTTGTTCAATAAACCACTGTTTAATAAAAAAGAAGCAATTTTATGTTTAGTCCCCTGTGATCGGTACCGAACCGTAATGTTTGTGTACCGTTGCGCCCCATAAACACACAAACACATTCTGATCCCCACATCCCCCATTATAATAATTTATTACATATTATATTACAATAAAGTATTATTTTCCTAATGATAATAATAGCAAATGAATAAACAACTCATTCATGGCTGATTTTGGCCCCAGAATCGAAAGGATCTCATTAAGTATTTTTCTGGCCTTGCCCGTACATTCTCTCTTCCTGTGTTTAGCTGAGGCAGGCAGCTATCTGGATCATCCACACACAGATTACCCTAGCTGCTGCTAACCATCAATCCCTTTTCTAGCAGTTGAGGGGATGAGACAAGCCCTTGGCTTCCATCCATAGCCTTCTCTCTCTCATCAGCTTCTAATCTGCTGTGTTTGGGTTAGGAGAGCCACAGTCACTGCCATTCTGGACCACGTCCACCCAGCAGGCCCAAGGCCCAAATGGCCTTGTATCTACCTCCATGCTGTCCACATCTGCTACCACTCTCAGAACCTCACACCCTATAGGGTGTACAGAGCACACGGACACACACACAACCAGGCTTGTGCCATTTCTCATTCTGAAGCAACTGCAGGGGCCTGGTCAAAACCATCCATCAGTCTAAGACGTCCTTCAATCTGGACCACAGCTAATGCATTAAAACAACTGTGTAAAAACGATGGCAATAACTGGACTATTTTTTATGCCAGCAGAGAATGCAATCAATCTGCAAAACATTACTTTAACCACATATGTAGGCCTACACGCACAGAGGAACAAACAAAACAGGCAGAAACCATACAGCTAATTGGACACATGTGAGAGTGGTATTATTAGTGTTTTATTTCGATTACATGCTGGTTTTGTTTCTCCACAGTGAAATTGTGATTCTGTGCGTATTCCCCGAGTGAAAATAAGAGCTAACGGGCTGTGTAACGAATCGATCTTTAGTATTGAGTGTTTGTATTTATGCTTGTACCATATTATTTTAAGATGAAAGCTGCACTCACTGAAGCCATTTGTCCACTCTGAGAAAATCTCACATGCTGGAAGAAGCCTGTATTATCATCTTCTGTTGCAATCCAAAGCATTTTTCTCCTCACATATATGGAAGCTCATTTCAGCCATATCATAATTTATATATAAATCCTAATTATGAGATAAAAAGTCTATATTAAGACATATTAAGATTGATTAAAAGTCAAGATTATTATGATTATAACATTTGCCAACTGTTTTTGACTTATTTTGTCTTTTTGTTTTCATGTCATCATTTTGATATAAAATGTTATAGTTATGACAAAGTTGAAAATATGAAATATGAGTCATTATGAGTCAAAATTATGAAAGTAAAAGAATGTCATGATTATGACTTTTTACTTCATTATTTCAGATTTTTATGAGAAAACTTAGATTTTTTTTTATCCAGTAATTGTGATTTGGTATCTCTTTAAGTTTTTGTCATAGTGACTTTATATATGGTAATTTACCAAAGCATGATTTTTGTTTCTTAAAATTGGCTTACGTACACATGGTTTGTGCAAATGGCCATTTAAAAAAACTAAACAAAAAAAGTTTGATTAATATCTCTATTGTAATTGCACTGTAAATTTATTCGGTTACACTTTATTTTAAGGTGTCAGTATTACAGTGTAATTATACATTTAAGTACTGAGTAATAAAAATGAACTACATGTACTTACTGTAGGGTTAGGGTTTGGTTTAGGGTCAATTGCATGTAATTATGCATAATTTCTAGTTATTACTATGTAATAACTATATGAAAATACATGAAGCATATGTAACAATGACACTATATTTTATTCTAATAAAAAATAGGTTACACTTGTTTTTAAGGTGTCCTTGTTACAGTGCAATAATAATTAACAACTTGTACTTACTTACTATAGGGTTAGTGTTAGGTTAGTTGTTTGTAATTATGCATGATTTACTCATAATCAGTACATGTAAAATATGTAACAACTGTATATGTGGACAATGTAAAATATAGTAGTAACATACTTGCCAGCCTTTGTACGAAAGTGGAACTGAAAGGATTAAATTGTATCACAGTAATACAAATTCCCCTCAGAACTGGTGCAAATTGAATGCGCTTGAAATAAATGTGAAGAAAACCAAGGAATTAGTGATTAGTAGAAACAAATGTGAATTCTCTATACAATTGAAATCCTTTATACTCAACAGACTCCAGGTGGAAGCAGTAAATAGGTTTAAATATTTAGGAACATTTATAGAGAATGAATTGAAAATGTAGATTATGTTTTTAAAAAGGTAATGCAGAGTTTGCTTCTTATTCGGAGGCTAAAACACTTTGGCATGAGCAAGAAAATTTTAGAAATGGTCTATAGGAATCTTTTTTTGCCTTTTAATATGACTAGTAGGTATGGAGTTCTGACTATTAAAGCATCATCCCTTACACTAGGGCTGCACAATTTAATCACACAATACGAAAAATAACGTTGAACTTAAACGCAGTTATCGCTTAAAGGCTGCGATTTATTTTTCATGCGCAGCTTGTCAGTGAAGTACGGCTCCAAATGCTAATCCATCTGAAAGCACTGGGAGTTTGAGTCGCTTATAACGTACATTTGAAAAAGCAACGCACGTCAAACATCTTTCCAGTCATGAGAAGCATTTATTAACATCTTGTCCAACAAAAGACAACACTTAATATTTAATATTTAATGTTTTATTAGTCATGTTTAATCAATCAAAGCGTTTCAGTTTCTTCAGCTACAGCGATATGACTCGTGTTATCTTCTTCTGCTGCAGGGCGTATTTTGAGTTTCTGCGCAAGAGCGCCCTCTGGCTTTCAGATGGAGAAGCATTTACTACTGATCACAGAGCCGTACAGCTCTGACAAGCTGCGCATTAAATAATCACAGCCTTTGCCAAATCGCATGGGATTTAAACACTATAAATAGTGCAGCCCTACCTTACATTCCCATTGTTGTTACCATCAAGGAGACGTTTAACTACTGTTAGAATTTTATAGGGTTAGTTCACCCAAAAATGAAAATTCAGTAATTAATTGCTCACCTTCATGTCGTTCCAAACTATCTTTGGAACACAAATGAAGATCTTTTTGATGAACTCTGAGCACTTTCAGTCCCTCAGCTACACAACTGACACTTTGACACTTCAAAAAGTTCATAAAGAGATCGTAAAAACTAATCCATATGAATTGAGCGATTTAGTCCAAATTCTGAAGCGACCTGATGAACAGATTTAATTTAGGCTTTTGCTCGCATTCAGTGCAAACATTGATCAGCGATCACAAACAAAACCGAACCAGCTTCACATGCCAAAACCTTTTCCGGAAGCTCAAATGTGCTGGATAATATAAGAATGAACCTCATTGGCTCTCTCACCGTCTTACGGGTTTGGAAAGGCATGAGGGTGAATAATTAATGACACGATTTACATTTTTGGGTGAACTATCCCTTTAAATGTTGAGACATGAATCAAAGCGTTTCAGTTTATTCAGCTACAGCGATATCATGTATATGTACACATGGAAATGACATTGTTTTATATCTTTTTTTTTATATTGTTACCGTACGTCGTGTTGGTGTCCTTGTGTACGGTGTATGCTAAAGTACTAAATTACATTAAATGATAAAACTGGGTTGTTGGATGCTTGATTCTGACTGACTGAAGAACGTTCTAAGGTGTGCAAAACAAAACAAATCCTTCCACTATTTCTCAGGGGGTTTTTTTCTACCGACAAAAGCTGTTGACATTACGTCATCCACAATCTCGTCTCAGCTCTATGACTAGTGGCGGCTGTGGGCCCTTGGCAGTGATGACATACGAGTGAGACTCATGCAGGCAGTGTGGGATATGCTGCCTGCTGCTCTAATGAGCCAGCAGCTCCCTGCCACAGCACTGCTGCGAGAGAGCAGATAAGCACGGACGGGGGTTCGCTGCTCCCATTTAAACGGCACAGTGCCGCTCTGCCTATACGCAGCCTAGGAACCACACAGCAAAGAAACAAAGCACCCTCCCGGTGAGGCGACTGTATGATCATGCCAACCAGCGACAACACAGCCAGTGAGACACAGGGAGCCAGAAAACCTTTAAAAGCACAGCAGTGGAGAGCAGAAGAGAATGAAAAACACTATTTGGATGGGATTAGTTTTTTAAAACGTCATTTGCGTTATAGTTATTAACATAGGTCAACTGTGGTTCCCAAACTTTTTAGAGTGGCGTACCCCCTGAGGCACTGAACATCCATGTCTGCTTAGACTGCAGTCACACTTCCTGCATCAAGGGACAATATTTGCCCCCCTTAAATTGATTTTACAGTGCATTTCTACCTTTATAAATACCTTTATTTAAAAACAAAAATGTATAGAGAAATATGCATGGATGGTAAAAACAAAGTTATCATTTTAAATTATAGTAGGTAGGTCTAAATGTCTAAATGAGTGAGTCATCGAGTCATTCGTTCATTCAGTAACAAATGAGTCATTGAATCATTAGCTGGGTTTCCATCCAAATGTGAAGCAAATCTTTTTAAAGCTCACAGAAAACAAACAAACAAATGCGAATTAGGTGTGTTTCTATCAAGTTGTTCGAGCGAATGGCGTATCATCAGCAAAAACAGACGATTAGTCACGTGGGTTTAACGTTCGTTACGTCAGAATTTATTCGCCAAATGTGTTTCCATCTCCTATTATTCGCATTAACTCTTTCACACGTCAAAAAACACCTCATGTAAGCGTAAAAAACTTTTTTGCTAATTAAGGGAGTTAAAAAATTGCAGTTTCAATCGCCCGTTTCTGATGCAATACTTCAAAATGTGCATAAAAACAGGGTGACGGAAAACTTAGCTATTGACCGTCTTGATTCATTCATGATTCGGCTTTCACTGGAACTATTATTTAGTTGCAAAATAGAGTAAACAGTACTAACTAGGGCTGGGTTAAAAATATTGATTTCTCAGTTTTAATTGACCCTTTCCAAAGACCCGCCCCCTTTAGTTACTGTTGCTATGAAACATGAATGAACATCAGAAGGAATGTTGTTTCAGACGTGAGTACACACAATTTTTCAAGTTCACCAACATTAATCTACTAACTCCCCTGACTGCTTTGTCAGACAAAATGGCAGATTTGGGGGAATGGTTGGTCAGATCGCCTTTCAATAAAACTGTTTGCGGAGGGTCAATTGACACTAATTTTAAGGTTAAGCATACTCCACACACAACCTTCCATATTTTTGTGAGGATAATGTCAGTTTTGACCGCAAAAGTTTTTTTTTTCTTGGGATGTCATGTATTTGACCTTTTATAGTATTTTGCTTGTTAGAATACATGCTCGATTTAATGTTATTTTAAGGTGGGGTAGAATTAAATGAGAGGAAAAACTCAGCATTTTGTTCACGTACCTCCTCTGTCACCTGTACCCCCAGTTTGGGAACCACTGAAACAGGACACCTGTGATGTCATGTAACAGATTTGGATGAGATTTTACTAAGATGGAGCATCTATTACCTGGAATTTCATGTGTAGAATTAGTAGAAATTATGAATCAAGGTTTATATATGTGGTGTAAGTTTAACAATGTATACTTATGGAGGGGTTTATACATGATGGTGGTACTACAGTGCCTGTTCTGAGCTGATTTTCCTGAGTGTTTAATTTTTTTTTTTTTTTTGAGATTTGATGGGATGCCAAGAGTACTTGAGCCACCATCTACAATGATCCACTACGATGATGCACTTTCACAAAGCAAACAAAAGTTCATAACACAATGAAGTTAAGTCATATAATTTAACCAACATAACGGGAATGCTCCCAACCACAAGGAGGCGGCGAAAATCAAGATTTTTAACCAGTCACATGATCCTTTTACTTTCCTGATCTGGTACTCAAGAAACATTTCTTATTATTCATTTTGAAAACAGTTGTGCCGCTTCATACTTTTATGGAAACCATGAAGTTTTAGGATTTTTTTGATGAATAGAACTACAATTGAAATACTATTTTGTAAAAGTCTTTACTGTCACTTTTGGCAAATGTAGTGCCTTGTTGCTGAATAAAAGTATGTTTAAACTTTATTTCATGGTCCATATTCTACTAACTATAAGCAACTCTGCAACTACAGTAGACTGTAGACTGATAGGGTTAGGCGTTAGGGTTCGGGTTAGTAGAATAAGTTGACATGTAGTTGCTAATTTACTTATAGTCAGTAGTTTGGAAAGCATCAAAATAACGTTTTAGCAGATACTAAACAGACAGTCGACTAATGACTGGTAGTTGACATGTAGTTGCAAAGTTACTTGTAGTTAGAATGTCAAGTGGACCATCAAAATAAAGTGTTACCAAAAAAAATGTGATATGGAACGATGGCTTTAGTTACGTCAAAAGAAAAGGAGAAGCAATCACAGAAATTCCTGTCCGCGCGGGATTAGTATTACAAGTACAAGTACATCTGTGAATCAAATTTACCTGATTTCCTCAGGGAAATCTAGTCCTGTGCGAACGTGGCTTGAAAAAGAATACAGACAGATAACATCTCACAATTCTCCATGTATCACCAACTACAAAAACCTACTACATTTTCCAATAGCACTGTCTAAAAACAGAAGAAACTCCTCCAGATTTTGTGTTTGCACTGTTGATGTGCTCTTTGGGCCACAGGGGAGTGTGTTCTTCTTCTTTAACGGGACTGTATTAACCCAATGCTAATGCACCAGATGTCCAGCTCAAATAAATCAGTTGCTAACAGAGTCCACATCTGCAGTAGAAGGAGCGAAGGGAACTCTCCACCTTTAGCTTCTTTCACCATAAACTATTCAGCTGCTGCCACTCATCCATCTGGGTGCAATTTTCTAAACGAACAAAGGCTACGAACTAAATGGTTTCAAACCTATTAACCAATCACCTGAATTAACAGCGAAGACCAAAGGAAGAGAGAGGGAAAATTATTAGGCAGTCGTTCATTTATTGATGGCATATGAGACAATTTAGAACCAGTGCAGACTTGGCAAAAGTGTTCATAAAGGTTCATGAGCACCCTGAACCTAAAATGACAAATAGGACACCTGTGGACTTTACACATTCGTGAGCAAACCACGGTACTGCGAGTCCACATGGAGCAGTGTCCTGTGGTGCATTTAACACTGCTCTGAACAACCTGACAGAAATGAAACACTGCACCTTTAACTTCACATTATCCAATGGTGATACACACACACATTTTTGAATATGTGGTTTACGGGGACTCTCCATAGGTGTAATGGCTTTTATACTATATATTGTATCCACCTATACTAAGCCTAACCCTACCCATTACTGAAAACCTTTACCATTTTTTGAATATCAAAAAGCACAGTTTAGTGTAGCACTTTATTTTACAGTACGTGTTCTTTCCTGGCACATATATAGTAATTATGTTGTACATACAGGTAAAAGACCTGCAAGGACCATTTCCAGTGGTCCATACACACTGTAATGAATTGCTGTAAAAATTACAGCATTATTTTACAGCTGCTGGCTGTTTTTTAATAATACAGCATATTGCTGTAAACTCCAATGCATTCTGGGGTCACATGTTGGTTTGACTCAAATTTACAGAATATTGCTGTAAACTGACCTTTCATAATTTAAAAAAATACAGTTATTTACTGTAATCAGAGAATACAGGCATATTCTTTAAATTAAATGACAGTACTGCTGTAAATTTTACAGTAACTGGCTGGCAACCCTGCTGCCAGTATTATACTGTAAAATTTACAGTAATTTTTTAACAGTGCATGGTAACTACTTTCCACCGATAGACAAGTGTTGGGTAATAACAGTCACTTACTTATAGTGTCTGTATTTGGTAACTAACAGACTGGTTACTGTACTTACTAATGGTATGTACATGGTAACTATTTTGTACTTACGGACAAGTGTAGGTAATAACAGGCACTTATTTATGGTAACTAGTAAGACACCTTACTGTACTTACTATTGGTATTTACACGGTAACTATGCAGTACTTATGTGTATAAGGGTGCACTTTATTTTACAGTCCTCTTTCCATGTACTTACGATGAACATACTAATGAATATACCAGTTAGTTCATGTGTAAGTAACACATTACTTAGGTTGGGGGGTATAAGCATGGTGCAAGATACTTCTTGAGTACAGGAAGGTTGCGGTTCAACTTGCCTTTTCTTTACTGGACAACGATTCACTTAATCAATTGGGCCAATAGGGGTATTTTGATGACATACATAACCTAATAATTATGTATAATTACAGATCAGAAACTCTCCAATAAGCTACCAGACTGTTATTTGTACTTGGCATTCTCAGTACTCATGTGTCAAAAGCTTCGCTTAAAAGGACTACTTAACAAGTATTAACGCAATGAAGTGCTGTATAGTTACAGCAGTGTATCATTTTGGTAAGCACATTTGTTTCACAGTAGTTAACATGTACACACTGTAAGTAGGTGTCAATTATTTGTGTCCACACTTGTCCGTGAGTACAGCATAGTAACCATGTATATAGCAGTACAGTAATGTGCCTTACTAGTTACCATAAATAAGTGCCTGTTATTACCTACACTTGTCTGTAAGTGCAACATATTTACCGTGAAAATACCATTAGTAGGTACAGTAATGTATCTGTTAGTTACCATATACAGACACTAAGTGCCTGTTATTACCCAACACTTGTCTATCGGTACAAAGTAGTAACCAAGTATGTACCACTGGAAAGTACGGCAGTGTTTCTTATTAGTTTCCATGTACATACATGTCAGGTAAGTACCTTGTGTTACCACTCTTTTACCTGTATGTACAACATAATTACTATATATGTACCAGGACATGTACTGTAAAACAAAGCGCTATCATGTTTTTAAGCCATTTGGTGTATGAGGAGACAAAAAGCACAATTGTTTTCAACATTATTCTCGAGCAAATCAGCATATTATAATGATTTCTGAAGGATCATGTGACACCGAAGACTGGACTAATGACGCTGAAAATTTAATGCTGTGAATAAATGACATTTTAAAATACATTCAAATAGAGAGCAGTTATTTTTTATTCTACTAATATTTCACAATATTATTTTTTACTGTGTTACTGTGAAACTTCTCTCAAAAAGTAATATACCACAAATATACCAACCTCAAACTTTTCAATGGCAGTGTACAGTAAATCATCTGTTTGTTATCCAATGAATGCTGGTGTAAACCTATATCCGTGAATACATCCAGTGATTAGCTGTCCAACATTGGATTTTAATAAAGTGTTAATTTTAGATATCGAGGCAGTTCTAATTACTCTCTTGAGGCTGTTTAAAACCCTCTGCAATTTTCATGACTAAACTATTAAAAATCACTAGACACCACATGGCTATAACTTGCACCACATCCAAAGATTATGAGAAAAAGTATCCCCATCTTAGTAATATTTATGTTGATATGATGAGATTACCCCAAAGAACAAAGCTTCGAACTGCTGATAATTAAATAGCCTCACCACCATGTACTGCAGTTCACACTGTCCAGAACTCAGAGGGATACTACAATACATATTCATGCCTTCTTTTCAGTTATTTTTAGTTAAAGATGCCGTTTATGTGTTTAACCATTCGCTCGAATGCCTCTTTGGCTGTTTTATTAGATTAGCTGTGTTTGAGAGAGACTGAATCAAATGAATCATTCCTTTTGGTTTAGCTGATGAGTGTATCTGAAGATGATCATCTCGAAAGGATTCTTCAAGTGTGTGCACAATAAATCCTTTATAGAGTCTGTACATCTTGTCTACTATTAGATGATTATATCTTCAATTCTTATTTGAAATGAGGTCTCTGTCCATTTGGAACCTCTGAATGAGTGAGTTGAGGCACTGCTGACGAAACAAAACAAAACTTTCTGTGCTCTAGCATAGCGGTACTTACCAAACCCAACACATATTCAAGTAGTTCAGTGGTTTTTCCACTTTGCTCTGGAGAGAAGCTGGATTTGAAACCAACCCCCAGCAGCTGTCAGGCCTGTGAAAGGTCCAGACACCCACATAAACACACACATGCAAATAAACAGCCCTGCTGAACACTGCCTGAGGCGACTGTGATAGACCTACAATGACCATTACTTGAACACAGATAAACAGCTACAACTGTAATTGCAAACAGACTGTGTTATTCATGATAAAGAGTTGCACAAATTAGAGAATTTAATTAATGAGTGTGAATTGATTTGAATTAGGGGAATTTGAATTGGAATTGAATTTAGAATCAAATGTTTGAAAGTTTCCATCTTCTAAGGTTGCAGTTATTGTTCTGTGAATTTTCTCAAGCAAAATCTAGTCATTTCAATCGGCATCTAATATGTGATTGAGAACTTCGTGTGACAGCTAAAGATTTCGCCACACAGATTGTTATTGTGGGAGTAAATTTAAAGCATTCTGGGAAATTTAAGCTTTGTTCTGTTATGATAAAAAAAAAAAAAAAAAAAAAAAAAAAAAATATATATATATATATATATATATATATATATAAACATTGATAATTAATAGAATGTTTTTGAAAATACTCCATTTGATATGGCATGATGATATTTTAATGCATTAAAAAAATCAAATGCATTATTAAAAAATACATCTGCACTGTAAGAGCAGTTATACCCATTTCTTTGAATCAAATACTCATACTATAAAATGCATAGTATGTATTTATACTATAATGTTATAACTATATATAATATTGTAACTATATACTATGTATTTATTGTATGAATTACATTTCTGAATTCTGCTTCACGTTAGTTTCATATTGATGAACTGAACTGGTATGTAAAAGGCATTCTCAATTCATTTCTGAATGGAGTACAATTCTATTGATTACATTTTAAAAAAGCACAGCAAACATTCAGAAACAGTAGAAAAAACCCTGCTTGTTGGAGCTGTGGCTGAGCGATTTGTGCATATGCTCTGACAAATATTGAGTTGTGGTGCTCATATTGACAAAGTTCCTTTCAAGGAAACTCTGTTCACACGGCAGCCATATTTGCAACATCTCTGGGCAATAATATCAGGCATATTTCTTTTTGAATGGGGCAATCCTGAAATGTCCAAAACTGCTCCGCAGCAACAAATACAACCCCCATACATGTGGTTTCTCATGCTTAAATTGCATTTAAAAGTGTATTTTTCAGGCTAGGCCAGACAATGCGCATGTGAAGTTCTAAGCACGTGTCTCAGGTTGGGACCCCGGAGCTTCTAACGGCAGCTGCAGTGACGCAATTACTTTATCAATCCGCGATTGGCTCTTTTACTTAGGAGGCGGGACGTACTGCATGTTGCAGTTTCTCCCATTCATTTGTAATAGGAATGCACTGTATAGTTTTTGATATGGGTGATTTGAATGCAGATCCAATTTGTCAGATTTTTGTTTGAAATCTCATTTCACCGTCTCTGTTCCCCTATCATCAATTAAAAACTAAAAACCAAACATACTCTAAATGAAAAAAGTAAAATTAGGTAACGCACAAACATGTATGGACCGCAGTGCTCTACAAAGCACTGGTGTGGCGATGTTTAATGTAAATCCAGCTTAATTTATTCTACAAAATCAAGTCTGGAAGACACAAAAGTTGAAGTAAAAGCTGATAGGGGTGCATCAGAGCAGCACTAGTCAGATGCCACGTCTGTTGAGAAACTCTTTCAGCGCTAAAGCCCGGCCTCACCTCAGCTAACTCTCAAGCCCTGTATACTCACTTAATACCCTCCTCTGCTTCCTGCCCCAGCCTCGGCCTCCTGTCATGCATATCAATGCTGCATGAGAGCTAGAACAGAAGGATTGAGGATAGGGCCGAGCACTGAGGCCTACACAACAGTCGGAATCAATCAAGTCTGCAGGATTACTGCTCCACTGAGTTGTGATCAATAGATCCACAGCACTATCCCCCTGCCAGGAGATTGACGGGGGTAAATAAGAGTCCGTTGGCTGATACCGCACCTCTTATGTAGCAGCCCCCCCCCCCCCATCTCTCCACTCCGATCTTCTGTGAATGCCCACACCAAAGGAAAGGCAAAGGAGCAGAGGGCAGGTTTTGTAGTAAGTGGGCAGAGCAGAGGTTCATCTTTGGTCCAGCGCCTTCACACAATGGTCGCAGAAAAGAACAATTATTCCCGTCGCGGCTTTAAAATGTCCTGTCAATTGAATAGAGCGAGAGAATGATTGATTGATTGATAGATAGATAGTTGGAGAGATAGAGCTGGAGGGAGCGCAGAGATAAGAAACGTGCCTGATATCTTGAACTTTAGGACAGAGCGAGTCTTGTGATATGAAAATGACACTGAGATGAACAAAGTGGGTTTGTAATGAAAAGCAGACGGCTTTTTCATGCTTTGACAGCTGGCTCAAATGTCACATACATTGGGTAAAGAGCTTACGTCAGTGTGTTCTACTAAGAATGGCCAGACGGGGGCACTGCTGTAGTTTTGAATGTAGACAACTCAGCAGTCAGGCTGTTAACATGTTGAGCTCACATATATACTAGGCTAAACAGTCCTGTTTACAAATCAATTCCTTGCATATGTCAGATCCACACAGAAAATCGTAAAAATCTCCTCACTTTTCCTAAACTACACGTGCAAAGTCATTGAAATTAACATAGACCAGTCTATGACGGTCTTGACTGGTTTAGGGTGATCTTCCAGACCAGGTATTAGCAACAGCATTGCAATACCCTGGAAACCACACGAATCATAGTGACATATTCTGCATGAGCAATTTTCAGAAAAATTTACAACATAAATATAGAAATAATTACTACTCATGGTCTTATATGCAACAAAATTCTGGGTTAAAAACAACCCAAGTTGGGTTAAGTAAGGACAAACCCAATGTGGGTTTGGGTTAAATGTTTGGTCAACCTGCTGGGTAGATTTATTTAACTCTACTAAAAATATTATATGACTGTCTTAAAATGAACTCAAAATGAAAAATGAGACTCATAATTACTGGAGGGAACAGTAATAATTAAAAGGTGAACATTTATTAATAAGCAATTTAATAAATGTTTATTATTCATTCAACTTTTAATAAATGTTCATTTATTAAACATATGAATAAATGTTAATTTATATGGGTTAATGGGTTCATTTTAAGCATTTTTGAGCAATACAGTAGTTTTTAAACAATAGTTGAGTTAAATAAAAAATACCCAGCAAGGTGGATCAAACATTTAACCCAACCAACAAATGCATTTTGATAAAATACCAGAGTTTGATTGGATGGACATCATGTGATGTTTTTTCAGCATGACGTCTGGTTTATATGCTCTTTAGCCCAAGTAGTTTTGTTCCCATTTCAATATTGTCAAATGAATACCAAAACGTAAACCAACAAACAAATGAATTTGCACCAAAATACCATAGAAGTTGGCCTTTTGTGCCTTTAACATCAACATTTTCCATTTATTTTTATTTTTCCATTTTCATTTCAACTTTAAATGTATTTTTTTTTATCATGTATTAGTTTTTTAAATATGTCTATATAGTTTATATATATATATATATATATATATATATATATAGTTTTAGTTATTTTACAACATCAAGTAAAACCAAATAATTATAAATGTTGCTGAATTTATTTTAATACTTTTTTTTGTTAAATACTTTTAGTTGACTATAATCACCCTGCCTGCGACCCAATTTTGGGTCACGACCCAATAGCTGAGAACCACTGGCTTACATAACCAGCAGGCCTTGTACTTATTACAGTGGCGTCATTAAACAAGACACAGCACATCTGGCTAATGCTACAGACGACAAGTAAGAGTAAGACTAACCTCATGAGAGCCATAACAGCGGCAGATAAAGACTTTAGCAGAGGCACTGACCTCCTGCGCATGGCTTACCTGCGGAACAGCTGCAGTAATGTCCTCAGTCAGGTAATTAGTCTTGCATTAATACACACGCTGATCTTATCTGCTCTATTAGACGACCATACGGCCACGATGATTTATGCTCCTCTGAAGCGTCTTATGCTGCCTGCAGTTCATACATAGTTATATTGGTGGAAGGCGCTATTCAACAGACCCTTGGGGAAGGCCATGAGAGCTCAGCTTTAATACTGAGGCAAACGCATTGCTGACCTTCTGAGATCGGCGGGATGAAATGGCCGTTTAGTGCAGTTCGAAATGTGCTGTGATACTGCCAGGCTTCAAATTAGGACATTTAAGTGGGAGATTCAATAACAATGAACACCACCGGATCATTTGTTTAGTTTGTTTATGTGGTGATCAGCGCTCTTACTAGCGGCATCACACAAGTACAGAACATTTGCATGATTGCGAGTGTGATATTGCTTTAATAAGGCAGTTCAATGATTAAAAAAGTCCTTTAAAGGCCTGTTCACAATAAGAACAATAACGATAACAATAAAGTTCTAAATGTAAAAGAATAGCAGTGTCCACACCACAACTATAACGAAACAGAGTAACAATACCATTATACCATATACATTGAACAAAACAGTTATCATTATAGCATTCTTAATGCGAATGGGGCTTTAGACACACTATTCCCAGTGTTTTGTTGTTGTTGTTGCTTTGCTAACTAAAAAAATGTTTCAAGCAAAGCTAAAGTGGAATCAGCTGTGCTTCCCAGGCCCAGTTTACACTATAAGTTTTGCTGCAGTTACGCGTCGTTTACACTACACCTGCTTTTTCGAACCTCGAATCGGAGAACGCTGGGGTTGCGTTTCAGTATAAACACACCAAAACAGAGACTTTTGAAAAGGATGGCATGGCTACCCACGTTCACTCTGCGTATCCTTGACGACCGTGTAAAAAATAACATGGAGACTGAACTGCAATCTGGCTTTGTTGACAGCCATTGTGCAGTTAAACTGCCTTTTTTTTAATACAGTGACTGTTTACACTTGTACGCGCATGCCCAGTGTGCATGAACGGTCATGTGACAGTATAGATTGTTTCTGAAACACTGTGGAAACACCAGTGTAGATGAAGATTTATTTCATCTTAAAACGCCGTTTTAAAATGAAGATGCACGAGTGTAAATGGGGCCTCAGAAACCCAGTAATGGGCTGTGTCCGAAATCACCCCCTATACCCTTCAAATAAGGCGGCATTTAAGGGTAGAGCCTTTTGTAGTGGTGTCCAGAAATATAGTGGATCGAGTGCACTCATTCAATCCCACAATGCACTACAATAACGAGTGTACAACCGATGAAAGCGCAACAGTTAGAGAATACCCATAATGCACTGTGATAATCGCTAAAACTTTTTTTTTTTTAAAGGTCATGAACTAATTACTAATAATAAGTACCTACTCAGAGAGTATGCGATCTCGAACGCAAGCAGTAATGAGTATGTCGCTAGACCAATCAAATATGAGGGTTGATTAATTGTTTTATAATCTATTATATGACTAATTTACAAAGAAAGGAGGCATGGTGGTGCCAAAAAAAAAATACGATAATGGATTAATTTACATAAATTTAAGTCAAAAAGAGGAAGAAACAACATAAGACAAATCTTGAAATCTTGTCATCTAATTCAAATGAGAGACACATCTTCGGACAGGCAAATGCATCTTAAACATCCTGCAGCTGCTGCGTAGAGTGTGCAACAGTCAACAGCGCAGGTAAAGCGCGCTCAACATAACACACTCTCAGTGACAGACGCACTTAACGGCTTTAGCGCAGAAGCTTGAGACGCAGCTAATGACTGCCCCGGCCCTATTAACTTCACCCAGGCTGAAAGACACATAGATTATTTATGCACAGAAAGATGTGTTGTACTGACATTGATGCAGAAAAATATATGACAGCCAAAGAGTCACGCGCACGCTAGCACAATAGTTTGAATAATGGCAGGATGACAGGCGGAAGAGAAAGGTGTGATTTAATGCAATTCAATGGTTGTTTTATATTGCATTAATGTAGTCTGAGCTTTTAAAGGATGATTCCAGTAATCTTGCTCCGCGGGTGATAAGATTCGTCGTGCTTTAAAAGTCTTATGCACACGCTGGTTTTTTTAGCCTTTGGTTGTTTTCGGAGAACTTTCCTCCAAAAGGACTCAAAGAAATCAACTTCTCCGTTTGGAGAATCCGTTCCAACCTGTTTGTTTCAAGCATGTGTGGGGAAAAAAAATGATATTATCATCAAGATGAGCCATGGCCTTCACTCACAGCCTAGGACCCCACAGTCTGAAACCAGAGTCTTTTCATCTCACGCTATTGACTAAACTGAAGATCAACCTGTAAGCCAACTGGTACCCCACCAATGTCTCCCACCCATAACATTCTTCACCTCTGATGTGCACATGTTTGTCTTTCATTAGCTTTCATCTCTCTCTTTTTATTGAACTTAACCACCGGCATGAATGCGTCTGGCTTTGATGTGATGCTCAGCCTAGCATAAATCCATATTTACCCCACTGCTCATCTCCAAGCTAACAAACATTAGCCGTGCTGTTCTTTGATTAGCATGGGCTAAAGTCAGTGGTATAAATCTTCCTTGACTGCAACGATGCGTCTCATTCCTCTCCCCATGACATGAATCAGTATATTGTGAACACAGGTTTGGTATACCAGCAAATGTATACCAATTCCCTGCAACATAATTACAAGGTTGTGCATTTAAGTTTGTTGTTGTATAACAGTGTGAGGGAAGTGAGAGACTGTGTTTCTGAACACAGCAGCTTATTCTTAGCCTTGAGGCTAACATATTCATAGTAAAAGCTAAAAATTGCATTGGGACTTCAAACACCTCTGATAGGCCATTGTGTTAACACGCTCAACAGATATGTCTGTGATTGGCTGCAATGATCAGCGCTTAAAAATGTTGTAAATCTTTGACGCTCTTCACTGAGCGCTTACACGGATACACATGGGAGTGTTTAAAAGCAGCCGTCTATCAGCTATATATTAGGGATCCGCTCATAGACACCTCCTAAGGACTTGTAACACAAGTAACCCAAGGAATCTGACAGAAAAACCATACATACGGCGCTATTAGTATACCAGAGGTAGCCAACCCTGGTCATGGAGGGTTACCTTCCTGCAAACTTCAGTTACAAACGTTCTTCAACACACTAACCCTCACTAACACTAAGTGTTGGAGCTACACTTGCCCTCTAGGAACAGGGTTGAAGGACGCCCTATTAAACATATGAACTAAACAGAAGGGGGGCATTTGAAGAACAATTAAAGCAACCAATCCCAGTTTAAGGACAAACAAAAGTTGAAATAATACATTTATAATAACTACGAACTAAATTGACACCGAAAAACAAAAAGATAAGCCCTGCATTCATCTACTGTAGGCCCATGTGCTCTGAAAGCAAGCTGAAGAGGTATTGTTCCCCCCTGCTTACAGCTGGTCTGACAGGAGATGGAATGATCAGGGGCTCTCTCCGTGATCCCAAAGCATGGTGTTGAGGGGTTTGCATTCCAAGAGGATTTGAGTTGGGCTATCGCTGATGGAGAACACTCTCTTAAATGGAAGAGTTGTCTTCTTTTTTCACAATATAGTAGGGGTCTAACGTACATGTAGTCATCCCGAACCGTCACAGTACAATACAGTCAGTCACAGGTGATCCGCAGTCCAATCCAGAAGGATGCGACGGTATTTTCTAACCACCACAACAGGAAAAAGCACAGAAGAAGAAGAAGAACTGGCAATCTATGCATAGATATGTTTACGTGCAATCAGTGTTTCAACCGCGGAAAGACATCGATATAACAGCTTGAGAATATTATCTCACATAGCATTACATTGACCTCAGGCAAGTCATTTAGTGTCCACAGCATGTTAGTTCACTAGAGAAATGAACTCTAGAGGGAGCATTTCACTAAATATATGCACTATATTAGCTTATATATTTATTATACTTACTTCACCTGTTAGTAATATATTAATTAATATATGTTTAAATAAATTTGTCATGCAAACAAGTGATGATAGTAACTGTATAATAGATGATTGTATGTTTATGTACCGTTACACCCATACAACACAGCAAAAAGAAAATTCACAGCCGTGCTCTCAATTAGCAGTGAAGATTTTTATCTTATTATCGTATGCGCTATATTTGAATGTATGTGAATGCAATTAAGATTTGAGTGTGAAATCAAAGGATTTTCAATTAATGACGGTTACAACTTGGTCCTTACATTACTCACATTTGATTTTAATTTTCCACTGAAGAAGTCTTCTTTGAATGCCAGTGATTAAACTCATTCCCAGCTAATTCCAAATAGAACGAAGAGTTGACAAACTGTGACATCACAGCTCATGCACAAAGCCAAACAATTTTTTCTGTGAACCTCACTAAAAGCATTTGTGAACAAAGGCTCAGCACAGGGCCCAAAATTCTTCAAAGTGGCCTACAGAGCTAATTGTTTTCTTTTGTCTTTTAAAGTAACAAAAAAGTACAAAGAAAGAAAAATCATAGCAATAAAGTGATTAATATTTTTAGCCCACAGTGAGAACAGAAGTCTAATGTTAAAATGAACAACTAGTTATGTAAATGAGTGGCTATGAAGGGGTCTTATTTGAAGTTGGAACGTTTGTTGTGGGCTCCCACTGTACTCTCTGCTTTCTCATCACAGCGAGGGACCTTTTAGACATTTCAGAAGGGAATTAATCTGAATTATTCATCTAGCTGATCCACAAATGATGTTGCCTCCAGTCTCTTTTGGGCCTCTTGTTTTGTGGTACACAACACCCTGATCTGTTAGAAGACACAAAATGTATTCTGGTTTAATAAAACACACACACACACACACACACACACACACACACACACACACACTTATATATATATATATATATATATATATATATATATATATATACACAGACAGATGCCAATAAACATGTCAAGTTGGCAGTTGGATTCATGTTCACACAGCCTCAACACATACCGACAAACTTCGAGTTTTTATGTGTCATTTTGAAAAAAGTGTGTACAAAGGTGGGCGAACGTGGTTGCTGCGATGGGAAAGACAGGGCGCATTCTTGAATTTGTGCAGAGAACTGCAGTTGATCTGGACAAACTGTTTCATTAGAAAGATTAAATACTTCAGCTTTGATATTTGTTGACTGTTTATGATAAAACTCAGTGACAGTAATTTCTTAATTTATGTCAGGAGTGCAAAATAATCAATTTGTAAAAATGATATTTTGAAAAGCATTCATGTTAAGTCACGTCTACGGTGGTTAATTTGTGTTCACACAGGTGCACTGAACCACGTCCTAGTGCGCATATTGGAGAAATATTGATTTACTTGCACAAGCTAGTTTAATATTTATTAGACAGAAACATCATTTCTATTCATTATCCACTGATTTATGCGATTTGATGACCATCGGCGGGTTCCTGCGTTGCTTGTTTTTTCACTTCCCTGAGAAATGTTTCTACACATGAAATATGAAGCTAATGCATGATTACGATGGCATATGATTTGTGTGTGATTTTCATGAGGTTTGGGGTCCTTCATATTAATTTCATATCAATAAAGATTGTTTACATTAGAGTATGTCAGAGTTTGTTGTGGTTTTTTGGAAAATCATATCATATTGCTCAGGCATTGCAAGACCCGACAAACGGCGATTGAACATGTTCAGTCGGGTGAAAACAAATCCTGACCGATGGCGACAAGCGTCGACAGGGGTAATACACTGATCCAACAAACTCCGACAGATGTGTTTGTTAGCATTTGTCTGTGTTGTGTGAGCTGAACTCATTTCATTGATCTTTACACGGTTTTACTGAATGAAACTATATTATGAAATTATATTAGGCTTCTGTCACTTTAAGACCAAATGCACGAATCCATTATACTGTTACACATGAGTTTTCTTTCTCAACTGTTTACATTCACTTAAAACATAATTGACTGTGTTTACGTGAATACTCACAAAGACCGGCATTTTGACATTATTTTGTGTATTTGGCTGTTTACGTGCAATAAGCGGCAAAAAAAGAACTCAATTCAGTACTGAGAGGCGGCTTTATGTGTGCGCACTTTGGGTGTGAGC
Organism: Opsariichthys bidens; assembly: GCA_037194245.1. Lineage (NCBI taxonomy): Eukaryota > Metazoa > Chordata > Actinopteri > Cypriniformes > Xenocyprididae > Opsariichthys > Opsariichthys bidens. Next base: position 5,876,378 of record CM074286.1, on the reverse strand, counting down.
ACAAAATCTGAGAGAATGAGTAAAATTATGCGTAATACATGCAATCCTACACCAAATTAAAGCTCTGTAACACCAACAATATTAATGCGGATCAAATAAAACGAGTGAGTGAGGGGAGGCGAGTTTGTGTGTCAACTCTCTGTTGGAGAGAGAAAAAAAGAGTAAAAAGAGTTTTCTACTGAAAAAGAATATTGGCATCGTTTCAAATATTTCAGTATCGATTCGTTTCTAAAAATCTATATTTTTGACAACACTACATTGCACTTAGTTTATTTCAGATGCCTATTTAAAAGACCACAATTGAAAAATGTATATATTATATATAAAATTCAACCCGCCAAAGTGGATAGTAGGAGTAACTGTGTTTCAATGCTGAAATCCACCCGCATTTGGTGGGTATTAACGTCAGGCCCTGTCTGTATTGTATAAAGCGCTATATACAGTTGTGTTCAAAATTATTCAACCCCCACTGAAATTGATTGTTTTGGCCGGTTTGACATTGATTTTGATCATTCAGTCATCCTGCTTACAATTAAATCAAAGAGGCACGTGTAGGTCAGACAAATATAACATAACATTTATAATGAAATAACCACAAATGTCTTTTCTCTGCTCACATCATTATCAGCTTTATTCAACCCCCAAGTGACATTCAATCTTAATACTTAGTACAACATCCTTTTACAGTTATAACAGCTTTTAAACGTGAAGCATAGCTTGACACAAGTGTCTTGCAGCGAGCTACGGGTATCTTCGCCCATTCATCATGGGCAAAAGCCTCCAGTTCAGTCACATTCTTAGGCTTGCGCACTGCAACTGCTTTCTTTAAGTCCCACCAGAGGTTCTCAATCGGATTTAAGTCTGGTGACTGCGATGGCCATTTCAAAATGTTCCAGCCTTTAATCTGCAACCATGCTCTAGTGGACTTGGAGGTATGCTTGGGATCATTGTCCTGTTGAAAGGTCCAACGTCTCCCAAGCCTCAGGTTTGTGACGGACTGCATCACATTGTCCTCCAATATCTCCTGGTACTGAAGAGAATTCATGGTACCTTGCACACGCTGAAGCTTCCCAGTACCTGCAGAAGCAAAACAGCCCCAAAGCATGATTGACCCCCCGCCATGCTTCACAGTAGGCAAGGTGTTCTTTTCTTCATAGGCCTTGTTCTTCCTCCTCCAAACATAGCGTTGATCCATGGGCCCAAACAGTTCTAATTTTGTTTCAACAGTCCACAGAACACTATCCCAAAACTTCTGTGGTTTGTCCACATGACTTTTGGCATACTGCAGTCGACTCTTCTTATTCTTTGGAGACAGCAAGGGGGTGCGCCTGGGAGTTCTGGCATGGAGGCCTTCATTACGCAGGGTGCGCCGTATTGTCTGAGCAGAAACTTCAGTACCTACATCTGACAAATCTTTTCTCAGTTCCTCAGCAGTCACACGGGGACTTTTCTCCACTCTACGCTTCAGGTAGCGCACAGCAGTCGAAGTCAGCATCTTCTTTCTGCCACGACCAGGTAGCGTTTCAACAGTGCCCTTTGCCTTGAATTTGCGAATGATGCTTCCTATGGTGTCTCTTGGTATGTTTAACATCTTTGCAATCTTCTTATAGCCATTGCCCTTCCTGTGAAGAGTAATCACCTCTTCTCTTGTCTTCCTGGACCATTCTCTTGACTTCACCATGTTTGTAACCACACCAGTAAATGTCTAGAAGGAGCTGAGTATCACAGTCATTTTAAAGCTGCCTAATTGGTGCTTATTAGGCTTTATTGCTGCTCCCTGACATCCACAGGTGCTTTCAATACCTGATTGAAAACACTTCAATGGACCTCTGTTCTTCAGAGTGGTAGTCTTTAAGGGGTTGAATAATTGTGTCAATGAAGAATTCACAAAAGAAACATTTACTACTGTATTACAAAACCAATTGATGTCATTTTAGTTGCATATGCTTCTTTAAGAAGTCCTTGTAGGATTTCATTCTGAATTCAATTACAAATGTACTCTAAATTCTCTAAAACCATTTACAGCATTGGGGGGTTGAATAATTTTGAACACAACTGTAAATAACCTTGATTTCACTTGATGTTTAAAAATCAGTTGCAAGACAAATCCAGTCAGGCGAACTCTAGTGTTGCTGAAAATAAATCTGCATTTCAGAAGGAAAAGGGACCAAAAACAAAACTGGAAAGAAAAAACTGCATTTTAAAGACATTCTCAAACACATATCTTCCATGTTTTCCCCCTAATCATACCATTTTCTAGCTTTGTTTCTATTTAAGTGGTGTTTTGCTGGTAGGCCTGCCTACAGTGAAACTTCATTCGTCCAATGTTAATCATCAAATATGTTCTGATATGTTGCAGTTTCATTTCACAATAACATCCTGCCCTAATTTGCCAGTACAATACACAAAACTGCAGCACAATGTGAAACAGTCAGGAGATATGGCATTTAATGTACTGATTTGTGAAAATAATGTTTGGATCAATGAGATTTGATTGTGGGCAGAATGTAACGGCAAAGAAACTAAGCGATCATCAAAATTTTCTGTTGCTTGTTGCGATGATTAAAACAAAAAACTCCAATTAACGTGTTTTTCACATCTTTGGTTACGACTTAAAATGCAGTTAACTCTCCAATAAAAGATCACTGCAAGCCAAAATAGTCCGAATAATAAGCATAACAGAGGAAGTATCTATGAAAACTGTAGTTTTTTTTATCTACTAGTTGTTTTAATCAAACACTTGAATATGTAAAGCAGAATGGGGGAAAGATCAAAGAGAAAGGCCATAGGGCACTCATATGTAGAGTTGGTGTAGAGCGAAGAGTCTTCCTGGTACATTAATTAATTATTGAACCACAAAATACCCTCCAATGTGACTTGTAAAGGGAACCATGTGCAGGAGGAACATTTTGGGGGGGAAATGTGTGTCGGTTTGGCACATATATGGCGTGCGTGTGTTAAATGATTTAAAGGAAAGCCCAGAGAAAATAGTATGTGTGGCACTTCGCTCTGTGTTTAGGATGTAAGTAAACCAATGAGTGTCTTGTGTTTCAGCAAGCAAGAATTAGTTTAAAGAGTCAAAACGTACCTTAACCCACCACAGAGAGGGGAGAGGGGCTAAAGGCCTGATAAATCCATGTCAGCAGGGCCAAAATGATCTATCACCTTATTCAAACAAACTATCTGTTCACTGACACTCTCGGGCAGATGTTGTGTGTGTAAATAGTGTCAGCACAGCTCCCCCAACCTTCATCACTCTTGTCTTATCTCGTCTTTCTGTCTTCTCCTCATTGCATGTGGAATAGCCAGAATATCCCATTGCACTCACAATCCCCTTTCTGTTGTATTGGAAGGTTTGTCGCAGTTGAAGAAAGGAATAGATAGCTGGGTTTGGAAAGAAGAGATTAAATGGACAGAAGAACAAGAAGAAAAAAGGTTAGAATTGATGGAGAATGTAGACATTGAAGAAGAGGACAAAAGAAGTAGGTTGAAAAAACACTAAAAAGATCTCTTTAGTATCTCAATTGTATCTCCAAGACAGCAACAAGATTTTATGAAGAAAATAACCATACAAAATAATTCCATCTTGTGCCTCAGTCTGCGAATACGAAAAAAAAAATGCTTTGACAATTATCTACTTACAATGGAGAAGAATGATCGTTGTATTTGCAAACTATATATGGTTTATGGTAATTTAAAGGGGACCTATAACGTCCCTTTTACAAGTTGTAATTTAAGTCTCTGGTGTCTCCAGAATGTGTCTGAAGTTTCAGCTCAAAATCCCCCACAGATCATTTGTCAAATTTGCTCCTATTTGGGTGTGAGCAAAAACACACTTTTCATGTGTGTCTCTTTAAATGCAAATGAGCTGCTGCTCCCGGCCCCCTTTCCAAAAGAGGGCAGAGCTTTAACAGCTCATGGTTTGGTTCGTCTCAACAACAACAAAACTGGAGAATCTCAAGCAGCCAAAATGAGGATTGTCAGTAACATGTTCAGCCTTACATTGTTCAAACCGGAGTCGACACTGATGGAGAGACTCAGGAAGATGTTACTACTTTTAGAATGAAACTGGACGTTTCTGAACGGTTAGTGGATAAATTTATGCAGTTGCTGTGGAGTTGATTCAACTCATCACTAGCATGTGCCGTCATGTTAATCTTTTGTGGAAATCCAGTGTTGAATTGACCCTCTTTTGTGAAGCAGTCCGGCGTAAAATGACGGCATCAACAACACACCTTTGTTGTGTGTTCTTGGGGGCGGGGTTTATGTAAATTATAGGGTTAGTGATGTCACTAACCCCAGAAGAAGCTCCTTGTAGTCCCTACCAGACGTTTGTTGCAGACATTGTTTATCCTCTAACAGCAAAATTACAAACTAACTAAAGTTAAAAAAGTGAAATGAGTGGAACACAAACTTCCAGAATATTCAGCTCACGACTGTTTATAAAAGTTTGACGTTAGCATTTTGCTAAGCTATCATTACGGTACTCTAAAAAGATTAAAAATTCATACATTTTGGGTGAAACAGTCCTCTTTTTTGGTTGACTAAAACATTTTATTTTACATGAAAATTTGCTTCAAAATCTTTCAAAGCAGGGCAAAATAGCTCTGAGGTAGTTAGATATCTACCTTAACCAATTGCTAAAACACCAAAGACTGCAATCAAAAGAGATTTTAAGAACTCAGAAAACTCTTTCAAGACCAAATTAGCTAAACTTTCATGTCCACATTAACTTTAGCTCTGTTCCATGTTGAGAAAAGAGAAAACAAAAAAACAAGATGGTTAGCTGGTCTTCCTCCCTGCCCATAGATGGTTTAGCAGCTGCTTTGAGGGGTTTTGGGCTCTTCTTTAGATGGTCAGGCTGGTCTTAGCTTGGAGACCAGCAACATCCAGCCTAAACCAGCATTTTTTTTTTTCCAGGAGGGTTAACAATTGTATAATTTTGATCTATTTTAATATCTTAAACCCTAATGAGACCTCCATGGAGTCTCCTGAGCTCTAAAAGAGCAACCTCTGAGCAATGAATTTTTCCTCTGGGCAGGAAGGAGAGTGTAGATAGTGGATGAATAACGGAGGGCAGGACCTAGCAGCTCTTTGGGAAGCTGCCTGCTCTACCTCTCTCACATTCCTGGCTTATGGGTTTCAATCAATACCCGCTCCCTGTGGTCGCCCAAAGCAAGCTGTTTGAAAAGTCAGAGTAGCATGAAATGGCCTTTATTAAATTACTGCGATGGACACATTTAGAACATTCTTGTATTAAGAAAAGCAAGCTCACCAATTAGAGGAGTGAAGCATTAATAGCTCAGAGATGATTTGGGTTTGTGATTAGAGATTCAATTTTTGATTACGGTTCTGTGGTGTATGTTTCACTATATAGACTATAGATGTTTCACATATAGAAGTACGTTACTAGGATTGCATTGTGGGACGGGTGTTTGAATATGAGGGTAGGTAAGTTAAGTCTTTATATGAAACAAACAAACAAACAAAAGTAAAATGAATGCAAATGCAAAAGCAAAGATTTCCCCATTTTTCAATTTAGAAATGGTGAAGAATGTAGGAGTGGGCAGAAAAGAAGAAGGTTTAAAAAATATAGAATATATTAATGTAATACATACAGAGATGGAAGTTTGTTTCCACCATGAAATGAAAAATAAAAAAGGTAACTGCAACTTTTAATCTCACAATTCTGACTTTTTTCCTCAGAATTGTGAGATATAATGTCAGAATTGTGTGATATAAAGTCAGAATTGTGAGACTGAAACTCACAATTGCATGTTATAATGTCCAATTGTGAGGGAAAAAAGACTGACATTTTTTCTCAGAATTGTGAGATATAAAGTCAGAATTGTTAGATATAATGTCAGAATTGTGAGACTGAAACTCACAATTGCATGTTGTAATGTCCAATTGTGAGGGAAAAAAGACTGACATTTTTTCTCAGAATGGCGAGTTTATACAGTATACACAATTCTGACATTATAACTTGCAATTGCATATTATAAAATCATAATTGCGAAATATAAACACACAACTCTGAGAAAAAAGTCAGAATAGCGAGTTTAAATAATGCAATTCTGACTTTATGACTCAATTGTGAGTTTATATCTCGCAATTCTCAGAAAAAATTCAGAATTGAGTTATAGAGTTGCGAGATAAAAACTTGCAATTGCAAGCAAAAAAAGTCACTGAAACTACTTTTTTATAAATTTTATTTAGTTGTAGAAACAAGTTTCCATATACAGATATGTTGGCAAAATATTATGTGAAAAAATAACAACATTTCAAGACATTAATAATGCACTAACAAAAATATGAATATATATGTTTGAATATTTTCACATCAAATGAAATGTTATTAGATGTGTCTTTCATTACAATAAAACTGACTAAAATTAATTATGACATGACAAATACTGACTAAATTTTTGTCAAAAGTCAAAACTATGACTAAAACTACAAACTATGCAGAAATGAACACTATCGGCTGACCGTTTCAAAGAAACGTCCCAGTACTTTAGGCTATAGCAACAGCAGTGATTTGACCTCATTTAATTATTAAGCGTTCTACACCATTAATTTATAGTCAACTTTTTCTCCATTTCCCTATATTCCAAAGAAATCAAAGGCTATTTTTATATTTTTTACAGCCTTGTCCTTTAGTTCTGCTGGCAGCATACCTCGAGCATATTTCAATCTCCAAATCAAACCAAGACATCTGGGGAAACGCTCCAGTACGCAACACAGAACAGGTCTATTTCTAGAGCATAAATTTGCTTTAGCTCCGGGAAGATGCCCAAAACAGATCTCACTTCTATATACAATCTCCTGTGTGGATGAATATTGCGTTACAGGTGCGCGCATCTTTTAAAACCCGCTCGGCGCACTGTTGGTCTGTTTGGCCCTCGGCAACTATTGAGTGCTTCTGTGAAAGACGTTTTTAATATAAATTATTTACTCCACAAAGACGCACCGAGCACCTCCCTTGCTCCTAATTTTACAGCTGGTCAAGCAGAGCTACAAGAAGTAACCCCTGGTCATGTTTTGCAGAGGGAATTGCTTTCCCGGCACTCCTCTCATTTACATTGCCATAGAACAAAGTGTGTTATGATGTGTGCAGAAAACAGCTATCCAGGACCGAGGCAGCGGAGGTGATTATTGGCATCTGTCTGCCCAACTCTTTATTTACCAGTGCTTTCCTTCCCTACCTCAGGCATGATGCAGGTGCGAGAGAAAACAATCTGCATTTGATTGGTCGTTTGTTCTACTGACCCATAAACTTGTTGCATATCTCTGCGAGAGCGTTTGCACGTACAACAATCAAAAACCAGCTCATTATGCTGCAAAAACTCATATTTACATAAAATTGCCAGTTTTTACTTTGAAATGCAAATCGATGTGTGCATGATTAGAAAGCAGATAAAGGCAAACCTGTCTGAAAATGTTGATTGGGTATTAAATCTAATGAAAAAAGCACTGCTGAAAATGTTTAACACTTTATGAACTAAGAATGAACAATACTTCCACAGCATTTATCTTAATTAATGTTAATTTCAGCATTTACTAATACGTTGTTAAAATCAAAAATTGTATTCGTTAACATGAGTTAGTGCACTGAACTAACACGACTGTATTTTAATGATCAAATATTAAAATAATAATAATAAATACTGTATTATTGCAATGCAATGCATTAACTAACAGGAATTAATAAATGGAACCTTATTGTAAAGTCTTTCATTTTTAGTTAATCTTTAATCTTGAATTATTAGCAACATTTTATTGTGCTCCAGTGTGTTTTATAAATCAAAACGAGAAAAGTCTAACCAAACTATCGTCCAAAGCTTGACAAGAAACACAAAACAAACTAGACTAATAATTCGAAGAATTCACCAGACAAACCACATAAAAACAAACAAACCAAGACAAAGACGAGAGGTAAACACTGGGGTGCAAATACACCAGAACTAATGATAAAACAAGGCACACCTGGACACCATCAGTTTGGGGTTAGCAAACAAAAAAAACAAGACAAGAACATCAAAAACGAACTTAAAAGTGGAAGCCAAAAGGAAAATATCAAAATAAAACTGTTGAGAACACAACAAAACATCCCCAGATCCCTTACACACAGCAGCACTGTGGAATGAGCCGAATGTGTTAGTTTAAGTTTAAGAGACCTGGTTCTACAAACTTTGCAATTTTTTTCTCTCTTTGGGTTGGGTTGAACAGAGATTTAGATAAAATACATATACATGTATATACATAATTCTATACGAACAATAACTATGCTATTCTGAGGCACTAAGATGCCATGTACACATGGTATGAAGCAATCAGAAGTGGACATAACTACTAATGATACATTACTGTTGTCATCAAATTACTTACACCACATTGGAAGGTAATCAGAAACAAACCTGTCAATCAACCGCAGTGCTCAAACCACAGTCTATGGCTAAAACAAGCATTTTAAATTGCAACTTAAAAGGATAGTTCACCCCCCAAAAAAAGAAAACTGTCATCATGTTGATCCAAATCTTTAAGACTTTCATTCTTCTTCAAAAACACAAATGAAGATATATTGATGCTTCAAAAAGTTCATAAAGTTCATTCAAGTATGAATTCGGCCAAGTATGGTAACCCATTTGTCCTCTGCATTTAACCCTTCCAAGTTAGTGCACACACATTAGAAGTGGTGAACACACACACACGCACAGAGCCTCTTGCTCAAGGGCACCTCAGTCATTTCCTGCCGGTATTGAGAATCGAACTTGCAACCTTCTGGTTACCATTCTGATTTTCTCACCATTAGCCCATGATAAAGAGTTTATAAAACTTAGTGCTTAAGTTCAAATTTGAAGAGACTTGATCGCTTCATATGGTGAACAGATTGAATTTAGCCAATATTAACATATAAACATTGATCAGAGAACATAAACAGAAGCTCAACCGAACCTGCTTAATGTGTTAGAACAAACCTCACTGGTTTTTTGCAGAAGCTCAAATGTGCTGCGTAAGAGGCCGTTCACATATCTCGTCTTTTTCGCGCTCAAATTCATTATTTCATTATTTCACACTGCGCATGCAGTGTGTTTGTCGCATCGAGATGAAAAATTCTCAACTTTTCAGAGTGCTGCAAGCTCACCGCAGATCATGTGACAAAAACCAACCAATCAGCTTCGGCCTTTCTGTAACAAAACATCGAAAGCTCAGCCGAACAGCTGAACATGGCTGTACAGGGTGGTTGTTATACCGCATCTCCATAAATATGTCTAGTAGTAAAGCTAATGCAAGGCCTAAAAAAAATCTATTTATCATTTACACATTTGGCAGACGCTTTTATCCAAAGCGACTTACAAGGGGAGTAGTTAGGTGCCTTGCTCAAGGGAACTTAGTCACAGTATCAAAGGTGGAGAGAGAGCTGTTCATTCACAATCCCCACCTTCAATTTCTGCCGGCGTGGGAATCGAACCAGCAACCTTCAGGTTACAAGCCCAACTCCCTCACCACTAGGCCAGGACTACCCATGACTATCCTTTGCTGACGGCCCCTAACACATGAGAATGAACCTCATTGTTTCTCGGACGTCAAGCAAGAAGTTTAAGCTTCCGTTAACCACAACTGATTTGAGTTGATGAATGTTTACATGTGAATAAAAGAGATAATTCAATCTGTTCATCGTATAAAGCGATCGAGTCTCTTCAGAAAATTTGGACTAAACCACTCAATTCATATGGATTAGTTTTACCATCTCTTGATGATGTTTTTGAAGCATCAAAGTGTGAACAGCTGTCTATGGAGGGACAGAAAGCTCTCAGATTTCATCAAAATGATCTTTGTTTGTGATTCAAAGATGAACGAAAGCTTGTAATAAAACGAGAATCAACACTGGCTTGGCTTTTCAGAGATTGCAAGAACCGGGGTATTTGAAATGTTGCAAAAGCGACACGGAGATGGTGTTTTTATTTCTCAACTGGTGAGGAAGGTATTTTATTGAGCAGATAAATTGCAATATATAGCTCTCAAACAGAATTAATTGTAAAGCATTATGTGTTGTAGCGCTGTGCTGGAATTTGACTCAAGGATGTACCTATTAATGGCTATAGCAATAACAATAACATCTTCAGCTGAACATGTTAAACTGGGTATATCTTTTAAAGGATCAGTTCACTTTAAAATGAAAATTATACCATGATTTACTCACTCTCAAGCCACCCTAGGTGTATATGACGTTTTTCTTTCAAACGAACACAAGTTATATTAATAATCACCGTCATGCTCCAAAGCTTTATAATGGCAGTGCACGGAAACTGTTTGAAGCCAGCCATCATAAATGTACTCCACACGGCTCTACAGGGTTAATAAATGCCTTCTGAAGCTAACCGATGCGACTGTAAGAAAAATATCCATATTTCCATAGCAAAATAACTAGCTTCCGCCAGACTGCCTTGCGCATTCAACTCACGAAAAAGTTGAATACGGAAGGTGTAGCGTAAGCGCTTTAAACCGAGAGGCGTTAGAATTTCTTCCTAAGTTTATAATGCAAGGCAGTCTGGATGATTTATCATTTTTACTCCACAAATCTAAAAACATTGTGTCCACAAATCTCTCAAATAGACACAAAAAACCTTGATATTAACGTAATACAACTCATTTAATTTAACCTCAAAACTTATTAGACTGATTAAATCTCACAAATGTCGATATTCAGATAAGCATAGCCATTCATCTAAAGTGTTGAGATGAGATTTTGTCCAGTCTGCAACCAAGGGAAAATATGGGCATCCTATATTTACTCTTATTGTGCCATACCTTTTATGTCACCTATATTGGAGTTAATTGTGCTTACTTGTGCGCTTTACCCAAGGACTATTATTATGGCATTTAGAGTTGCAAATCCTTAACTTGTGGTGTTCCACGTTGGTTTAGGAAGCTAGCTATGTAGGCAGTGAGGCAGCTTACTAGGTTTTGGAATGTCAGGTACGTACAAACTGAATCTGAGTTCCCTTTTCATATCTCGCCAGCAGCTGTTTGTGAGGTGAAGCAAACACATCTACTATCTCCATCCTTTGTTCTGTTTCCTCCCAAAAGCTTCTGCTAGATAAACAAGCTCTGTAGACAAACATAACCCCCCAGAGTAGATTAGATAGCAGCGCTTTACGCTGGCACACACGGGCCCGTCCAAAACTGGGGAAGCAACGCTGAGAGGAGCCAGTTCAGGATTGAGAAACGTCTGGCCTCCTTCCAGGCCGCGAAAGAGTGTTGAGCGAGACTTGGAACGGCGCTGGCACCCTCCTAGCTTGATGGATGTGTAACGCTTCTTTACCGTGCGGGGAGAGCATCAGACAGCTGTACAATTGTCTCAGGACATCCGAGAAGAGAAGAAAAGCCTGCCAGAGTCATCAGAGGATGCCTCTGTCCATGCTGCACACGTCTCATCCAATTCTCTTCCCGAGCCTCAGTGCTTTTTTTTTTTTTTTCCACGGGAATCCAGCAGAAGTCTCACTTGAAACGCACTCACATACGCCGCTGCAATCCGTTTGAATGATAAGGCTTTCCTAGACCGTGACGGAAGGGAGGAGAAGATGCTTAGGGAGCTAGAACTTTCCAGAATGATCTCCTGATAGTGATGCGGTTGGCTTTATGGTTCACTCTTATAGTAATGCCATTGAAAGCAAACGACCCAAGGAGGAAATCTCATTGAGAAGCGTTATGGTTTTCCCCAGAAACATGGGCGGTTAAGCTCTTTGATGAGGAACACAAGAAGGCCATTTTTAAATTATGCTTTACATTTTATGGAACGATGTTTTCAGATGCGAGCCTCTAATTTTTAACGGCAGGTATTAGATGGATGGATTTTGTCACGCTAATATCAGAATAGGAAGAATGGCATTATGCAGCGAAGCAAAAACGTAAACCTCACAAGAGAAGTAATAACGCTTTAACTGTATACAGACCGCTGCATTATTTATGGACTCAACTTTCAGCTGCCACACACCAAAGTGTTCTCAATAATTTATCCCCATGGAGACACATGTCAACTTGTGCAGTTGGACACCTCATGAATTTCAAATAAATCATGCAAAACAAAAAAAGAGCCATCATTAGCGCTGCTTAAAAAAAAAACTGCTGTGCTAAAATATTAGAAGACGGCTAACAGGGTTTGCTTTCATGCAGCAGGATTGGGATTTGATGATATATTGAGATCAGTTAAAGTACATTAATAATGTCATATTTTATATTAATACTTTTCAAAAGTGCACATTCACAGAGACTGACACGCTGCGTGAAATGATCCGTGTTAGAAACAATAACATGTATGAAAAGCCGTAATGTTGTGTTTAAATTTCCAAGGCAGCGTGTGTGTGTGTGTGTGTGTGTGTGTATACATGGCCAAAAAAAAAAAAGTTTGGATTTAAATAGGCAAATAAGACTATGACTGGATCATTATTGCAGTGATTTTTATGTTTCTAGTATGTTATATGTGGAACAGTTCTTTTAACCCTAAAAGATGGAGTGTAGATTTACATCTCTTAAACAACCCCGTAGGAAGACGTATCATGGCCATATTTCTGGATGAAAATGTCAAGATTCATCAGGCTCAAATTGTGAAAGAATAGTTTGGGAGGGAGAGTGAAGAATCACTTTCACACCTGAATCGGCTCGTCGAGTCCTGATCTTAAAGTCATTGTAAGTCTTTGGGTTGTGCTGGAAGAAACTTTACAGAGTGCTCGACTCTTGCATTATCAACACAAGATCTTGACCAAAAATTGACCCACAACCATAAATTTTTAGTTACGGTTGTTTTTTTTTTAATTCCTGGAAATAGAAAAACCACCCAGTTCACAATGTCAGCAAAAAACACACGGGTTTGTGAGGACACTCCATAGGCGTAATGGTGTTTATACTGTACAAACTGTACATTCGATCCCCCCTCACCCCCCCTACCCCTAAACCTACCCATCACAGAAAACATTCTGCATTTTTACATTTTTAATAAAGCATTTTGATATAAAGCTATTTTAAATATAAGGACTCATGAAATGTCCTCATAAAACATGTTTATGTCGTAATACCAGTGTAATACCCATGTGTTTATACAGATTTGTGCCCACACACACACACGTTGGGTTTTCATGTTTTATGGGGACATTCCATAAACAATGATTTTTTTATACTCTATAAACTGAATATTCTGTCCTCTATACTTTATTATTCACATTAGGAAAATTGTCTCTGGCTTCACCGTACATTATCAAATAAATACACAGCATGAAAAAGCATGCAATACACAATTTATATGAGGAAAAAAACTATATTAAAAATTATTATTATTAGTTGGTCTTCTATCACAAGATATTGTGGACTAAGATTGGGTAGGTTTTTATATTTCAGGAATGGGTGAAAAAAAAAAAACAATTATACAGTGATATACTGTTCCCAGAATATGAAATTATTTATACTGTGATATATTCACACTGTGGTATTTTGGTCACACCTCCCATCCCTATTAGAGACTAAAGGATTGAGTCACAAAGGTCACGCCTGTTATAGGAAGACTTATAGTCTCATATGTATCGGATCGGTGGATATGAATATGAATTATGCCCAAACCCATCTGATTATGCATTTAATGTATAATCTAGATGAGAACAGGGGTTCCAAATGGTCCAGCAATACCACTGATATTTCTATATTTCAATGTTTTTTTTTTCTTGGCTAAAAGTGAGAGCAATGAGAGCAATCTCTATAAAATGATTACTAAAAATGAAATGTTCAAAAAAAAAAAAAAAAATCATGGAAGTTCACTAAACAACTATAGTTATATTTATTTTTAATTTGTTGTTTTGGAAGCTGCTGGCGAAAAGCCTTTTACCCCTTTATCCAGAGTTGGTGTTGGTATCAGATTCCTACTGTAAAATTGTTGTGCACTCTATGAAAGCACAACACTTCACTCTGATACTTTTCTCTCTATAGATTTCATATAGATTTGTAACAGTGCAGAGTCGAAGTTGAGCTGGGGAATTGAAGAATAATGATTTTCAGTTCATAGAACACGGTCAACAAATGTCTGAAACTAAACTCAAGTTCTCCATCACTTACGTTTCAATAGATCCTGTTCATATTTCCAGAAGCATAAACAATGACCTCATGGCTTCTTCATATTTACAGTAATATCCATATTCCATAAATATTTACTAAACAGTAGTACATTTCATGTTCACCTTAGAAAGCAATAAGGGCACAAGGTTGAATCTGAAGGTGAGGTTGTTGGTGTTAATGCATTTGTAAGTGTACATGCAGGTAGGAGGTTGTATGGTAACTCTTCAAAGTCATTCGCTAATTGTGTTTTAGCAGGCATTCTCCCAGCTCCACCATCCTACATTTGGATTACTATAAAACTGTTTAGCATTTGACCTAAATAAATCATTTAGATCATTAGGAACTGGGCCGTTTTACAGCAGTACAGCTCAAGGAATCAACACCCTGATTCAGAACTGGCGCATAAATCATGCTGACCCTGTCGCTGTCCGGATAAACATATTTCAGCCGCTGGTGCTTTAGAATGCAATAAAATGCAACATATCTCCTCCAACCTTCTCTCCGTGTATCTGAGAATTTCAACTTGCTATGACATAACGTCCAGTTGAAATCTTCACATAAGCTGCGTCGGAAACCGCTCCCCTATATAGTCCACTAGATCGGGTGTCGGTCATTTTGTAGTGGTCTCCAAATTCTTCATTCACTACCAGGGCTGGGTAGGTTACTTTTAAAATGTATTTCACTACAGATTACAAAGTACATGCTTTTAAAAGTCATTTGTAACGGATTTTGTTACATTACTCAAGATTAGTAACTTAATCTAAATACTTTAGAATACTTTGGAATACTAATAAGTGTGGAACAAGCACAAAAAAGGCAATTGCCTTTTTCCCTCAGAATTGTGTAATATAAAGTTGCAATTGTGAGTTATAAAGTCTGAATTATGAGAAATAAACTCACAATATTGATAAAAGTCAAAATTAGGAGATATAAACTCAGATACTAAATTCACAATTGCGAGAAAAAAAGTCAGTATTTCAAGTTTATATCTCCCAATTCTGACTTTATAACTTGCAATTGTGAGTTTAAATCTCGAAATTCTGAGAAAAAGAAGTCAGAAGTGGGAAATGCAAACTCACAATTGTGAGGGGAAAAAACAAATTTAGAGAAAAAGTTGCAGTGACATTTTTTACAATTATAAAATGACTCACAAACAACGATCACAAAACATGAAAACAGTCGAAAACATGAAACTTAACTCTGCTTTTTCAGACGGTCAGAGTCAGAGAATCACCAATTGCTGTTTAAATGACATTAAAATTCAAAGTAATCACTTTGGTAATCTAAAATACTTTTCAGATGAAACTGTAATCTGATTACCACCAATTTAAAATGTAACTGTAATGAAATACAGTTACTCAAATTTTGTATTTTAAATACACACAATTCTTAATGATTTCGAGTGTATATTCGATGTAGTGAAGCACTATTTCCCAAAATCCAATGCGGAGAGGACTGAGAGCGCGTGTGTAATCCAGAGATTACTTTACAACGTTTTTATTTCTGCTTTAACATTTATTTCTATTTTATTTATTTACCTTTTTTAAAATAAATCATTACTTGAATAAAACCTACTAAAATATAGAGAGACATTATTATAAAAATGAAATTATATTAATAAGGTAAAAACTATTTATTATTTTTATAATAAAATATATTATGTAGGCATTAACTCAATTTAATGTGTAACAGCAAGGTGTTTAAATTTGTGGCATTGTTGTTAACTCAAACTTTAAGAGATGATAATTTAGTGGATGATTTAGAAATATTTGTTAATCATCTGTAGTGTATTCATTCCAAATTATGTAATCATAACGGTCGCCTGAGGCCGCTAAAAAAAACTTTATTTCATGTATTTATTATTTTTTAATAATGTGTGTTTATTATAGTATTTAATGATTATGAAAACATTAACGGTATGTATGATTACTAAATAAATAATCATTATGATTCTTATTGTTATTAACATTATTTTATAATGTAAGAAACATGTAGGATAAAAGTAGTTTCATCAAGCCGTTTCTGCGACAGCTCCAGTTCTCCGACACGTCACTCTTTGCAGATATATTGCACTCAAATGACGTACAAGTTTTTAGATAATATAAGAAGTTGCATCATTCTGACTAGCTCATAGTCTAAAAGCATATTAAAGGATCAGTTCACGTCAGAGTTAAAAATTTCCTGATGATTTACTCACCCCCATGCCATCCAAAATGTTCATGCCTTTCTTTCTTCAGTCGAAAAGAAATGAAGGTTTTTGCGGAAAACTTTCCAGGATTTTTCTCCATATAGTGGACTTCAGCAGTTACCAAAGAGTTGAAGGTCCAAATCTCAGTTTCATTGCAGCTTCAAAGAGCTCTACAAGATCCCAGACGAGGAATAAGGGTCTTATCTAACGAAGCGATCGGCCATTTCCTAAAAAACTAAAATTTATATACTTTTTAACTAGAAATGTTCATCTTGCACGAGCTCTGTGATACGCCACGCATTATGCAATCGCATTGGAAAGGTCACGTGTGATGTAGGGGGAAATTGGCTTTTGGAATTTCTGTCTCCATGTGCACATTCTTTACGTTCACAGTCCAATTTCTATATGGTCGACAGCCCATGCGACACTTTCAGTGCACACGGACCTCCATTTACCAAAGTAGATGGAAGGCGACAAGTGCTGAACCCTAAGCCAAATCCTCCACTGCTGGGTCCATTTAATCTACACATGGAAATGAAGCCGGTGTTACACGGCCCACTCCGGAGGAGGTCACTTGAGAACTAATCAGACGGATCCATTTATTCAGCTCCCCAAGAAGCATCTAGTGCATAACACTATGGCAAATGCTCTCCATTCTGTGCTCACTTACCCATGCTCAATTTTATCAAATGAGTCTGAGGGATCAGACCAGATTCTGCGCATGTTTACATAGATGAATCCTGAATGTGTGACGGTAGTAAGGTGTCTCATCTGACAGGCCAGTTTAAACGAGACGGAGAAGAACATTTAACCTCAACCCTATTTAATGCAAGGAATAACTGCGTCTCCCACTATCTGGAAATTTCATACTGTCCTAGTCATCTGCTGGGGTCAGATATAATTTTCAATATTTTCCAATACATTAGAGTTAATACTCTGGCAGAGAAGTCTATCTGTGATGTCTTTAAACCAATATTTGTGATTAATCACCCGTCATTAATACTGATCTTATTACAAAATACGAATATATGCCAGATTGGATATGGTAATGGTCAGCTCATATAATAAAAGAAATGTCAGTGTGTGACTGGATAGAGATGACTATCGTTTTGATCATATTTCAAATGCAGTAATATTGCAGCTGACATTAAATTAGAATAGTCCGATAGCTTCTACAATTATTCCCCTAGAGCTAAAGGAAAAAATGTAATTCGTTTCATATTTTGGCAGTATTCCGTAAGTGCAAAATGATAACAGAACATATCAGCCGCTCACATCCGTCAACGCAACAACACTGCGGGAACAGAAAGTGACTTAAACGCATAAATCAGGAAACAAAATAACATCATGTAAAGTCGCTACATAAAACTGACAATAAGCATCTATTTCAAAACATTTCATGAAATGCACTTCTAAAGATGTAGTTTATTTTCACTGTTGCAAGTTTTAGCTTAAACTATTAATAGTGCTGATTTATAAAGTCAGAATTGCGAGATATAAACAATTCTGAGGGAAAAAAAACAATCTTGTTATAAAGTCAGAATTGCGTGTTAAAAACTCAGAATTGCAAGAAAATCAGAATTGCGATTTATAAAATTAAAATTGCAAGATATAAAGTCAGAATTGTGAGATATAAAGTCAGAATTTCAAGATATAAAGTCACAATGCGAGATATAAAGTCAGAATTGCGAGATATAAAGTCAGAATTGCGAGATATAAAGTCAGAATTGCGAGATGTAAAGTCAGAATTGCGAGATATAAAGTCAGAACTGCGAGATATAAAGTCACAATTGAGATATAAAGTCACAATTGCGAGTTATAAAGTCAGAATTGCGAGTTATAAAGTCAGAATGGCAAGTTATAAAGTCAGAATTACGAGATATAAAGTCAGAATTGAGATATAAACAATTCTGAGGGAAAAAAAACAATCTTTTATAAAGTCAGAATTGCGTGTTAAAAACTCAGAATTGCAAGAAAATCAGAATTGCGATTTATAAAATTAAAATTGCAAGATATAAAGTCAGAATTGTGAGATATAAAGTCAGAATTTCAAGATATAAAGTCACAATGCGAGATATAAAGTCAGAATTGAGATATAAAGTCAGAATTGCATGATATAAAGTCAGAATTTCGAGATATAAAGTCAGAATTGCGAGATATAAAGTCAGAACTGCGAGATATAAAGTCACAATTGAGATATAAAGTCACAATTGCGAGTTATAAAGTCAGAATTGCGAGTTATAAAGTCAGAATTGCGTGATATAAAGTCAGAATTGAGATATAAAGTCACAATTGCGAGTTATAAAGTCACAATTGCAGTCAGAATTGTGTTATAAAGTGAAATTGCAATTGAATTTGCAAATTATATCATCGGAATTGCAATTGAGAGATATAAAGTTAAAATTGTGAGATATAAACAATTCTGAGAAAAAAAGTCAGAATTGCGAGATTAAAAAAATTCCCTTTTTATTTATTATTTTTTATTTAGAGGTGGAAAAAAGCTTTCATATTGCTTCAATATAGAAACATACATTTTTTTAAATTAATTTTTTTATTTATTTTATTTATTTATTTTTACAGGTGAAAGAACGTTCACCATTCACGGAAACATTCTACAGTACAAAAGGTTCTTTATAGTGGAGAAAGTGTCTTTAAATTATTAAAATGTTCTTTACACTAATAATAAAAAAAAAGGTTTAAGAACTGTTCACACAACCTTTATTTTTAAGTGTTTAAGAAATACTTTTTTTCTGTACAAAAAAAACAACTCAGATATACATAATTCAAAATATGGGTGAAACGCCTTTGAAAAATCAGTACAGAAAACTTACATTGGTCTATATTTGTAAGGACTTTTCTTAAAGTGTACAATGAGAAGTAACAGAGAGAAACAGGGAGACTGGAGTTCTCTGGATTTATTCAGGTGTGCTTCATTCGTCCTTTCTATTTTCTGTCCATACTAGGGGTCCCCAAACCTTCCGCATTATATAATGGGTCGGCAGTGTAGCTGAACAAACTCCTGCTGCGCCATTACAGCACAATTTCATCATCTGGGGAGAAAATTATGACAGACAGCCATTGCATATTTTATTTCCATTTCATTTCACTTCTTTAATTGAGTCTGCACAGGTGAAGTCTAAAAGTTTTACCACAATTTTTGGAGTTTTACATTATATTATATTATATTTTTAAGCATTTACACTACATTCAAGCAATACATTCTTCTCCACTGATTAGATATAGTTCTTTTGATTTAGTATTATATAATATCTGCTATTTAATCAAATTACAATTGCAGTTCAGCGTTGTATTTCAAAGTCAGAATTTAAACAGGTATTTTAAAGGCATTCTCAACAGTATTCTAAAGAGTGCACGACCCTGTCTCTCTTTCGCTTTTCTCTTTTTTCTCTGTCATCATATCTGACAAAACATGATACATGAAACACCCGTTTAAGCTTGCAAAGTCATAGGACAAAGTCCCGTCAAATGGCATGTGAGCTTAGTCTTTCTCAATATTTGGGTGGAATGTATCAGTCTCCAGTGCTTTGTGACATATGATCTAGTGTAATAGCTCCACGTCCCTGAGGCACAGATGAATGATGGAGAGATGGAGGCATGACATTCAAAGACTGACAGATTGAGTGGCAGAGATTTGAGTATCTGATTATCTGCAGTTTTTTCACACAGATCAGGGGTGTCCATACACACGGAGTCATTCTGAATGAGAGCCATTCTACTCTTTGTTCAGTATTTCTCAATGGCATTATTTTTTTTTTGTCAGAGACAGGGACATTCCAAAATCATGGAAAATTCTGATTTATACAATTCGCTGAATGATCTTCATTTGGGGACTTTATCAGTAAATGTGAATACTTACAATTAATTGTGAATCATTTGATGAGTATATCTGCATAATCATGTAATTAATATGAGTTGTGAAAAAAATTTGAATAATAATTTGAAATAATGTAATTTAATTTAAATATAAAATATAATTAAAAATGCATATTTTAATTGATTGACAGATCCAATTAAAATTCTATAAATATAAAAACTATAAATAATAGTGAGTATAAACATATGCTGCGTCTATATAGTATGCGAAAAAGAGTATGTAGTATGTCCAAATACATAATATTCGAAAAACAGGAGGCGAGAAGTCCCCAGCTGACCTACTATTTCCAAAGATTCCAAAGTGCACATTTGATGGATACTTGACTATTCCATGAGGCCATGGGAGAGGATTTATGAATAGAAGTGCAATGGATCTTGGCAGGTCACGTGACAGTAAAAACATGGTAGAGTATGTCCGAATTTCATTCATGCTAGCCATATTCATACTATACAGTGTTGTCAAAAGTACTGACTTCTGACTTAAATGTGAACGATACCAGCATTTTCCTCTAACATTTTAAGCACTGTTGAACGGATTCTTAAATACCTGACTGGCCACTGTGTTCACGCACTCAACATATACGTCTGTGATTGGCCACAGAGTTCAACGCTTCAAAAGCATACTGTAAATAGACATCTTTGACCTTTCTTCACTGTGCACTTACACAAATACACACGGGGATGATTGAAAGCAGGCATTTATCAGAGATATATTAGGGATCCACTAATTTCAGGTACTCTTTCCCTGTTCCCACCCATTTCCGAAGCAGTGTCTCAGTGGTGCTATTAAAACATTCCGGTGCAAGCCCTCTACCCAGGTCCTACTCTCAACCCGCTCCGAGTTGGCCTCGAACCCTTGTCTTCCGGCATGGGAGTCGGACGCTCTAACAAGGAGGGTAAAGGCTGCAACCCCTAGTGTCTGAAAGCAAGTACTAGCTGCCCTCCGTTACACCAGCAACGCTGGCACAACCAATGACGATTTTTGGTGTGACCAATGGATGCGCTTCAAAGGATTCAGTGAGATTGATTTTGCATGTAAACCTGTGCATCTAGCATAACAGTCCAGCGATGATTGAGTGTTTTGAATGCTAGCATTCCCCCTGTGTCACAGTGATATTATACATGTTATCTATATTCACAGGCTGAGGTGTAATTTGGTCTCTAATCTGCTCATCTTTCCACTTTTAATGAAGTAGCCACTTCAGTGAGGAGAAACGGATGTCATCCATTTAGAATAATATTCATAATCATTTATTATTAAGATTGATTAATTTCCACAAATTCAGTATTATTCACTGATTAATAAACACTCTCAACTTCTTGAGGTGTCATCAATAAGAAGAGAAACATCTCTAAGTCACAGTAAGGTTATTACTGCTATAATTTGCACTACTGGAACTAGTTAAAATTCCAATGGAATACATTTTCATTAGCAGGAAATATTATGTGTTCAAACACATTGCTCATCTGACTTAACTGTTAATTTTTTATGATGCAATTTCATTTAAAAAATGAAAGTAGTCTACATATCTCTTACTTTTGCATTCTCATGCATTTATTTATCACAAAGAATCATCCTGCCTATTAGTCAATGTTGTTCCATGACTTTCTTTCTTTGCAACACAAACGAATCTTGAAGAACATCCTGGACACTCTTTTACATATTAAGAGAGTAGACTAGGGCTTTCAAGGTGGGGCTGTCATTGATTATAATAAATAAATACCATAAAAATATATTAAAAAGTATATTAAATTATTTAATATTCCACAAGTGCATTTTATTTTCAGAAGTCTTAAAGGCTGCACTCCGCTACTGGTTATTTCTGACATTTTGGCTGTGTGAGATTTGCCTATTTTGTTGTTGCTGGAGTATCCAAAAATGCGTAAAGGCTCCGCTCTCTTTTGGAAAGGGTGCGGGAGCAGCAGCTCATTTGCATTTAAAGGGACACACACAAAAACGGGCATGTTTTTGCTCACACCCAAATATGGTCAAATTTGACAAGCTATATGCTCTGTGGGGTACTTTTGAGCTGAAACTTCACAGACACATTCTGGACACTTATATTACATCTTGTGAAAAGGGGACATGATATGTCCCCCGTAAAATGGCTTTGGAGCACATATGCATTTAAGTCGTTATTCAATGTTAATCTCTGCATTAAGTGACCAGCAAGTCAGTGAATTGGACTCAACAACTGAATGAGCTAGATTTGTGAACAAATCATTCAGACTGCTTTTGTTAACTGGATCAACCAATTTAATGCAAAGATCGGATGATGATTACTTGAATCCAATGAATGTGTGAAAGAGAGCTAGGCCACATCCCTCCTACCCAGTTGACGTAGTGACCGCAGTGCTGTGCTTCCGCGTTTACGTCCGAACGCCGGCTCAGCTAAGCGAGGGAGACTGATAGGGGTGAGAAGAAATTGCTGAATAAAGTTATTTTTGTTTTGTTTTGACACACAAAAAGCATCCTCGTCGCTTCATTTTAAGGACTATTTTAAGGACGTCTTTACTACCTTTCCAGACCTCAAAAGGTGAATTGACATTGCTTTGGGGTTCAGAAACCCTCGGATTATATCAAAAATATCTTAATTTGTGTTCTGAAGGTCTTACGGGTTTGGGAAGACATGTGGGTGAGTAATTCATGTCTAATCCTGTAACGGTTCCATTCTGTACCGACCTGACCCAGCCGGTAAGGATGTGATTTTATTCTCCACTTTGGGGCTGATGACTGCTCTTTGGAATGTAATGCAAATGCATCAGTCATTGCCTTTTATAACGCAAGAATTTGAAAACATTATGGAGGCCGATCGGATATTTCTATTTTTAACTCATGTTTCCTTTGCTCAAATATTGCACATGGCCGGGTACAGAGAAACTGGTAGTCAGGTAACAGACAGGCGACCAATCCTGAGTGGTGACAAGAATACAAGAATTCCGGGCCGAGAACCATACCGTGTTGAACCAAGCTCAAGTGGAAATTTAACCGAAACTGATGCTTACTGTTCTTAGAACCATCTGGCTCAAAAGCGACTTTCGTTTGAAGAACATTTTGATAATGAACCCTTTGTGCTATGGAAAACTTCTTTTTGGCTGAACTATTCCTTTAACAAATCCATAGAATAGCACAGAACAATCTGTGTTAAAAAATTCAGTACAGTTCCTGCATAAACATCTAAATATTTATGTGAACCAAATATGAACTCGCTACAGTGTCATATTTATTTGGATTACATCTTTGACACAATTAATTTCTAGGTATAAATAGCCAGGGGATGTTTGCATGAAAATACAGCGTGCTGAAAACCATTACAAAGCACTGTGGTACATACAGCATTCACAGCCTGTGAACTCGATGGAAATCTCAGGATGCTCATCCTTCCCACAGTTCAGTCCTGTCCCGCCTCTTTCTGTCGCCGGCCCCAGAGTTGTCTTCACTAATCTCATAAGAAAGTTAACTTGATTAGACTTCAAAAATCCAAGGGTAAAACTATTGATTGTCTCCAGATGGAATTAATCTAGAGCGCAATTATGTGGAGGTCTCTTCTCGAACCATTTGTTTTAGTCCACAGCCTCCAAATCAGCAGACCCCATTTTGCAGATGCACACCGAGGAATGGGAGAAAAGAAAAACTCAATCCAATTATACAGATAAATAGGACTAACCATGCAACCAAAAAATTTGAATATGAGGTTTATGGGTGGGTCGATAAGCATTATCGTTTCACCCCTGCTGAAATTTACAGCATAATTTCAGATAACGCCAGAAGAGAAAGGATACAAATTGCACCGATAAATAGTTCAACATTAGACATTAACATATGGATTGTAAGGGACCCTGATAAGGGGGAGACATTTTATTAGAGGCGAGAAACATCCCATTAAAAGGCCTCACTAGGTGAATTATTTCCATAATTCATGCACTAGAGCGGCATCAGAAAGGTAAGGCTTCCATTGTGGAACGGGCAAATTGACTTTCAAAGGCCATTTCAATGAGGATTATTCTGACACAGGTGACTGCATGACTATAGTGAAATTATTTAATCAAATATGGGATTTGTTTTCCACATCAAGAAATCATTTTTCACTCGGCTGTAACTTAAAGAAATGTTTCATTAGCCAATGAAATTTTATTGAAAAAATAAAAAATAAAAAAAATTATATATATATATATATATATATATATATATATATATATATATATATATATATATATATATATATACATATATGATGAAAAGTGTATTGAAAAAAGTGTATATGAAAATGTATTGAAAAAAAAACTATTATTAAAACTATTATTATTTATTATTAGTTTAGTACTAAACTAACTATTACTATTAGTATAGTTTAAAAAAACTATACTATATATATATATTTTTTTTTTATTAAATATATAATATATATATTTAAATATTTTTTTTATTAATATTTTTATTACATTTTTGAATATATTTTTATATATTCAATTTTTGTGTACATTTACTACCTGTAACGTGAAGAATAATTACAATTTATTCCTGTGGTGGCTGAATTTTCAGTAGCCATTTCTCCAGTCTTCAGTGTCACATGATCCTTTGGAAATCATTCTAATCTAATCATTCCAAACTTTTGACCGGTAGTGTGTTTACCTCTGTGACAGAGACAGAATATTTATTAGCCACTTTCCTGTTTTAAAACACAGTGCTAAAGGAAAGAAAACAGCATTCGTCAAGCCGGTCTGCAAAGTGGCAGTTCACTGACTTTGCTTTTAAAAACAGGGGGACATTTTGAGAAACAGATTCTGGTCATAATTTTTTTTTTTTTTTTTTCGTTTCCATAATCAGCATCTGTGTCTTGAAATCGTAGCATCAATGATAAGCACCACAGCTTTATAACTCACAAAAACATTAGCATTAGTATACAACAGTAACATACACTGATTCATTCCTCCATGGCAGTTTCCTGAACCATTTTAATGAATAACAAAGCTAAATCGTTTCTATAATTCACACGGCAATGTCATTTTAAACATTGTTAGCTCTCCCGCAGATTTGATCAATATTACTTAGATTAACCTTCAATTTCCATACTTCCTCTTAAGACAGCTGCAACTGCTTTAAAGTCACATCCTTGTACGCCGCACAGGGAAGCAATTATGAATATGCGGCAGAGAAATATGACAACACGACCGCACAATCACCAAACACGGCTTTAATTGTGTACCAATGAGCTATTGCCTAATTGCTGGAGCCAAACTGAATCAGCAAACGAATTTATAAGGGCATTTAGACCCCAATTTCATTGGAAGCTTAATGATGTCGATCGATGGAGGCTGTGTATCTGAAGGACAAACACATGTTTTCGCTCTTCTTTTGCCTAATGGCTGTGTGCTTCAATCACACTCTTTAATCAAGTGAGACAGGACCGGTGTGGGCCGACTGCCAGACATGGCCGTGTTTTCTGAGATACAGACCCAGGAGAAGCTTCGGCAGCAGGTTGGCTGTAGTACAGATCTAGAATCAATTGCATCGCACCCATTACGAGGTACAAAAACACACAAAAAACTGCTCTCAGGATGTCTCCGTCACCTCCAAAACCCCATCAAGCTTCACCCTATCCACCTACACAATCCATTCTGTACAACTAGCTGGCATGACGTCCCCGTTCCCCTTGACTGCCTCCCTTGAATCACCTGCAATCTGTACACAATCCCCTTGAAGTCCCTCAGAGGAGCTTTTTACAGCTGCATGTCTCCATCCGTGATCAGGAATGAATGTGGTTTTCAATCACGTAATCAATTTGAGACATGGAGGGTGTGCGGGAGGTCATTTGAACATCGGCTGCAGCCATATTCCTTCAAGAGTACGGCCGTATGTTCTTCACGTGTAATATCGTCTTCGTGTCCATCGGCACTCTAATACTGAGCAGGCTCGCTCGAGCACATTGCGGGGTCACACGTATTTCATCGCAATGCTGTCACTCTCCAAACATCTGACCGTCTATACTCACCAAATGAAAGAGTCCAGAGCTCTTTCTTCCTTTGGACGTTTCTCCATCACTGTTAAATCCATCTCAGGAGGCACCAGAAGACAATCTTGCTTGATTTCATGCGTACAGTAACTACGTACCAGATGTCATCCGTAGTCCAGGTAACATCAACAAAGACCGTGATAAACACAAGGCCTTCATGAAACACGAGCAGAATTCATTCTGTGAATGATTTTTTAGGTTCTGTTTGTGTTTTATGAAGAAGCAAATGATAATAATCTGTTGAAGCCAACGTGTCTGTTATGTAAAATGATATTACGTTGCTTATTGCACATTTCGTGACACATTCAAGGTGAAATATCCAGTGAGTGGCACAAAAAGCATGTTTAGTTTTATCCAAAACAGATGAACGTGAATCTGACACTGCTTTATAATGTTTGGTACAGCACGTAACACGGTTCATAATCCCAAACGCACTAAAGTGTGAGCAAAAGCGAAAAATAATCTGCCAATGAAATCATAATTTGTAAGATAAACTCAAAAATAAACTCTGGAAACTGCAGTGAATTGTATATGTACAGTATAGGTACGTTTTTGGAGATGGTAGATGCATGTTTACCCAACGAGCCAATGTTGTAAAATTGACAAGGGATTTAAGCCCAGGAACGAAGGCACTGCCGAAGTGCATAACATGATTTATTAGTTCCCAGTAGGGATTCGTATATCTGTACCACATTGGTTATTGCTCAAATACTGGAGATTTTTTTAATTACTTGGTATTGATTTAATTGTACAAGCTCAATTCCCCAGTTTTTACATTAATATTAAAAAAAAGCAATAAAACTCATAATATTGATTGAGAACATTGTCTTAAAACGCTGAAAAAGAAAAAATATGTTGCTCATGCTGTTCTTTAGCACATTTTGAAAAAAGGTTAACCCGCAATATTGACAATCTATGCATTTTTTTTTAGTTTAAAAATTGCGTTAATATTCACGTTATATTCAGTTGACCACATATTTGCATTTTCAACTAGATATTTTCTTACAGGGTAGATCAGGCGTAGCCAACCCTGCTCCTGGAGGGCTATCCTGTTGAGTTTAGCTTCAACACCAATCAAACACACCAAAACCAACTAAAAGTCTTTCAATTGACCCTTCGCTGGGAGTTTGACTGACAGGCAATCTGACCAATCATAACCCCGAATCCACCATTTTGTCTGACAAAGAAGTCAGGGGAGTTAGTGAACTTGAAAAATTGTGTGTACTCACGTCTTTCCGTGCTTGAAACGACATTCCTTCTGATGTTCATTCATGTTTATTTGATGCTATAAATGAACTAGTATGAAGAGATGATCGGTTCACGAGGAGCTCCAGCGATCTGTCACGACACATTAAAGAGACACTATGCGCTATTTATGGTTTAAACTTCTTAAAAAAAATGATATTTGAAGTATTTGAACCATCACGGTACAGACATCACGGTCCGGTGCAAATAGTCACAAGACAGGCGGTCACAGGCGATCCACACACAAATCCAGAAGGGGGCGTGCATGGTAATGCACCACTGCTTGCTAACTGCTACAACGAGAAGAAAGCACAGAAGAAAAACATCAACAAAACAGCTTGAGAATATTATCTCACGTAGCATTACATTTACCTCAGGCAAGTCATTTAGTGTCCACAGCATGTTAGTTCACTAGAGAAATGAACTCTAGAGCATAAATATATGCACTATATTAGTTTATTCATTATATTTACCTGTTATTAATGTCTTAATTATTTAATGTATGTTTAAATAAATTTGTCATGACAGTAACTGTGTAAATGCAAAAACATATATTCGTATCACATTAAGCGGTTTACCTAAAGTACACATAAAATACAGTATATATATATATAGTATTTTATGTATATATAATACGTTTGTCATACTGTACATTGTAATGCTGTGACGCAACAATTTACTTGTATATTAAAAAAAAGTGTTTTATTTTTAATATATTTATTACCCTTAAAAATCCCTGAGCCAGTAACAAGCTATAACTTCTCCTAAAGCTGCCATTTTGCACAATTATTTTTGCCATTGAGGGGTTGTTTGATAGCAAATCATTTCTAGAACCAACAGAGGATCTAGAAACCCACATAACCACCTTTGGTCCAACTTTAATGTTAATCATGTTGTGCAGGCCATGGGAGAATTTCTTCGAGCAGTCGTGACCATAGCGGCTGCGTACCCTCTATTGTAGGCCAGGCTATTCTGCTTCATGTAGGGAATATTGATGTACCACACTTTAATCTCTGCAGTCTGCTAAAGCCTTCTCCATGGTCAGTTTACTCCATGGGATCTGGAAATCCAGCAAAATGACATTTATGTGATAGGCAAGCTGCAAAACCTTTTTGTCAGGGGCCTAAAGATTGACAAAAAGACGAGAAAATGTAAGATAAAGTGCTTTGGAAAGAGTCAATTTAATTTATTCTCAATAGTCCTTTTGGCTGACAAAATGTTAAGATGAATGTGTCTGCTCTTGTTTTTGTGAACCCGCAGCATTAAAGGTTCAAATTATGCTGGGATCATAAGGACGGGAGGTAATGAAAAGATAAATCATTTGGAGTAAGTGGGAGGGATATTAAATTTTTCATGAGGGGTACATTCAAAAACACAGCACCCCCCCTGCGTATTCATATAGCTCGCACACAGAACCGACATGTTCTGCTGAATAATCACAATCTCTAATGAAACAATACAGAAAATGCGAGAATGCAGCGGCTGTTCTGAATTAACTGGTTGAAATGTTTCTCACGTACGATTCTTTCTCATAGCTCTCACCATCAGGATGAGCTTTTCTCATATCAGTGAAATTAATTGCATATATAATTAATCTATAAGCCATTACACATATTAGTCAAAACACTCTTACAACACACTGTGAGCAGCGCAGTCTGAGGTCTTGCTTAGGCTGTACACAAATTTGATTTGTTTATAAAATCTTATGACTGAAAGGTCCCAGTGATGAAATCAGATCCATCTTTTTTTTTTGCCTCCAGAACGTATCAAATATATGAACATTGGTTGCCATAGTCATAATTTAAACGGCAGCACAATGTGTACCTGTCATTGTGGAAAGAGAGGGCAAATACATAACATTTTCCAGTTTTTCTGGCTTATGACCATCACGAGCAGTGTTGGGAGTAACACGGGTTACAAAATCAGATTACTTTTTTCAAGTAACTAGTAAAGTAATGCATTACTTTTAAACTTACATCTAAGTTATTTTTTCAGTAAAAGTATAAATAATGCAAGTTACTTTATTTTTCCATTTATTGACTGACACCTCTCCAATCTCCATGTTGAGAGAAATCAGGAGTGCAGAGGCGAATGCCAAAGTAATGTAACACATTACTTTTCATAAAAAGTAACACGATTAGTTACTTTTTTAGAGAGTAACGCAAGATTGTAATGCATTACTTTTAAAACTAACTTCCCCAACACTGATCATTACATCCAAAGTAAGGGACTTATAGCTTAAGAGAAGCAAAATTAAACATAGGGAGGCTTGTAAATAGAAAAATAGTCAAAATATTGCCCTGATAAAATGTGAAACCCATATGATTTTCTTTAAGGGAACTAAAAAAGGAGAAGTTTAGCAGAATTTTCAAACTGCTCTTTTGCATTCAATGGAACTGAATGGAGACCATTGCTTTCAAGAAAGCTTTTCAGTGAAGGAACAACAGATTAAATTGCCATCGCATGGCTTCAGAAGACTTGGAATATAGCATATGAGCCGTATCAACAACTTTTATTTGGCTTTTTGTTATTTTTTGAGCTTCAACAGCATGGTCCCCATCCACTTTCATTATGGAAAAGAACATGGTGAACATTATCTATAATATCGTATTTTGTGTTAGAAATCTATACCAGCAAATAAAGACAAAATGATCATTTTTTTGGCTGAACTATCCCTGAAGTGCTTCATAGGTTCATATTCTGGCGCTTTTTATTATTTGAAGATCTTCTGTAAGCACAGAGAAGGTCAGGGCATGTCTCACTGTGACAGAGGCCGCATTCAAGCGCTCCGTTCGCTAAATATCTCATCTTTGAGATAAGGGAGAACTGAGCGTAATTATGTGGTGCTGTCAGGCCGGAGAGGAATCCCGAGCAAAAGCCCCAAGTGCTGATTTAGTGCAGAAGGAAAGAGGAGAGATGTGACAGTGGCAGAGCCGAGAAAAGAGAGAGAGAAAGAGATAACATTCTCCAATCATTAAATCATCCCCCTCTGCTATCTGCACATGAGTGTCACTCAGAGGGAAAAAATAAAGAGGTGCAAATGAAATATTAATGTGTTCCTTATTTTTGAGATTTACATTAATCTCTTTCTCTCTCTTGTGGAAGGAGCTGAGAGGTTTGAAATCTTTTTTTCTCGCTGTTGATGTTGAGTATTCGTCTAATGAGATTCTTCAACAACCTTGATATGCTTCGACTTTTCTCGTGCTTTTAAACTCTTAAACCTCTATAAAGCACAGAGACGAGAAGAAAAGGTTGATGCAAGCTGCTGTACTGTAGAACGTCTCACGCCTGCACCTTTGGCACGCTTTCAAACAGAAAACCTCAAGCGTTGAACCCGATTCCCGCTGGGAGGCGGGGGGAGAATCCAGGGAAGTCAGGTGAAGCTGTGTCGAATGCTGTCAGCCTGTTCAATATATGAAAAGACGAATGTGTGCCCATAATTACACCTCTATATGAGCTCATGTCGCTTCGTGCTAGGCCTTGAGCGCTGAACATTTGTGTAAATATCAAGAGCGCTTCCAGACATCAGGAATATAATTATTCTCTGTGGTCAGGTGACAGGGTTAGTCATTACTGAAGGATGATATTTAGATTTGTTAAAGAAAGAGATCTTACTGTATCTAGCATTTCTGGTCACACACAGACTCCACGACGATCGTGTTAGCCGGATTTACCGCTGAACCAATAATGTTTGCGAAAAAGACACGCATTATCATCCACGTTGTATGAATCCTTTGTGAAGAAAACAATCGCAAAATGAATTGTGATGAAAAATTATTTTGTAATACTAACTTGTAATGTACTAATGTAAGTAAATTTTTATCAATTGACCCTTCGCAAACAGTTTGATTGACAGGTGATCTGACCAATCATAACCCCGAATCCGCCATTTTGTCCGACAAAGCAGTCAGGGGAGTTAGTAGATTAATGTTGGTGAACTTGAAAAAATTGTGTGAACTCACGTCTTTCTGCACTTGTTCATTCACTCTGTTCATTCATGTTTATTTGATGCTATAAATGAACTAGTATGAAGAGATGATCGGTTCACGAGGAGCTACAGCGATCTGTCGCCACACATTAAAGAGACACTAGACGCTATTTACTGTTTAAACTTCTTTCAAAAATTGCGATATATTATATATAACACTGTTTCATATGTCTGTCGACGTGTTGTCAGTGTCCTCTTTGCTTCGGGATGTATTTTTCACTTCGTGAGAACATGATGTGTGGCATGAGAGCGCATGGCTTGTCGGACATAGCAACAGTAACTAAAGGGGGCGGGTCTTTGCGAAGGGTTAATTGTAGATAATATCATATTAATCACATAAAGGCCACTTAAGGGTAGTTCAAGAGAATACACTTTCATGATTGTTTGCTAACTTACAAAAGTGTACTTTGTAATAATGATTCTTAATATTTAAAGGTAATTATTAAATTACATGTAAAGATGTAATTAAATCGGGTATCATTTTATTTTCGATGGACCACTTTAGACATTCTACTAACTATAAGTAACTTTGCAACATGTCAACTAACTCTCAGTAGAGTTAGACTTTATTTTGATGCTCCCTAACAGACATTGTACTGACTACATATAACTTTGCAACTACATTTCAACTTGTTGTACTAACTCAAACCCAGAGAATCGTCACTTGCTCTTACTACAAGGGGAATGACAACACAAGAGGCGGCATTATTTTTAATAAATTTGAAACACAATACCCTTTCTTGTGACAAACAGCCAAATGCCGAGAAACTAGAACAAGATCTGTTGTATTGTTGTTTACTGTGTCCTTTTCTTCTCCGAATCGTACTGAAATGTACTGAACCGAAAATTCTACTTACAGTAAGTGGTTAAAAAACACTTAAGTTAAACTAACAGCATTTAATATGAATATAATCTATTATACATTTTCATTTAATTTGAAATAAGATGCAATGAAATGTCCCAAAACATTCATAGATAGTATATTATTTTAATGTACACTATATGGACGAAAGTATTGGGACAGTTGACCATTACACCAACAGGGACTTTGAATGGAATTCTAAATACATAGGGCCAGATTTACTAAACAGGGCAAATAAGCATGAGAGCGCAATTCCAGGAAAGCGCCAATGGGAGTGGAAAATTCCAACCATGATCTACTGACGACGCGCAAATGAAAGAAAACAGACACAGTCGGATCATTTCTATAATGACCAACACAATCTACCATCTAGCTGCGTCTGGTTTAAACATGCTTTTTTTGGCCATTAAATAACGGAGCAAATGCCAGTATATTGAAGTCGGTCCCCCTTTGCAGCTATAACAGCTTCAATTCTTCTAGGAAGGCTTTCCACAAGATTTTGGAGTGTTTCTGTGGGAATTTTTGCTCATTCATCCAGTAGAGGGTTTGTGAGGTCAGGGACTGATGTTGGATGAAAAGACCTGGCTCATGATCTTTGTTCCTGTTCATCTCAAAAGTGCTGGACGGGGTTGAGGTCAGGTCTCTGTGCGGGCCAGTCACGTTCCACACCAAACTCACACCAATCCAACCATGTCTTTATGTACCGTGCTTTGTGCACTGGGGCACAGTCATGCTGGAATATGAAAGGGTCTTCCCCAAAATGTTTCCACAATGTTGCAAGCACATCATTGTCCAAAATGTCTTGGTATGCTGAAGCATTAAAGGGATACTTCACCCAAAAAATGAACATTCTGTCATTAATTACTCAGCCTCATGTCGTTCCAAACCCGTAGGACTTTCGTTCATCTTCAGAACACAAATGAAGAAATCTTTGATGAAATCCGAGAGCTGTCGGACTCTTCCATAGACAGCAATTTAACCACCGCTTTTTAGTTACTAAAGACATCGTGGTTCAACCTTTCCGAACGCTGTTCATGTGAGCAGCACGACACACGTGTGATGCTGACGCAGGAGCCGACCAATACTGAGCCGGCGTTCTGATGTACAACCTGGGAGCGCGGAGCGTAAACAGCATAGGAGATGTTGTTATTTTTGAAGCTGTTGTTTTGTACCCAAAAAGTATTCTTGATACTTCATAAAATTAAGGTTGAACCACTGCAGTCACGGTTTAACAATGTCTTTACAACCTTTCTGGACCTATTTGCTGCCTATATTTCAGATTATTCACTTACAAGGTTTCTTGGCCATTGGCATGCTAAGTGAAAGCTGTAGTGAGGAAGCTCACTATGGTTTGAAACCAAGTTTGTAAAAAATGATACTTTAACTCAATTCCACACAACCAACGTAGTTTTTATTAACATTAAAGGTTGATTTTTAATCTATGCAAAATCCTTTTGTTGTGACAACACAACTGAGGAAGAATCTATGTAAAATACTTATGTCCAGCCAACTCAATTCAATCATGTACAGTGGTAAAACTCATTAGAATCAACCATGTTTAACTAACTAGAATCAATGGTGTTCATTTAACATGAATGAATGGTTTTAGTTCAATTTAAATAAATAGTTTTCATTTAAACTGAATTATACAAAGAATCCTACAATTGATGCCTTTAGTTTGGTCTTGTGATTTACATAACTTTTGCGATGTTTAGAATTTAGAAGTGATACTGGTTTCATCAATTTTTACATGCTCAACTCTATACCCCAATGGTAACCATAAAACTATTAACGTAACATAACCTTTTAAATAACAACACAATAGAACAGTAAATATTAAAAAGTCTCATCTTGCTAAAAACTGCTTAAAATAACACTTTGCAATAACAGCCCCTTTGCAAAGCATAATGGGAAGTGAAAATGAGTCCTGGTTGGGTTTGTTTGATTGAAACATGTTATTTTAACATGAAAACGTCAAGTTAAAAGTAATCGTTTCAAGTCAATTTAACATGAAGCGATCGCATTTGAACCAGAAACCGAATACAATGGTGTTGAATAATCAAAATAAGTTTTACATTGTCAAAAAATCACCTTTTTTGAGTACTGAATGAGATTAAGCAATCAATGTCTCAACGTGCACATACTGATTTATTTGTAAGGTTTTTATACGGTCGTATTCAAACAAGATAAACCCATAATGACATCCGATCACTTCAGAATTCCTTTCTAATGCATAATCCTGAATCCAGAGCTGACAGACCGAGTGATCAGTCTCTCTTTTTGTTTGTTTTTGAGGAAGAGATGAACAGCTGCCATCCTTCTTTCTCTCTGATGTCTGATGGAGGCACTTGATGCGGCTAGGACCACAAGCACTCAACATACATGAAGAGAAAAACCACAGATGTGGTAAAACTTCAAAACAAAGCACATCTGTGGTTTCTCACTCCTTCTACTAAATGGCATTCACCAAAGTAAAGCTTAATTGGCTTCATGATAAGAGGCCACTTCCCTATCACAAACACACACAAAAAAATCTTAATTTTTTAGGCCTTGAGAAAGTTAAACAAATAAATAACATCCTTCCATCATTTCCTCACCTTATGTTGTTTTAGAAGTCAGGTGACTTTCTTTCTTTCTTTCAATAGGTGATGCTCAAAGACAAAGTTCTAAGTAAGTCTGAGCATTGAACTACTACAAATATTCAGTAAACCCTGCAGATTTTTATCATCACCTCCAGTTTTATACTATTTCACAGCGTCGTCTGTCAACCTCTGAGACTGAGAGAAGACATTTTTAATACAGTTTTGGGTAGCAGAAAAATATATATATATAGTTTTGGGGTATTCTCTTTTCTCTTTTTTTCTCAGACAAAACTCTGGCTGGTTTTGGATTCCAGACCAAATGCGGATATCTGAAAGGGATCCTGTGAAGGGACCGTATCCAATATTCATGGCATGAAGATTTGATCTAACATTTTTGGCATAGATGGCAGGAAATCAGCGATTTTGATTTTATTTTCGGTGAAGATTTCAACCAAATTGTTAAAATAACCATTAGAATTAGGATTCAATCAATTAGACAACGAGATAAAGACTGCCCCAGCAGAACATACTAAATGTATATTTTCAGGCATAAAAATCCCACTTGAGAACCTGACGTCTCTTCGGTGCATCTCAAAAGCACAAGCTCCAGTTTTATTGTGCCATCCTCTGGGTGAGCTAAAAAGGAAAAGCAGGAAAAATTGATCCAGAATAGAGCCTGAGGAAATTGTCTCATCTCTCTGATACTCCTTTACTTTCTCTCTCTCTCTCTCCTACTATTTTTCTTTCATTCTCCTTTTCTCTCATTATGCAGTCTGAGCTACAGGGCTCTATAATCCTTGAAGGTTTAGCAGAGCAGTCATGTGATTGGTTAGACATTACATCAGGATGATGTAATACTCCGAGGACTGGCTAGTGTGTCAGACACAGTGAGAAAAGGAGAGAGAGCGAGGGCTGTGCTGAGGAGAGGAGAGGAGTGCAGCAGCCTTCAGCACACTGAAAGGGAGAGGGTGAGAGAAGGTAATCCCAAACCACACAACAGCGCTTTAGAGAACGGAGGGGAGAGCAGAACTCTTTTCCGTGAGCCCTGACTGAACAGTGAAGATAAGCACAAGCGCTCGCCGCAGCAGCCGACTGGTGCCAAACACTCTTGGGTGTCGCATTTCTGTTTATGCAGTCATTATACGTGTTAAATAGAAAGAGTGTGTATGTATGCGCTCACTTGTTTGAGCTTTGTGAGGTAATGGAGGGAGAAAGACTGATATGACAAAGATGATTTCACATGGTGATTCCTAAAAAAAAAAGAAGAAAAAAAAAAGGGGGTTTTCAAGAACCCCGATTTTATACTGGACATCTAGTGGTCTAAAGCAGATGATCCAAAAATGACAATCTAAACCCTTATACTGTTATTTTCATTTCATCATCTTTCGTAGCACAAAGACAGTTCATAGTTAGGCTACTAACAATTCTTTTGTAATGGCTCTGATGGTCAAATTTAATCTGCTTTCTCATTTATGTGTCCTCTTCATGTGTATGTAAATGATTCTTAACATTTCCTTTAATTATTTGACTTTACATACAAATGTCTTTTATCCCTTAACTATAATGTTCTCCTGAAGGTGTTTGTTTGTATGATTCTTGAAAAAAAATGGCATAAAAAAAATCATATTTAGGCTACTGTTGTCAAGATCAGACACGAAAAAACACCAAAAATGGCATAAAAAATGGGTTGAGGTATGCAAGTGGTCCACAAACAGTTAATATAAAAATAAAAACGTTTACTTGTTCTAATTTCATTCTAAACTCATATACTGCTATTTTTTTGTGTTTAAAAATGGTGATGCTTCTCTTGTAATGCAATGATAGTTCTTTGTTTTTGTTCATGTTCGAGTTTGACAATAATGACTAATTAAAAACACAAAAAACTGCATAAAAAAGGTTCACAGCAAAACTCCCATGTGTTAAATTAACACTACCAGTGTTTGCCAGTGGATATATAATCCGGCAGTGTTAATTTAACACATGGGATTTTGCTATGTTGAATTATTCTTTGAACTGTAAAATCATAATTGAAATTAATTCATTAAAATTCATTTTATACATTACGTTTATTAAATGTAAATTTGTCTAAACCAAATCATATTTGCTGCATAATACTGTAGAGTTTGATTGGACACACAGCCTTTGACATCAACAAAAAAATAAAAAATAAAATAATAATACTAACAATATTGGAGTCCTTAAAAACTTTGAGGCACATAAACTTTGAAATTTTGTTATGCTATCCTACATGCTAAAATTGTTGATGGGGTTGTTTTTAACCAGCAGTTGGGTTGTTTTAACGCAGAGAATGAGTTGTTTTAAACCAGCAATGGGTTGTTTTAAACCATCAAATGGGTTGTTTTAACCCAGCAATGGGTTGTTTTAAACCATCAAATGGGTTGTTTTAAACCAGCAATGGCTTGTTTTAAACCATCAAATGGGTTGTTTTAAACCAGCAATGGCTTGTTTTAACCCAGTGAATGGGTTTTTTTTTTACCCAGTAAATGGGTTGTTTTAACCCAGCAATGGGGTTTTTTTTACCCAGTAAATGGGTTGTTTTAACCATCAAATGGGTTGTTTTAACCCAGCAATGGGTAGTTTTAAACCAGCAATGGGTTGTTTTAAACCAGCTGTTGGGTTGTTTAACCCAGCGAATGGTTTGTTTTAACCCAGCGAATGGTTTGTTTTAAACCAGCGAATGGTTTGTTTTAAACCAGCGAATGGTTTGTTTTAAACCAGTGAATGGGTTGTTTTAAACCAGCGGTTGGGTTGTTTAACCCAGCAAATGGTTTGTTTTAAACCAGCAATGGGTTGTTTTAAACCAGCAGTTGGGTTGTTTTAACCCAGTGAATGGGTTGTTTTAAACCAGTGGTTGGGTTGTTTAACCCAGCGAATGGTTTGTTTTAAACCAGCGAATGGTTTGTTTTAAACCAGTGATTGGGTTGTTTTAAACCATCAAATGGGTTGTTTTAAACCAGCAGTTGAGTTGTTTTAACTCAGCGGGTGGGTTAAATGTTTGCACAATCTGCTGGGTAGTTTTTTTAAAAAAAAACTGGGTAAATTGCTTATGTTCACATTTTGATTATTATTTATTTAAAAATTGGGTCTAAATGCAGAAAAATAAAATATAACTAATCATGCAATCATAACCATATACACTCTAAAAATGCTGGGTTAAAACAACCCAATTGCTGGGTTAGTCCATATTTAACCCAACTTGGGTTGTTACAACCCAGCATTTTTAGAGTGTACATGGTTATGATTGCATGGTTAGTTGCATTTTATTTTTCTGCATTTAGACCCTCATTTTTAGGTCACGAAACAGTTAATACAAACTGACATAATTCATTATTTGAGCCATGAAGATATATGAAAAACACATTCACTGCTGCACTGAATATGTAAATGCTTGCAACCACCATTTGCATGTCATAACATCTGTCGAGATTAGCAGAAAAAAGGCAAAAAAAATTGTAATGATCATCATTTCAAGACTACACATGTTTAAAAAAATGAAAAGATTTGTTATCAGGTATCAACCATAAAAATGGCACA
The DNA here is from genome assembly GCA_037194245.1 of Opsariichthys bidens. NCBI lineage: Eukaryota > Metazoa > Chordata > Actinopteri > Cypriniformes > Xenocyprididae > Opsariichthys > Opsariichthys bidens. The sequence continues at coordinate 5,837,944 of CM074286.1, read as the reverse complement.
AAAATTACGACAATCCTAATTGGACCCCAGACTGATTGTAAGTGTGCTACATTAAAATATGCAAAGCTGCTGTTAACTCTCAAACCAATATTAGTCCTTAGGGTACATTTGTTGAATGAAATATCACTTCAAACCTCAGATCTGTCCCACTTTCCTAATGAATTACTTCTGAAATATTCAAAGAAGAGACATAGCCACAGGTTCTCTGTTTTTGGCACACAGAACCAGGAGGCCCAAGAGCATTTACTGTTGATGGTGATGATGGCAGGACATGTGCATAAATTGAGACCGTCTAGAGAAAAACACCTTAAGGCTGCATTAGAGACAACAGAAAGTGGCATTACTCTCTAAAAGCATCTAGCAAGAAAAATGCGTCCACAGAACCCTTCTATTAAAGTCTACAGAGTTAAATGAGGACAAAAGACTGGTGGAAATGCAGCATTTGAAAAACAATTTGTTTATTTTAAAGATTATTAATTGAGTAAGCGCTGTACAAATGAGCTAATGCACGCACAACACAATGTTCATCTTAATATAACATTGCATGCAGCCGTATTTCACTACTTGCTGATTTGAATAATGTTACATGATTTGATAGTGATTTATTTTTTTGCAGAAAAACTCATTTGCTCTGTGCATCTTTCGTGGCCAATCACTGATGGATATCAAGCAGCGAATGTTCATATGATGTTCATTTATCAGAGACAGCTTGCTGAAGTGTAAAAGCTATTTGCAGTCTTGTGTTGCTTCCTCCTCAGGCTGTTATACAATGGAGTTCTCATGTGGCCCAGGTCGAGAGTGACAGCCCAAGTCTGACGGAACAAAAAAGTACCGAAATGACAACTTGATAAAAGCGAAATGACTTTCCGTCTGTGTTTTGCCGAGAGCAAGGTAAAAGGCGCGGGGTGGCTGGGTGCAGAGAGCATGAATAAAAGAGTGATGGGCGGTGGAGATCTGACAGCCGAAGAGTGTGATGTCTGCGCGCTGATGCCTGTGTTTGTCGGGGTCAGGGTTACGTCGTCGTTGTGGACCGAATTTGGCGAGCGAGTGCGTGTGTACGAGACACGGGGGGTCAGAGGGTTCAGAAAGGCTGAGTGGTTCTGTTACACGGCCGTGTTTTTCTTTCCCTCAGTTGCAGCTGCTTTACCTCATCAAGACAAAAAAGACCTGGGAAGTAAGCCGATCACTTATTAAAAGCTATTGTGCTTCAACAACAGCGCCTAATACTGCACAAAAGCCTTAATAATAATGGAAATCAGCTTTAAATCAGCATTTTACTACTTTAAAATCAGTTTAAAAGGGACCTGTTATGCCCCTTTTCACAAGATGTAATTTAAGTCTCTGGTGTGTGTGTGTGTGTGTGTGAAGTTTCAGCTCAAAATACCCCACAGATCATTTATAATAGCTTGACAAATTTGGGTATGAGCAAAAACACGCCGTCCTTTCCAGAAGAGGGCGGAGCTTTAACGGCTCGCGCTTCGGTTGCTCAACAACAACAAAACTGGAGAATTTCACGCAGATAAAATGAGGATTGTCAGTAACGTGTTCAGCCTTACATTGTTCAAACCGGAGTCGACACTGATGGAGAGACTCAGGAAGAAGTTACTACTGGAGGTTTCTGAATGGTTAGTGGATAAATTTATGTAGTTGCTGTGGAGTTGATTCAACTCATCACTAGCATGTGTCGTCATGTTAATCTTTTGTGCAAATCCAGTGTTGAATTGACCGTCATTTGTAAATCAGTGCGGCGTCAAATGACGGCATCAACAACACTCTACTACAACAACTCTTCCTCTTCTCTAAAGCAGCCCAACATGGCCTCACCACCTTTTTTGTGTGTTTTTGGGGGCGGGGCTTATGTAAATTTTGGGGTTTGTGATGTCACCAACCGAGGAAGAAGCTCGTTGTAGTCCCTATACCGCCGTTTGCTGTAACATTGAACTAACTTTGCAGATGTTGTTTATGCTCAAACAGCAACATTTTACACATTAACTAAAATTAAAAAGTGAAATCATAATCAAGGACCGCTTTAAACTGGTATCCCAATTTGACCCCAATGTTGGGATTCAACTAGTTTAACAGGTCAGAAAGATTATCGTCCATTGGCCCAATCCCCCAACACTAACAAACCATCATACGTTGGTTTAAAGGGACAGTTCACCCAAAATTTTTAAAAAATTCAGTGTTTTTGTTCATACAATGGAAGCTGACAGTCACCAAAACTGTTTGGTTGTTAACATTCTTCAAAATATCTCCATTTGTGTTCAGCAGAAGAAAGAAAGTCATACAGGTTTGGAACAACATGACAGAATGTATTCATTCTTTAATTTCTGGGTGAACTATCCCTTTAAGATGTAAAAGATGTTCAAGATCTCTACAGGAATTATGGATATAATAAACACAATAACCAGTTGACATTACTCCACTTATGGCGTGGATACATAATATAAACAAATGAACTCATTCATGTTCTCTGAATGTTAAAAATACCTAGTTTTTTGTTTCAAAAACATTTCTTGGGAACATAAAAGGGAACGTTCTGAAACTAGAACATTAGTAACAACTAAAACATTTCAGAAAAAAAGTTGCATGAAACATGTATGAATAATGGATGTTTTGAGAACTTTATTAAAAATCAGATAACTTTAAACAAATGTTCTATTAATGTTCCATCCATCCATCTATCGCAATGACTTTAAACATTGCTGAAGTGTCCAAACAACTTCTGAGCTGCTTGTTCTGATCTCAGATAAATGCAAACTGTAATTCAGACACTTATTTTAATACTAAACAGTGCATGATGAGTGAGGAGATATGGGAGCAGTGTGCTCTTCACCTTTGCTTATCTGACACACAGTTAGATTCAGCAGTTTTTGGCCCATCTCTCTCCTTCACCATGGGCGGGAAGAGATAATTTGGCATGTACGCATATGCAAATACGAACCGTAACTGTCTGGGTGCTGCTTAATTCCCCATTATTCCACAGACAGAAGTCCAATCAAGTTGACTTTGAAATGGATTGTGGTAGATTAGGCAGGATTTCTGGGTGTGTGGACAGAAACGCTGTGGCCTGTCTCTCTCTCGCTTTACCTCAGCTGCCAGAGGCATCAACCAGCACCGATCCAGGTAATTAATTCTCTGACAAGCATCACTGATTTGCTAAATCAGTGAGAATGGCATGCGCTGATCAAAAGAGAAACAAGAGGAGAGATGTTTGAACACATGGACTCAGAGATGTCATTCACTGGGCCCTCACAACTGGCCTTGAGCCGCAGTGGCAGATTCAAGGACGTGAGCGGAATATATATTCAAATCAAACGTACACGACATATGCCGACTTATACACAAGCCTAATGCACAGCAGCGCACGCTATGCCTCAAACATATGTTCAAACATACATGCACAGATTAGATTCCAGGACATTTATAATGCACATGCAGAGAGATATTAATTTATGGGCACAAACTGGGTTCGTTAAAATAACATCATTCACAAAGTGCTTCCTCTATGGAATGAGTGATATATTGTATGCACAAGGAGAATTAACAAGTCAAAAGAATGAGTTGAAACTCAAGTCTTTAGCTACTGAACCAAAAGTGGATTGTAAAGTGGAAAGATAAATCATGTTACTTTCACATGTAGAATATTGGTGCTTAAAAATCCATCATCAGTGGATTGCTAAGTTATTTATTCATAGTGTCTATTTTAAAATTTGTTTAGACGTTTTTGGGGATGCGAGCTCCAGGCCGTCAGCGGATGTTCAGAGCTCGAGTACCCGCCGAGAACAGCTTCATCCCGGCCAGTGCTTTGGGGATTGTATAGTGGTTAAACATGAGATATAATTCATTTTGGGTACATAAAACAGGCAATCTTTGGTCCTATTAATCTATTACTTGTTCCTGAGCAAATCGTATTTGGCTATGTTAAATTTAATAATTTAATTTAAGGCTATATTTAACTTACATTCCTGTAGAGTACTGCTTTTGTCCATTTGACTTGTACAATTGTGTTTATTTCCTATTGCCATTTTCAATGGCTATTGTTGTTAATTTAAATATTGTTTTTCAATAAATATTATATTATATAAATATGTTGTATTTGGTATTGAGAAAGGGTCCATTGCAAAGTGCGTGATATGGATCGAGTGAAAGTTACATTAATACTGAATTAGATGGCGGCAGTTACAAGACTTACTTTTAAATTGACAGAGAATTTTGTAAACAAAGGATGTTGTTTTAGCGCTGTTATGGACAATTCCCTCACTTTAAAAAAGACAAATAAAGATTGCTTTTCTCAGCAAACATTCAAATTGATTTTTTAATGGATATAAAATATGGACATCAACCTGAAGAACGAATGTTATATCAGACAAGATTTCCACAAAATAATAAGCAGCTGTTTTAAACAATAATCATTGTGATCATTTGACACTAAAGACTGGAGCAAAGGCCGCTGAAATTTATTCCTGCCATCACAGGAAACAAATTACATTTAAAAAAAAAAAAAATAGAATTTTTTTTTAACTATATATTTGATCAAATAAATGCAGCCTTGGTGAGCATAAGAAACTTCTTTTATGTTCAAAAACAAAACACTGAGAAAAAAAGAGAAGCATTTGGACATTTTCTGGTTGTGAAATTTAGTGGATCATGTTCATATACCCACTAAAATCAACACAGCTGAGAAAGTGCCTGGCATATGATTTAAGATAACACTTGTGATATTTTGCATGGACTGTGCAATGAAATAAAGTTCATACATTTGTATGTACAGCATAAGTGTCGAGATACATTTTGCTGCCACTGTATATAACTTCATGCAGAGACGTCACTCATTTCCCGCTGAGTGTGCCAATCATTTGATGCAGTGTGTGCTGAATTGAGCACTATTGATCTTTAAATAAATGGATTGGATTGCAATGTAACAGCTCTGGCTCGATGGCTGTGCTGTCTGGCGCTACAAAGCAGAGAATTTGGGAACTGCTGAAAGTATCTGGCACGTCTCTTGATTAACTGGCTCGTGTTTCGGCTCTTTTCCTTGGCCATTATCAGCCCTCGGCCTCTGCCAGCGTGGCCCAGGGCACCCGCTTTTAAAAGAACTTGCCAGATCAAACTGGCATGTCATAGAACATTAGGCCTGACATTATTTCAGCCCACTGACTTGCAGTCTCTCAGGTCAACTTAGCAGTCTTTACTGGCTTGGATGTTCATTGGTTGCCATGGCTGAAAAATCTCACAGCGAAGGAGTGGGACTGAGAAAACGAACTGAAGTGGATCAGTGGACAAAGCTGGTGTCTTTACATCGCACGACTCAAACAGGAAAACATTAGATAATGACTCTTGCCAAGGTCCCCACCGGACCAACCTATGTAAGCCAAGCTACACTTAATCACCACAGCAGAGAGACTCCCAAATGTCATCAGATAGAGAACAAAATGAAAGTTTACAAAAATGCAAAGGGAAAAGCACTGGGGAGTCCAAGTCTGCAAAATAAAGGCTTGGGCTGCAATAAAATGATATGTAGGTTAATTATGGATGAGTTCTAGGCTCTGAGAGGGAGAAAATCATATGTCCCATGTGTGTCTCATGACCCTTTTTTTCTCCAGACACATGCTCACAGGCATTCAGAAATACATATATGCTTCTGTAGTGAAGTTAAGTTTTGATTCTTACTCTGTGAGAAGCCATCAATCAAAGTTTTTTTTAAAAATATTTATTTGTAAAACAAAATGGAATCATATTGATATTGTAGGCTTATATGTTTTCATAAATGTCACTCAATGAAGTTTTTTTAGTCTAAAAAAACACATACAGCTAATTAGTTCTAATCCACTAATTTTATTGGCTGTGTGGCGTTCCAAACGTGCTGGTGTTTAGTCCGAAAACAACTGGGACTTTTCAGTGTTTGTATCACAGTCATCTCCAGGTGGCTACAAGTGGCTGTCTTTAGACTTTTGAAACATGCTGATTCACAAACAACAACAAACAGTTATTCACTTCATTTCAGGAACAAAAGAAGGGACTGAATGAGTCATTGAATCATTCATTCAACCAATTTGTTCAAAATACTGATTCATTTCAGGAACAAAACAAAAGACTGAATGAGTCATTGAATCATTCACGCAATCAATTTGTTCAAAATGCTGATTTATTGTGGAACAAAACAAGAGACTCTTCCTTTGAAACTTTCACTCAGTTAATTTGTTCAAAAACGTATTTATTCACGAAATCCTGTGTGTTGCTCGTCAACATAGCCATAGCCACGTCATAGCCACGGTGACTAAAGTAATATAAAAGATGGCGACATCCATAAAAAAAGTCAAAATCGTGCAACAGTTACATTTTTTTTTTGTAAAGGCCGTTTAACTTAGTCTTTGCATGTTCACTTTTTAAACACTTGCTCGGTACTTTCGCTTACATCACACGTGACCTTTCCCAGTGTGATTAGGTAATCCATGGCTCATTGCAGACAAGACAAGCATTTATTTATTTATTTTTTAAGAAAATGGACAATCGTTTCACTAGATAAGACTCTTATTCCTCATCTGGGATCATGTAGAGCTCTTTGAAGCTGCACTGAAACTGCAATTTGGACCTTCAACCCATTGTACCCATTGTTGAAGTCAACTATATGGAGAAAAATCCTGGAACGTTTTCCTCAAAAACCTTAATTTCTTTTCGACTGAAGAAATAAAGACATAAACATCTTGGATGACATGGGGGTGAGCAGATCATCATGGAATTTTAATTCCGAAGTGAACTAATCCTTTAAGTTATCGAAACCACACATGCAAACACACAACACACGATGGACACGCATATATGCAGTGGCATGTCTCGACAACTAGTCTTTCAGTACGGTTCCGTTCACACAGCAGGGCTTTGGCGAAAATGCGGTTGTAAATGTGCAAGTAATAGAATGTGGTTGACACTCTCGTAACTGTGTGTTAATGTAACAGTATTGAGGTCTAAAATGTAGGACCATATTATGCAGATGTGTGAACTTTGCCAAAAAACACATGGGCAATATTATTTCTAAAACATAAGTTAATTGATATTAAGATCTTGTTTATCGAATTGTTGTTTAACAACAATGTCACACTAAATCTCAGCTGCTGCTGGTGGTCTGAATATCAAGCTGGCTCCGATTAACAACAACAATCTTGCTAATGTGATATTGCTATCTCAATAAAGCCAGCAATATATCTATATGAAGGTGAAGGACAATGCAAATTTGGACCCGGAAGCTCATATCTACTGGAAATACTATGAAGCCTCTACACTTTTTTCTGTTCCTGTCAAGCAGATACCTGAAAGCACTTCCTTTGGAACAGATTGACTTCATCTGTTAACTGCTGGGTATCTTACATCTTTGTCAGGCAGATGGCAGCTGTATGGTTCTTTACGTTGTGTTTGCGGCAGGCTTATGTTTACAGGCGTATACGTACGGTTACAGCTGCATCTAAGCAGCTGATACTCCATGGAGTGGATGTAAATGCAGGCCAGGGGATCAAGGGCTGGTGGCATATGCTTCCCGGTTCTCTGTTCGCTTGTGTGGAGAATTGATAGTTAGGAGGGACCACGCGTGAGCGGATGCGTGTATTTGTGAGGGGGTGCTGTCATATTGGCGATGCGGCAGCGTGTGCGGTGACAAGCTCCGCGCGGGAAGGGGTGGGAGGTCGTGTGGGGAGGAGCGGCGGGTAGCTGACAGGGACATCAGTTTCCTCAGACATTAACTCCCCCTGTACCTGAGAGAGTGGAATAATCACACGCCGGGGCCATGCACCATGAAATGGAAGTGCAGCAAAGATCTGGGGGAGTGGACACACAGCCCTGTCCAAGGAAATGAGAGCCATTTTTTTTTAAAGTATGGGACATTGTGGTGTGTGTCTGTGTTTGTGTGATATACAGCAGAAGGAAAGGGCTGGAAAGAGAGAAACGTATGTGTACGGGATCCAGTAGGCTATATGCCAATCTCCACTGCGTGTAATATGAAAAAAAACTTCAGCATCTCTGTCAGTAAAAAAAAACTCTGCTCCACAGAAACAGAGCCACATTTCCACTGAGAAAAAAAAAATCAGCCCCGTAAATCAGCCGTCGAATTAAAATATATAGTACAAAATTAGATCGCTACCATTATAAATAATAAATCTGCTGCAAACTACCAATTTGATGCTTCGCAACGAGATGTACATTCAGTTATCGGACATTAAATGTTAGTTGGTGCTGCTGCTTCAGCTGTTCCAGCTTGTCAATGATTTATAGTTGTGTGTCAATTGATTACTGTGTGTATCTTTAACTATGGGCATTGCCATGTGGACTTTTAGAAAATGGAGGCAGTTGCGGCCTAATGGTTAGAGCGTTGCACATGTAAATGCCCCGATATACTTCAAAGGAAATAAAGAACGAATTGATGTAACAACATTTTTTTAAACAAAAACAGGCCAACACGAACTCCAAACGGCTGGCCAAAACGAACTCAGGAAAAGTTTGCAAAAGGTTTGCTTCATGCTGCCATTGGTCCGTGACGATAACGTAACAGGAGGTGTGAGCCGAGGCTCCGCCGTCTTTCACGCAGAACTCTTCTCTGACTCATTCCATGTTGGTAAGATCTCCAAACTGACCTCAGATGAAAACACACTGTTTGATGCTGTAAAGCTGCTTGCTTTTAACCAATCTATTGAATAAAATGCCATATAAATAAACACGACGTGCTGTTCTTATGCTTTCTTTAAAAATGCTTACTGTTTTCTCATTTTCGTTGTGTTTATTTTGTTCTGGAGAAGATCATTTTCACATCTAAATGGCATTCTCCGTAGTGTGGGCAGCGTCAGATGTTCAAAAACAGTATATCGCTCCTCACGCATTTCAAACTTTGTTTTACCCCTAAACAAAGAACTTCGCCATGAGTATATCGGGGCCTTAACCCGAAGGTTGCAGGTTCGAGTCTCGGTAGCAGCAGGAAATGTAGGTGGGGGAGTGAATGAACAGCGCTCTCTTTCATTCTCATTACTCACAACTGAGGTGAACTTGAGGTACTAACCCCCAATCAATGGCTGCCCACTGCTCCAGGTGTGTGTTCATAGTGTGTGTGTGTGCACTCGGATGGGTGAAATGTGGGGCAATAATTTCTAGTATGGGACACACGTCATGTCGCACACTCAAAATAATCTTAAAACACGTTGCACGCTCTCACTAGTGTCCACGTACAATGTTAAACAGTGAATATACAAACATCTCAGGATCATTTTTTCTACAATTTATGAAAAAACACAACAACAGTGTCATTTCAACAAGAATATGATGTGATATGTTTCTTTGAGAACAGTAACATTTCCACCATTTTAGTGAAAATGTGTTATTAGATTCAACTTAGTGTCCCGTGTTTATTTCCGACTTTTTCTTCTGTGAGAATTGTGAGATATAACCCTGCAACCTTCCGAATTGTGAGATAAACAGTCGTAATTATCTTGTTTATTATTTTTTCGTTTTATTCTGTGACCTTTGCTCTCTCTGGTAAAATTCCAGGCCTTACATCTTTCAATTCTCTTTTGAAACACTCTCTCCCCAGCATTTTAGCCTTGATTTACTGTGATTCACTAAAACCCACTGAGGCTGCATTCAAATATTCAGCGGACCGCTAAAGCCCTTTCTGCGCGTATGCGTGTTGTTTTGTGCCTCTTAAAGATGCCTACAGCATTATCACGCTCTGATGGTGTGTGACAGTGGCTGTGCTGATTAAATGTATTGATCACCGTCTGTCTGTTGAACACAGTTGGAGCTGTCTGACACATTACGAGAGTAAAAAGTGGCATACAATATGTCGGTCTGGAGCCTCGACGTGTCTTAGAACGTCTGGACCCGAAATCCATACACACAATTCTCATGTTTTCCATGTTTACAACAGCTCCCCGGGAGACGATGCAGATTTCCGGATCCGCTAACTCCATCTGTGAGCGGCGCCGCTTTGCGCCTCCCATCTTTGAACGCGCGGACAACTGGAGGCTCCAGACCATTACTCTGATGTTGTTTACATGCAATGCAAATGATTGGTAAACAAACAGCGCCGCACAGAGCCACGCGTTCCCCCCGGCCGTCCTTGCAGCCTATGCAAATCAGTGCCCACCACGCTCTCGGCTCGCATGAGGCAGGAAATTAAGAGCTGAGGCTAAATTACAGTGTAATATGTAAATGTGCAGATGTGTGGCTATGCATTGTTGCTTCATTATGACTGGAAAAATGGCCCTGCTTAATATTCAAACAACTTTGTAAACAAAAAAGGCAGCGCATGCTAGCAGTCCCACAGGGGCAGCGGGCCACTGAATGCTTCTCGCCACGCAACACGCATCGTAACTGTGTTCATTTACCGTCATCAAATACATCACAGCGGGCAAACAACTACAAGAGCCAAACATGTTGGACGGCTTAATGCGAATTGCAGTCGTGTGTGCTAATGCGCTCAGAGTGACACGGTAGTCGTGATGCTCATTTATCAATGTGGCATGGCTCTTGCCCGGTCGGAGAGGGAATCTGGCCTCGCTGACCCCTCTCGTAGGTCGCCGTCTCTCCAACCACCCACACCAGGAAAACAGATTACCGCCGATCAATATCTCAGAATGCACCTCACGCTGGGATTCAGCTGGGATTTCGGAGCACTACAGGGACCTCGTGATGGCGATGCCAATGCAATTCGAATGTGCGCACCCGTAACGTTGCCACACCGACGTCTGACGTGCAATTAAAGGGACAGTAAACCTTTAAATTAATTTCATGCCGTAATTTACTCACACTCATGTCATTCCAAAATCCCATATGACTTTCTTTCTTGTACTGAACACTTGCATGAACCACACGAATACGATTCATAAATACAATGACTTGATGGTTTTAGAGTCATTCAATTTAAACTTGCCTTGAAAATGATAAACCACATGAATATATTTAAAAACAACTTGACGCATTTTAGATTTTTCCTTTCCTTGTTGATTATAGACCGTCTTAAATGTAATTAACTCTGTTATATTTAATACAGACTGTCCTGGTCTTTTCCACACAATGGGCCTCATTCATGAAACACGAGCAGAACAAATTTCTGTTCCTAAAGCCGTTCTGACTTAAATTTTTAGATTCATGAAAATGTTCGTATTTTCAAAATGTAAGTTGGTACGCAATTTTTTATTTACAACTGCTCCCTGAAACGTGTAAATGGTGAGTAAAGCACGCAGAATTTTGATGCACTCTGTACCACAATAATAGTTCGATTACCGTATTTTTTTCTTTTCTTTTTTTTTTTTTTGTAGCTGAGTCGTGGATAAAACGCAGCACTCGTCATTGTCACTTTTTTACCTTGCCGTCCAATCACAGTGGAGGTTGATACTACAACAACAATGGAGACGTTTTATATTTAGTAATATTCTTCATAATGAGATACCAGTAACACATTACTGCCCGGCATATTCCGTATCATATCAACCATAACGTCTCCATTTTCAGAAGAGCGTCTGGCATTTTTTTTACCCACATGTTAACTGATTATTTATTTTTTTATGGTCTTTTAGTCTCTTTATCACTTATTCAATATACTAGAGCCAAACCTGACAAGGAAGTCCAGAAGATTCCACAGCATTCCTGGACACAAAATTCATAGCTAACTGTGAATGAGCGTGTGTAACTGGTTCTTGAACGCGACTAGAACCAGAGTCTCTATCATGGGAATCGGGCATGCTAACAAGGATTCTAAAAACCACAGCTGTTGGCGTGAATAGCTAACGTGTCTCTTGAAGCCAGGGAGTGAGGTTTACACGCACAGCTCCTACGACATACGTCCGTAACACGTGCCATTTTCGAATGAATGGAATTCATTAAAGGGATTGTTGACTCAAAAATGAAAATTCAGTCATTAATTACTCACCCTCATGCCGTTCCAAACCCGCACGACTTTCGTTCATCTTTAGAACACAAATGAAGATATTTTAGATGAATTCTGAAAGCTTTCTGACCCTTCATAGACAGCTACGCGACCGACACTTTGACGCTTCAAAAAGTTCATAAAGAGATCGCAAAAAGAAGTTCGCGGTTTCAAATTTTCTGAAGATATTCAGTCGAACAGACTGACTTTAGGCTTTTATTCGCATATAAACATTGACCAACTCACACATCAGTTGTGGTAAACGGAAGCTCAAGCATGTTTGATTGACATGTGTGAGAACCAATGAGGTTCATTCTCGTGTTACACCGCACGTTTGAGCTTCCGGAAGAGGTTCTCGCGTCAAGCAGGATTGGTTGATCAATGTTTATATGTGAATAAAAGCCTAAATTCAATCTGTTCATCATATAGAGTGATCGAGTCTCTTCAGAAAATTTGGACTGACCTACTCAATTCATATGGATTATTTTTTTACAATCGCTATATTAACGTTTTTAAGCGTCAAAGTATCAGTTGCGTAGCTGTCTATCTATAAAGATCTCAAGAATTCATCAAAAGGATCTTCATTTGTGCTCCAAAGATGAACAAAAATCATACAGGTTTGGAAGGACATGAGAGTGAGCAATCAATGACATTAATTTTGGGGTGAACTACTATTCTGTAATAGAATGTAGTTACACATTTAACCATCAAATGTGATGTTTACCAAGCGTTTATGACTCCGGAGGAGAGTTTTCTGGAAGGGATTTACTTATATGTTCATGAAAGAGCCCCATTGTCAGTAAATGGACCACAGCTTTGCCATTCTGCTTAAATATCTCCCTATGCTTTCCACACAATCAAGTAAATCATACAGGTTTGAAACTACTTGACGGTGCGTAAATGATACTTGTGATTTTTGGATGCCGCCCACCAGGTTCTTCATGGTCAGATGTTATTAGTGACTGGTGAGATTTATGTCTCTACTGTAGGTCACACCGAGATCTATGTGGAGTTCACGTCTCAGAGATCTTGTGTATGCGTCTGCGTCAACACACGCTTCGGCTCGAGGAACTGGAGAAGATGTGCGTATGGCTTCCAGAAACTTTCCCACTAACTCTCACAGGTCAAAGACAGCGTAATATGATCTACCTTGGCGTGTTCTGCCAATGATTAATGTAACACATGTATTCTGGAATCATCCGTGAATTATGGGATGAGACGAGGACACTGAACTCGACGCATTTCCCAAAGAGATCCTTGCTGTAATTTCCCAGTACAGATTTACCAGTGGATTAAGGAAGAGTTTATTATTGAGTTTACATAGATCGGTGTGGAATTGACAAACACAAACAAGTGAATAAATTTATATCCTTAAACAAAGAATACACAGCAGAAGCCTCTCATTAGAATTATACCTACAAAACCTAAGACCGCCCGTACGACGCTCATGAATGAAACAAACAAAAGGTTTCTTGTTTGTCTTTTCCGTAAAGCTAATTCACAGCCATTTCAAAACTTCCTCTGCAGTTCGAGCACAATAGCAGAATTATCAAAGTTAACTGGGGACATAATTAAGAAAACATATATGCTTGTTATTCTGAGGTGAGCACACTCATGAATATTTATGTCATTACTGCTGTCCTCTGATAGTCTTTGTGTGAGTTTTGATAAAGAACGCGGCCGAGGCATGAAATTTGTAATTTATTCCTAAATGTGTTTTCAGCCGCAGTGTTGTGGTCCCTTCAACATTTCGTCACTCCCTATTTAAATCTCTTTTCATTGCGTTATTAGGAAAATTCAAACCGCCACCTCTCTGTTATCCAAGCGTAGAGTGAAAATAAAAGCTATTTGTATGTGAACATGCATGTTGGCCATGCTGGCTGAACAGCACTAATGGTTTCATAATTTCAGAATAATGGCTCCATGTCAGTATAAGATTGCCATTAGCCAAGCGTGCCGTTGATGTGGGCCTCTCTTTCGTCTCGTGTGGGGTTTGCTGCTCTTGGGGAGCTTCAGGTGTGGACCGTTTCAAAGCCTTTGCACTGAGAAAGGCCTCAAATTCAGTGCTTGCTTTTATACGGGTTTGTCTGAATTCTCTGAATGTGCCCTCAAATCAGGAGATTTCACCGGCTATTCAAGTCATCTTAAACTCAAATTAGAAATCCCTGTCATCAATTACTCATCTTTATGTAGCTAGTATGATTTGTTTTCTTCACAAAAGATGATATTTTGAAGAATGCTTCTACTGTTTTTGTCAATAAAATGAAAGCCAAAGGGGTCCAAAACAACACTGTAAGAACTTGAAAATTAATTTGACAAAATATGTTTTCCACAGAAGAAAGCAAGTCGTATGGGTTTAGAATGACATGTTGACTGAATTTGTTCATCAAATTTAATCACTTTATTTTCAGATTAAACATTCCAACAGACATTTATCACTTAATTTGGGAGTTTCGAATATGATAAATAGTAATTAAGATGTAGTATAATATATTTTATATAAATACAAACTTACATAAGATGTAAAATTACATTACATTTATTTTGCACTGATGGTGTTGCAGGATTTTCAAAATTAAACATTTTGTCAACAAAAGTGATTTTTGACAGCTCATGATTAGTTTAAGTTGATTTGCATATTTTTGAGTATTTATTATTCAAATTATTTTTTCCTTTTAATGTTGGATGTTTAATAACTTATGGCTTGTACATGTGATTTTTATTTTACGGTTTTTTGTTTGGGCTTGTGCTTAAATATTTTTATTTGACTGTTTTTTGTTTGGGCTGGTGCTTAAATATTTTTATTTCACTGTTTTTTGTTTGGGCTTGTGCTTAAATATTTTTATTTTACTGTTTTTTGTTTGGGCTGGTGCTTAAATATTTTTATTTCACTGTTTTTTGTTTGGGCTTGTGCTTAAATATTTTTATTTTACTGTTTTTTTGTTTGGGCTTGTGCTTAAATATTTTTATTTTACTGTTTTTTGTTTGGGCTTGTGCTTAAATATTTTAATTTTACTGTTTTTTGTTTGGGCTTGTACTTAATTTTTTTTTATTTTACTGTTTTTTGTTTGGGCTTGAAATATTTTTATTTCACTGTTTTTTAAAATAAACTTTTACATCTACTTTTCTACTTTTTTTTTTTACTAAATTAAGATTAAAGTTAAATTCATTTGAATTTTTTTTTTTCAATGTAGTTTACATTGAAACATTTTTAAATGTTATGTGCAAACATAACACGGTTAGAAAACGGTGGAACTAGTTTGGGGGGTGTTGCGAGCTGGATTCGAACCGGCATCACTGCCGCAGCTCCAAGTGTCCAGGCACGTGCATTATGGCTCTGATTATGTCATGTTTTGGGGTTAAATCTTATCTTAAAGAAAACTTTAAAATGTCTTGGGAAGAAAAGCCCACAGGAGGGCTGCTGATCTGCTCCTGAGGTCAGGGATGGAAAAGGTTATAGAAAGATTACCCAGGCTCTTTTAATAACGCACGCATGCACAAAAGCACGTGTGCATGCGCACACAATAACACCATACACCCTTTGACCGATGTATGTTTATGTATGCGTACGAGTCGCCGACAGCTACGAGGGAAAAGTCTTCTCATCTTCTGCTCCAATCCACGGCTGCCACTCAACTTCAAAGCTCTGGCCGTTTTCGGTCTTTCTTAACCTCCAAACACAGAGTCTTGTTACAGCTGTGAGCAGGGGACAGAGTGCGTAGTGTGCTGGACTTCTGATTAACCCTTGAGCCAGTGTTGTTCTCCACCGCCAGACAGATCCTCTTTCTCTGGGCTCGGCCTTGTAACGGGAGCCCTTTCACACACTGCCCACTTCAAAGCTCCCTGCCTGCCAGGAATGTCAGCTTCAGAAGTAAAGAGAGATGGCCGCTGAGAATGAGAGTGTGTGTGTGTGTGTGTGTGAGAGAGAAGAAAACCCATCATGTTTGTGTGAAAGTTCGAATTTGAATATGCAGGGAGAAAGTGTGCATCTCCATTTCTCAACAGGAATTCCCTCTTCTTGGCCTGACACAGTCAACTGCTTCTCCTTTTTTCATTTGCGGCAAAGACAAGTTGTTTTTAATCTAATTTGGCTGCAGAGCAAAGGCCCTTGGGCTTGTTTGGCCAGAGTCTCGACTAACTTTTCTCCCTCACAGGACGTGCCATGTGTGCAAAGTTTAACAACTAGTTCTACTGCGCCTGCCAATGTATCAGAACCTCAATAGACTACACTGCCAGCTATCATTAAAAGAATAGCTAATGTATTTTCATTTCAGTGTTTTTAACGTTTATTTTTTCACGCTTCTATTTTTTGTAAACTGTTTAATACATCAAGATTACAGTTCACACAAATTTCAGTAAATTGAATGTTATATTTCTGTTTGAACAGGATCCATGTTGAAATGCTGCCAATTTGGTGGCCTGTGTTGTAATATTTCTGGAAAGGTTTTGAGTTGAAGCTATGTGAACGAAGCCATTATTAAAGGGCATTTTACCCACTGGTGTTCTTCTGCCATTTTTGGAAGAAAAAGTAACTTCATCGTAACGGTACGAAACTTGTCAAAGGTTTTGGTACTTGCTATGTGAAAACAAATAAAAATCATGGACATGAAAAGGTTAAATGGTCCTGAAAAAAAGAAGTCACATACTTCTTGCAGTTAAAAATGACCGCATTGGAAATGAATGGGAAACGTATTTTATCTAGTGGAAATGTTTGGTACTGTGCACAAACAAAATGGACGCTAATTTCTTTGAGATATCAGCCTGAAATTTGAACTTGCTTACATCTATGGCTTCATTTTTTTGTCTAGTTGTAGAGTAAAACATGTTTTGAATAATATATATTTCATATAAAAATTAAAAACAGTATTTCTGTGCATTTTTCATAACATTAAACAAACTTCATACATACATACACACACACACATATATATATATATATTTATATTTATATGACTATGCAGTCCTAAAAAAGGCTTCCATTAGAACCCTTCCAAAGAATCATATTGCCAATTCGAGAATATAACCAATGGCGCAGATAGTTGTTATATAACCTGCTGCATGAAAGCAGAAACACAGGTGAAACCTTTTTCTCGCTGTCTCTCTTTCCTAATCCTCACAGAGGACTGCAGGTGACCTCTGCTCTGACAGACTGGGGAAGAGCACATTTCAGGCCCCCAGGATGGGACCTAAGACCCTATCTTTGATCAAACCTCAGTTTAAACCCAGATGAAGGCCTGCCAGCTCCTTTGTTCTTGTATGGTTTGAAGACAGTTAAATCCTAAGAGATCTTCCCAAAAGGCCTGAAATATGATGGAGTAAAAGGAGGTTCAACAGGTCCTGCTTATTTTTTGAGCTGAGGCCTGAACCGAAAAAATGTAATGCATCTGACAACCTATATGAGGTCATACTAATCGTCACCTGTTGTAAACAAAATATACTCAAGCATTACTACTCTGAAAATATCGAAACTGAACATTTCACATGTGCCAACAGTGTAATACAGACTGTCCGTGTTGAATGTCTGAATGGACACCTGCACCTCTAGTGGTCACAAGAGTTGTTGTGTTGCGCAAGGGGGTTGTGACACTGCCAATGAAGCTCCACTGACTAACTGCTCTGTCGATCATTGTGATCTTCCTTTTGTAAAGAGGAGACAATGAGCCGATTCTGCTGCCTCAGAGCCAGGCAACCCGAACCAACCAGAGGAAGCTCTCAAAGCCCCATGAAAACAAACTGCTGAGCCAAACCATTTCCCCTCCTCTTGAAAGACTATCTCCAGCACTGTTTAAAGGTGAAGATGCCTAATCTTCCCCAAAGTCACACACGTACACAACTTGTCCTTCCTTCCTGTCTTGAAGATTTCCTTTCTTCCCCGTGAAAGAAATCTATCTATCTATCTGTCTATCCGACAGACAAAACTTGCACGATGACAACTGTTTTCTACAGAGCTGCTTTATATCTGATTTCTCTATTCCAACAGATATTGAACTGAATTGAATCAACATTGAACTGAATTGAGCTAATGACATTACTGTCTTCTGTAAAGCTGCTTTACAACCAAATATCTGATGAAGTTTGCATAATTTTCCTGTTTATTAAAGGTGCATTGTGTAGTTTTTTCATCCACTAGAGGTCGCTTATTCAAAACAAAGGCGTTGCTTGATGACGCAGAGTTTGAGCGAGGAATCTTGGGACGTGTGGTCTTCACCTCACAGTCGGTGGAAAAGAATCAGGCAGAAATCATGTTCATGGATGCGATTATTAACGTTATTGTAGTGTGAAGCAGAGCAGGAATGAGTGTTGTGGAGCTGAACGAGACGCTGGAGCGGGACTTTTATTATGTCGCAGGAGCCGCTTCCGTTTTTCCAATCATGAGTTTGAGGTAACGCAGCTCTGTTTATCATATTAGATACATTTGAGTGTGTTGAGAATGATGTTATAGCGTTACTCTGTGCGTTCGCTCGCCGGCTGCTGTGAGACACTTGTTTCGCTGCGGTAAGAGTATCACATCGAATGCTGGATGGCTTGTGTTCAACTTCAAAATAAAACTAGAAACCGAGAGTAATGCGGATATGACGCCACTGACAGCCAACTCCCTCACACGTCCCGGATCCTTGGTTAAAATAGCAGTTTTCTTACGATTTACAAATAGCTGGAAACATTTGGGATATTTTAGTTCTCAACTGAACAAAATATATAACACTGGCTCAGTGGTTTTTGGATATTTTACTGAAAAAATCGTACATATTGCAGCTTTAACGCAAAGCTGCTTTGAAACGATCTGCACTATAGAAATAAAGGTGACCTAATTTGACAAAAATTATGAAACCTTGATCTTCGCCAAGATGCTTAAGTAACTAAAGTTCATATTAAAGGGGATATTATTAAATAAACCTGCGATTCAAATCAATCTTTGAAAATCTCCTGTGAAAGTGTACTTCAGGAGGCGATTCCATATGAATCTGTACGATTATGGAAAGTAAACCTAACGTCATGGGATCATCCGAAATGTGTGAATGAAATTGTACAAATTTATTCAAATTAGCCACCAATATGCCAAATTGCAATATGATTATGATCCATCATGAGTTGTTTCCTTCCTTTTTTTTTTTTTTTTAACGACAGTTGCAAATACTTGTCCCAATGCTATACTATGGTCTTTTAGCAGAAAAAGTTGTTACCTCTCTAGAAAGTTATCTTTCCCAGTGCGCATACTTCTTGGAAGGGCCCTACACTTTTACAAAATGGCACCGCAAATAAGGCTCTCGGTAAATTGTATTCAGGGCCACCATTACACTATCACATCTGCTTTGCCTTTGTGCACAACAACTCATTAGTTTGGCAAAAATGCCACCTTAACCTCCATTACAATCTGCCCCAGTAATTAATTACTTTTTAAGCTATTGAACCGAAAGCAATTAGGTTATAAAGGCTAGCTTGTTAGGTAACACGAGCCCGGCCCTTTATTAGTCAGCTGTTGAAGTGCGGGCACGAACAGCACCTGACAATGAGCAAAATTAAGCTGCTAATACGCCGGCCTATTTGACTTGTCAGTCAATGTTTTGGCTTGGAAAATGGATTAATTTTCTCTGGTTTAGTGGCCATGTATAAAAAAAAACTGCAGTTTGAATATAACACGAGTGGATTTTAGTTCTTATCGATATTGGGGGCCGAAACATCAACAATGTTTCACTATAACGGTTAGCGTATGGTTTCCTTTTTGTTTTATGATGGAAATTCTAAGAACCATTGATACAAAATAACATTATCTAGACTTTCTAATACCACAGACATCACTTCAACACCTGAAGCAACAGGACAGAAGATAAAACCTGGGTACAGTAATAACTACATCTATGCATCATGTATGTTGACCATAAAGGACAAAGCAGTGTGAGGCCTGTGGAGTTGATTGCAGTGGCCAGCAGAGGGTCAGCGTGAGGGTCAAGCATCACATTAGTCTCTGTCCACAGCGGACAAGCCACAGAGCACAAGACTAATGTTGCATTTCATATAAAAGGTCACCCGTGGAAATGAATGTGAAACCCTAACTTGAGGAGCTTGGAAAACAACAACATCGAAAAAGGACGAAACAGACAGTGTAGTGATATAGATAAAAATTCAGACTGCAATTACGCGGGTCATTTCAACATAACCCTCACATATCTCTAAACAAATGAACGCACGGCTGGTTAATTTATTTTTTCAGGGGCTGCTTGGTAATCGAAGAACCCAAATTACTTGTCCTGGCGTTTTCTTTCCCGGTGTGTGTATTATATTTGCACTGACGTCACATCATGACCTCATTATTTACTTGCATTTTTCTTGATCGTGATACTGCAAAATGGGTTTGATTGAGTTGAGATGATGTCACAAATAGTACTGAAGTTCACGTTATTTGGTAAAATAGAGACATAAACCATGGGCACACTAGATCTCGTCTGATTTCGGAAGCTAAGGTTTAGCTCAAATCGTTTTTAAATGGGAGACAATCTAAGATTACTATATTCTGTAAGCTTCAACGAGTACAAGTATGAATGTGTTTATGTCTCAGTGCAAATGCAAAAAACACTTTACACTAAAAAAAAAATGCTCGGTTGAAAATCGCCAAACCCAGCGGTTGGGTTAAATATTTTCACGATGTGCTGGGCAGTTTTATTTAACCCAACTATTGATTAAAAATGACTATATTGGGTCAAAACAACCCAATTGCTGGGTTTGTCCATTTTCAGCCTAACTTGGGTTGTTTTTATTTAAAAGTCTTTTTTAGAGTGTACCTATAAATGCTTATAGTTATATGATTGCGAATGAGATAATGTTGATAGGTTAAAGTTGTTAATCACTGAAATATCAGTTTTCAAGTCATCTTCATTTATATAGTGCATTTCACAATACAGATTGTTCCAAAGCAGCTTCACGGTGATAACAGGAAAATTAATGGACAGAGATTAATTTGGCTTTACAGCAGCTCTAAGAAAATATTATCGAGCTAAAGTAGATTTTTGATTGAATCACTTTTGTTGTAGAAATCGTTAACTATTAACTTAGGCGTCATTTAAGTGAACCCTCTCCAACTGAAAAACGAAGACCTTTAATGCAATCTTTCCGTTCATTTGCATGTTTAGTCTATAGGTTTGCGCATTTGGCTCAGTCTTTTTTACAAAGAGACATTGCCAAATTACTTGTCTGATCCGCATAATACAGAAAATTAGTCTTCTCCACGGATCTATGCAAACTGTAATAATTTTGATAACGTTTTACCTATACATAGGGAAAGGAACGGGAAGGAGGCCTTCGCAGGGGATAGTTTCACATACGGATTCAAATATGTGTTCGTGCTGCCAGAGCCAGAGAGAACGGTTTTGACCCACACGTTAGCCTATTTCTGTGTTGCTACAGTTGTATCAGTTACATCTTATTCCACTAGGTGGTGACAAGCGACTAAAATTTTTATGTCATTGAATCATTCATTGATTTTATTTAAAGGAACTAAATAATTAAATGATTAAAAGGGGTTTAAGGAAGTAAAAAAAAGAAATAAGAGCAGTAAAAGTTACGAAGTTTGCCTAAACTATTTGCCATTTCTTTTCAATATGCATACATTTGCTCTTATTCGTATGTCTAAATTGTAAAAAGCATTAAACGTTTCTCATCTTGTCACATTCCTTTATGTAATGAAAGGAGAATCAGCGGACGAGATCCAGTTGCTAGCTTTATTCAAAAACGTAGTCAAGCAGGCAATGGGCAAGGAAACAGCAAACAGTAATGGCAGGGAACAGGCAAGCTCGTCGTGAGGATCGAGGCAACAGGTCAGAAAGGCAGGCGGCGAGATACACAATCCAAAAATACAGGCATTAACTCCAAAGGCTGGCAGATAAACATAAACAGACCGGAACAAGACCTCACAACTAAGTGTGTGTGCGTAGGGCTTAAATAAGGCTTGGGTAATGAGCATCAGCTGGAGCCGCGATCAGTAACAGGTACGGGGATTCTGGGAGATGTAGTCCGTGTATGTGAGTACATGAAATTGGAGGGCGACCTCTGGTGGCAAGTGAATGGAAGATGACGGACCGGATTCATGACAATTCATGATTTATGAATCAGGTAAATAATAGTGTATTTTCAATTCAAAATGGTGAAATTTCACAAAAATGTTGAGTAGTTTAAATCACTGGATATTACTGTAGGTCACTGAATATTTCTATCAGAAAACAGTCGTCAAATGTTAAATATTTTATATATACTTGCATCTTACAACTCACTCTTTCACTGCTAAAAAGTGTTGCGTTGAAATTCGCACTTGCCTTCTTTGATTTGATTGGCGAAGTCATTTTGACATTGACGATCGCTGATAGTATCCAGCCTAAAAATGTTTAACATTACGTCTATGGACAGAATTTTGATTTTTGGGTGAACTATTCTTTTACATTTCTTATACACGTCATTGTTTATTACTGTCGAGTTTGTAGCAGTCTACTATATGACCTCTTTGATTTTGTTTGTAAATATTTGCAGAGCAATATTGTTTGTTAACATTAACTTCTAGAGACACAGCTTCACTTAGTCACCCGAATCGAAATAGTTCAATATCATTACAGCGTCAAATTTGAGCCGCCATCTAATTGTGTTTCATCTGCATTGACTGGTGCTCTTTTATGGTGTCAAATGCACACCTGTTCTGCTGACTGGTCTAGTGTGTGTGTGTGTGTGTGTGTGTGTGTGTGTTGGATGCTGCTCAGTAGACTCAGGTCACCTCTATGTAGTTAACCTCTCTGGAGATTGATTGATCTTTGTGGCTGTGCAGGAGTTACTTCCTAACAATGTTGCTTCTCTATTTTTGAAGTTTGCAGACTACTTTTCAACCATCGTTGGATAATGATCGTCCTCCAGCTTCACAGTATCGATTGCTGCTGGAGGTATTGATTAACTATGATGATGAAAAAACTAGGTAGAAATGTGCTGCACATAACGTGTGTGTGTGTGTGTGTGGAAGCCCACATTCTGGTGTCTCTCCTGAGTGAAGCGTTAAATCTAAATCCCCAGCCTTATCAGCGTGGATGGTGACAGGTTCCTTTATAATTGACATTCCTGAGGCAGGCTTTGGAGCCTGGTGTTTAAAATGCACCCCACGATTCTCTCCGGGTTCATCTTTTTCTTTTGCGATTTTGTTTTAGAATTCATTATTTGGCATGAAATGTAAAAGTCTTCTTCATAAAATGGTGTGAAATCCCTCACTGTCTGCAGGCACTCCAAAGACTCCTGAAACCATTTTAATGTGGTCTCCGTGCTAGCTGCCATCTAGCCATTAAAACACACATCTGTGGGGCGATAATTGCCTCATTACCTAAATGTATACGGGTTTGCAATGAATATTTTGTTTTTGAATGAATATCATTTTGATGTATGTTTGCTGTACATGCTGAACTGCATCATGATTTTACCGAAAGAAGTGAGAGGGAGAGAGAAATTCCTTAGTCACATTCGCACAAAACATTTGATGTAGAACACATTTCCTATATGTTTGGACACAGAGTAAGCATTTAACACATCGTTTTGTGTCTGTTATGTTAGCTGAAATGAAACTTGCTTTTGGTTGTTTCTTCAACTACACATTGTAAAAATGAATTGTTGTTTAACTTAAAAAAAATTGCCTGGTTGCCTTAAAATTTTTGAGTTCAGTGAAATTCAAAAATGAAACTCAAAATATTATGCTATCTGAACTACATTAAATTAAGTTGATTTGACAAAAGAACAAAAAATAATTATTATAGCAAATTTTTGTCTTTATGTTTCAAGAGTTGATTTTTATTCTAAAATATAAAAAAATCAACATAAACATATGAATAATTGCAAACAAAATGAATAATAAATAATCATATACATTCAGTATTTATTATGTGAAAATGATTTATAGTAACAAACACAAATTCCAACTTGAAAGTGGTTCTCAACCTTTTTTGACTAAAAGTCTTTTATTTGTTCAATAAAATATTTGAAGGCGCCCATATATTTCTGCTGTAATTATGATATGACTTTTTTATTAACAGAAACAAAGATTATTGATGATTAAATTAACAATCATTTCAATCGGGTCGCGGATCGGATCGCGGATCGAACTGCCAAAGTCACGTGAACGATTGAAATTGCGAATCACTTATGACATAACGAAGCCTCATTTACTGAAATCACGTGACTTTGGTGCTCTGAACCACTCATTCGAAACAAATGATTCAAAGCAGTGTTTTGAAATCAGCCATATCTAGATATTGTTGAAAAGTCGTTATTTAGTTTTTTTGGCGCACAAAAAGTATTCTCGTGGCTTTATAATATTAAGGTTGAACCACGTGAACTGTTTTAAATATGTCTTAGTATCTTTCTGGTCATCTGAAAGTGTAAATTATCTTGATGTCAATAGAGACTCACTGAGCCATCAGATTTCACCAAAAATATCTTCATTTGTGTTACGAAGATGAACGAAGGTCTTACAGGTGTAAAACGACATGAGGGTGAGGAATTAATGACTGAATTTTCGTTTTTGGGTGAACTAACCCCTTAATTTTGCGAATATTTAAAATTTATCAAATGATAGCTATAAAGGAGTTGGCCATTATATTCCAAGTTCAAAATGTCATTTCTGCCACAAGATGTCATTTGACAACACAACATAATTTGAGGAGTGACGGAAATATTCATGCATTTCAGAAGAAGAAGAAGAAGAAGAAGAATGTCCGTCTGCTTTTGGACATTGTTATTGCAGAGCACCTTGTATCTTAAACCCAGGTAACTCTGAACTACAATCTGCATGATGCTGACATGAGGGAAGATACTTCACCTCCTGACACAATAAACCAGCAGACAAACATGGCTGCCAGTGCACTCAATGGCTTGTATAATTTCCCGCTCAACCTTGCTCACGATCATATTATCCCAGACCTGATGTATAGAGTTATGAGGGAGCACTGACCCCTCTGGGCTCAGAGGGTTGGTTAGAGGAATTTGATGAAGGTGCAGGAGCCTGTAATTAAAAGATATGTTATCAGCCTGTATTTGTTATGGGTAAGCACTGGCCCAGATCCAGCCCTGATTTAATCCTATCCCAGGCTACGCTGAGGCCAGGGTCAGAAGGTTAGAAACTGCCTCTACACTGGCTGCACCTCAGCTAGATTGCCAGAGAAAGCAACTGATATAGTTTCATTCTCTATCTCACTCTCTCCACATCTCTCGCTTTCGCTCTCTGAACCTGCTGGACTTCATGTAACCTCCTTACCTCATTGTACGTGCATGACTGTAATCCAGATTTTTTTCCTTAAAAAAAAAAGAAGAAGAAAAAGCTACAAAACAAAATTATTTTTGTAGCAATCAACATTATGCCACAAATGCTGGTGTTTGAGTTTAAAGGAAAAGGTGAAAATTCTGTCATTTTTATTCACCCTCATGACATCGGCGAATAAAAACCTGTATGAATTTCTTCTGTGGAACACAAAAGAAGATATTTTGAAGAGTGTTGATAACCAAACAGTTTTTTTATGGGAAGCTTGTTAAAAAAAAAAAAAAAAATTCTCACAATTGCAACTTTGCATTTTACATTTCTGACTTTTTTTCCTGGGAACTACAAGTTTTTTCAGAATTTTGAGTTTATATTACGCAATTCTGACCTCTAACATGCTATTGCGTCTCATAAAGTTAGAATTGTGAGATATAAACTTGCAATTCTGAGAAAAAACGTTAGTCTTTTTTCCCTCACAATTGGACATTATGACATGTAATTGCGAGTTTCTAACTTTAGAGTCAGAATTGTGAGAAAAAATTTCAGAATTGCGAGATATAAACTCGCAATTTTGACTTTTTTTCTCGTGATTGTGAGTTTATATCATGCAATTCTGACTTTTTATTTCAGAATTATAAACTCTCGAGATATAAACTCAGGGTTTATACATTTTAACATGTTTAATGTATAAATTTGACCGTTTAGGTGTGCGCCTAAAACCCAAGTATACTTTGCTCATTGTGTTCTGCTCCATCTCACTGTGCGCACACAGAAAGCGCATGGGGATCAGTCTCTTTCGCAGTTTAATGCACTTTTAATAACTTTTTTTTAAATAAAGCATGTCCCACAGCAGACTGTATTTTACGACAGTCATGTTACATGATTTGTACGTTAAATTTAGGCTTTTAAGGAGGGGTGAAAGCACAACCCATTTAAAGGAAAGGAATGATATTCACCACAATGCTCATTTTATCTTCATTATCACGTTTTTATAAACTAAAATTTGATTCATTGCACAAGCCTCCTCCTGATGAAATTGTATTTCAAATGCATAAGTATGCATAAAAAACATGATATAATTTGGCTAACCAGCGCAGAAATCTAGAAGGCAGTCATTGCTATATTTTAACAGGACATAAAAGATCACAATCTCTTTATTTCACGGTGGACTATAACTTTAACTTGAACTGAATAAGAAATATTTCTTGAAGCTTTTAGTAAAATCAGATTGTTACGTGTTTGCCTATAAATAGATCAAATAATGTCACCCTCTTAAGTTAATACTGGACCTCATCAATGGAATCCAAAGTCATTTTTTGCTATTGGTTCTCCTGATGAGCATCTGGCTGGAGATGGTCATGTTTAAATCATGACAGATGTTTGAAACAAAACAGCGCCAGACGTTTGAAATGAACACACAGGTGACTGGTTATATATGAGCTATAGCTTCTCTTTTTTCAAGTGTACTGTATCATTCTTCAAGTATCAGCTTCATTATGTCAAAACTTCATTAAAAATGCAAGATTTGTAAAAGTGGAGTTCACGCATAGAGTTTGTATTGGCGGTATGGTTCTGTTCTGGACAAGAACTCCCTATGCATCCATGCAGCCTAGCATGGATAAGAGCCAGAAGAGCGGCAATAAAACCAACACATGCAGATATCATTAATTTAACATGCACACATATTTCAAGAATTAGTCTGATTCACGGGAATCATAAGGCCAATCCTGACCGAAGACAGGGGGAGCTGGGGATGGAGGAGGGTACTTAGCTCCTTAGAAATGCGATAGCTGCTGATAATACTGAGGAGCTTATATATGGATGCTGTGATGGGAAGCAGCATCGGTAGACGTGAGTCAGCTGATGCTTGACCTTTAAATTGTAAAATAATTATCTAGTCTAGTGCATAGTATTTTTCAAAACTGTATATGAAGTTGACATGCAATTTTAAATTGTAGTATGCTAGATTCTTCTCACATTACTTCACTATGTTATATGAATGCACCAGTGAGAATATGATTTGTCATATCAAAAATAAATCAAGTACTGAGGTTTTTGATACAATTTTGTGTGCAAATGAGTAGTTCAATCAAGTAATTCGTCACTTCCATTTATTGAAATGGATGAATGGAGTTGCGCACAGTGCATTGTGGGATTCAGTATTCCAGTCAATGTGGCCTGGTTGTTTGCTTCATATTATCATATGAGCACAACATACTTGCTTATTTACTAGTATGAGTAGTATGAGTAGTATGCCACAACTCTTAAATCTGATCTGGTATAGTCTCAGTGCTAAATGAACTTCACTAATTTCATTTCCCTTGCAACGTAGATCTGATTTCAGCCAATAACTTTGATTGAAATAATTGATCAGGGAGCTCCTGAGAACTTCCCAGTGAGGTTTTCTGGATTTGCTCAAGTGAATCCAGATGTTTGCCACAGCGATGAAGCATTTAAGATTGCTGTTCCAGGTTAGGTGGAAGGTACAAGTTTTATCTCTGGTCAGCTAACGTCATGTGTTTCTGCATTCTTTGACATTGGGATTGAAACTGAGGATCAGTGAAACACAGCGTACAGGCCTCATCAAA
Source organism: Opsariichthys bidens (assembly GCA_037194245.1). Classification (NCBI taxonomy): domain Eukaryota; kingdom Metazoa; phylum Chordata; class Actinopteri; order Cypriniformes; family Xenocyprididae; genus Opsariichthys; species Opsariichthys bidens. The sequence continues at coordinate 5,810,181 of CM074286.1, read as the reverse complement.
GCAGAAGGTAATATCTCACTTACTTCTGGATTATTACATTTTTAAATGCATATCAAATGTATATACCCTATTCATTTCAAATAAACATTTTCATTTTGGATGGATGGATGAATGAATGGATGGATGCAAAAGTTGTTTGCTTTTAGTCAATATAAGTAGTCATCACATATGTCATCCACAGATCGCTCAAGTCATTTCAATCATTGCAACAGTTATTCCTGAATGGAAAGCATATATTTTTTAGAAAGCATCAGAAGAAAAAGGATTACTTGAGTATACAGTTTCCATGTCAACATTCATTTTCCCCTGCTATTGCTGCCTTGTGGAAGCATCAAAATTGATTCAGTTGACCTGGAAATGGAACCATTGCGATGACAGGTAGAAGAGCTTTCTTCAAGCAAACTCTTCTAAAATGCATTGGAATGAAGTAAGTATAACCATGAGTACTACAATCAAGTCAGCTGGATGAGACATAGCAGGCTGATCAAAGAGCAATTCTTTGTGTTCATGATAAGGGTGACGACAGCCCTACCATTGGACGAGGGGTTGTGCCATTGATAGCGGCTGAGTTACTTCATAAAGAGTTCATGCTAAACAGATCAGACCTACGTTACACTGGGTACAGTGGATTTTCATTAGTATTTTTCCTCATATCTACCATCAAATTTTACTTGTCCACCATAGATTTAAAGAAACTTTTCACAGATGTGATTGAATTCAATTCCCTTCAGTTTTTACCACATTCAATAGCAAGTCGTGCAGAATTCTCACATAACCATGCACAGTAAAGGAGACAATGACAATGGAGATTAAGGAAACAAAGCACACAACAATGGATCCTGAAAACTTCATTAACTGTTGAAATATTTTATTGTTAAATTTTTATTTTTAATATTTTCATTCAACGTTCTGTCATGACACTTTAGATGCGCAGGCAAATAGGTCCTTTAACTCAACCTGCTATTAATCACATCATTATCTATAGGACACAGATGATTAGTTCCTGCTGTATCAGTACTCAATGAGCTTGCGTGCTCAATCCTCAAATACATTATTTCATTTGCTTTGCAGTGCCATGTGCCTTCAGAAACCCTTCACCTTCCCCAGCTCCACCTGTATAGATCTGCGACGGGTAATGTATGCTATTTGTACAGCAGCAGCATGTCTTACTTGCGTACAGCGTGTAGTTTATGTATCAGCAGCAGCAATAAAATCATTATCATACCCATTTCCATGTCAAACACGAGAGTTGTCATGACAGAAAAATGGTTATAAGAAACTGACAAAAAAATGACAATGAGAAACAAAAAGTTTATGTAGGTTAATTGTATGCAACGTATAGGGAATGTGATCCTTATATATATATATATATATATATATATATATATATATATAGTGTTTATACCTATTGCATTTTTTCTAGATATATATCAAAAGAGCATGCAAATTTCAAATTTTATGCATATTCGATGAGCGGTTTATAAAAAGATTCCGAAAAAGCTGGGTATGTTTGTGGTATTCCATATTCGCAGCTGACCAACCGCACTGAGAATTTACATCATTACGGACGTCATCGAGGATGTGTTATTTTATATTTTAATACTGTAATTTCTTACTTCCTTTGCAATCTAAAAGTTACTTTTCTTAAATGAGAGCCTCCAAAATGAGACGCAGCTAATAAAAATACAATTTATAAAAATATTCCACACCAAAAGCAATAGGACTAATTTTGTTTCTTGGATAATCAAGTTTAAGCTGCTCAAAGTTGACCTGTTTTCTATTACATTGTCAACTTTTGGATTTTAGATGTGTCTGTAATAAATTTTAATAAAAATATCTAAAGTTATTAGTAAGCATCGAAGGTTAATATGGAAGTAAAGGTCAAAAAAATGTGAACGTGATGTGAAACCTGAAGAGTTTTTATACTGGATCCATGCATTAATCTGAGGGAATGAAAATTAGTTTTGTAAAGTCTTAATGTCAGCACACAGAGAACAGTCCCAGTTGGAAAAAAGGATCACCTCTCAGCAGGGTTTACAGGAGAGAATAATCCAGTTTGCACACTTCCAAATAATTATAGTAATATGAAGATAATTACAATGGAGGCAGGGTAGCCTCATCACAGCCGGCCCTGCTTCTCTGATGTAATTCAATTTATGTTTCCTATGAAAATAATCAGTCATACAGATTACTTAAAGCAGAGATGACATGGTTGTAATTGTGTTCCATTCATTTGCAGCAAAATTATGGGTTTGAAATATGCAGGAACCTTATTATCTTTTTTTTTTTTTTTTTTTAAAAAGAAAAAATATCTATATTCATATATGAGAAATTAGGTGCTATAACTCAAAACAGGTATTTCGCATCTCTGTACAACACTTTGAGAAGAAATCTTGCATATTTAGATTATAAAATCAAACAGTAAACATTTATCGAGAAATTACACTCCCAATCAAGTTGTCGTTTAGGTAAATAATAATAATAGTAATAATAATAATAAAAAGATTAAAAGTAACAAAAATGAACATACATGAGCTTTTTTTTTTCTTTTACCTAGAAAAGTGCATCATCCTTTACAGCTCTGTCGTCCTAAAGACAGTACGCACACAGAAAGTGGCTGGGAATAATTGGATTTTAATGCAAGTTTTGCAGGCTGGACGATAATAAGATTATCTTATTTCAAGTGAGTTGGTTGGCAAGCTACAGGGAGCGGCTCCAGATGGAGAAAGATGGGCGGTAATGCAAAACCGGGCACTGTGGGCATAAACCTCCCACTGGTTTACGTACTTCTCACTATTTCCTCTCTCTCTTTCTCTGTGTGTGGCTGTCATTCTACCCCTGATCCCTCTCTCTGCTCCCATGGAGGTGGAGGCAGCATCAGCAGTCGTGCCCCCCTCATAGCGGATTCTCACATTGGGGGCGATGGAGCGCTGCCCTCCCATTATCCCGAGGTCTCCGGGTTGGAATAAAACCCTCAGGGCTAGCAGCTGTCAATTAGCGATAACTCTGCCCACCGATGGACTCCTTAATCAGGCCACCATCACCTAGCAACCAGCCGCCGGGACACCTCACAGTGGATCCCTGATGTAAAGCGCAAAACTGTGGACCCTAACGAGGGGAAGCTATCCCAACCCCCACCACTGTGACCCTGAATATTGCAAATCAAAGGTAGTGTCATGAGAACAAGCTGCATACGGTTTGCATTTTGCTTAACTTAAGTTTTCGATCAGTTTAATCTTTTAAAAGTAATATTTTTAGTAAAAACATCCTTAAAACGATGTAAATTTACTGGTGACACTTTACAACAAGGTCCATGTTAGTTAACAAATTGCCATTAACCAACAATGAGCAGATTTCAAAGCTTTATGAATATTTTGTTACGAATCAGAGGTTCGGAGCGCCGAACTCACGCGATTTCAGTAAACGAGGCTTCGTTACATCATAAGTGATTCGCAATTTCAATAGTTCACTTTGGCAGTTTGATACACGATCCGAACCACTGATTCGAAACAAAAGATTCGTAAAGCTTCATGAAGCAGTGGTTTGAATTCAGCCATCACTAGATATTGTTGAAAAGTCGTTATTTTGGTGGACAAAAAGTATTCTCGTCGCTTTATAATATTACATGAACTGCTTTAAATGTGTTTTAGTATCTTTCGGGCATCTGAAAGTCCTCATTTTCTTACTGACAATAGAGACTCACTGAACCTTCACATTACATCAAAAACATCTTTATTTGTGTTCCAAAGATGAACGAAAGTCTTATGGGTGTAGAACGACATGAGGGTGAGGAATTAATGACAGAATCTTCATATTTTGGGTGAACTAACCATTTAATGTTAATGAAGAAAAAAATGAATGAATCACTTTTATATAATTTACACAGTGAAGATATTGACTGTTTTATACATTTGATTATGTTATATGATTTATGGACTTATATCTAGAGCTTGAAGTTTTTCAGGTAGGTCTATTTCATTGTTCTATTGTAGTTTGTTGTCTTATTGTTTGTAATTAGTTCAATTGTTCTAATTTTATCACTGACTGTTAACTTGTCTTCAGTAAACTTTTAGCTTTTTCTTTACTTAAGCTAGCATTAGATTTTTGTGATATTGAAATTGGTGACAAGAATTTCAATGGTATCAAAAAATGTTGGTGATATGAAAACCTTATTTAAAGCAAAAATAACTGTATTGTGATATTGTTACTGAGAAATAAAAATGACTCCTATCGTGACATGAGATATTGGTCACATTGGCCACCCCTATAGTTAATTATGGTTAGTAGAATGTCTAAAGTGGACTATCGAAAAGTGTTACAGTTTTATATTAATTAAATTACATTACAGTTACATTAAAAATTGCAATAACGAAGATGAAGTACTTTCCTTGTTAGTTTATGTTAACTAATGTAGTTAACAAACAGAAACTTACATGCAAAACTGATTTTCAGAAAATCACTATTAGTGTATTGTGTTTTTTATCACTGGCAGGTTTTCTCACTATATTACTGCTCAAACTAACCAGTGATCACAGCACTAAAAGACAAAAGGTCAGAGGTCACTGTAGTGGTGGTTCCTACTGTCTGCAATCCCACTGTCATTTCCTGCACGATGCCAATGCTCATTTGCATAAAAATAAACTCTGCTCAACTTCGTCATATTGCCATCACTCTCGTGTCACCTCAAATCACGCACTTTTTTTTGGAAATAAATGACTTCTAGTTGTTTTAAACACCCATGACAGGGTTTTCCACCGACAAGGTGTCCAGAAGTAATTCGTTTTAAATGAGCGACAGATACCGATGGTGATGCGTCAATCAAAGTCGATCAAAGTTGATCAGTGATTTGCTGTCTGATACCATTAGCATTGCAACCAACTGACAGAGACACCCTGCCGAATAAGCATACCTCTCTACAGCACAGTACAAGTGAAGTGAGTGGCATATCTGAAACCGCAGTTTTCATAAAACAGTAGGGGTAAAAACTACAAATAGTACTTTTACAAATACTACTAAATAGTAAGTAGTAGGTGACACAAATCACCTACTACTTAAGGTGAAGAAGTACAGTGTTAAAAAATTACTGTAAATTTTACAGTATAATACTGGCAGCAGGGTTGCCAGCCAGTTACTGTAAGATTTACAGTAGTGTTACTGTAATTTAATTTAGAGAATTTCCCTGTATTCTCTGATTACAGTAAATAACTGTATTTTTTAAATTACGAAGGGTCAGTTTACAGCAATATTCTGTAAATTTGAGTCAAACCAACACGTGACCCCCAGAATGCATTGCAGTTTACAGCAATATGCTGTATTATTAAAAAAACAGCCAGCGGCTGTAAAATAAGGCTGTAATTTTTACAGTAATTCATTACAGTGTATGCATCTGATGGACACTTTACTATCCCGGGAGTCCGTGGGAGAAGAGCTGTGAATGGCAGTACAGCAACTCGTAGGCAGGGCTGGGTAGTTTCTGTACAAATGTATTTCACTACAGATTACAAAATACATGCTTTAAAAAGTAATTTCTGGCGTATTTTGTTACATTACTCAAGTTTAGTAACTTAATCTAAATACTTTAGAATACTTTGGAATACTAATAAGTGTGGAACAAACACAAAAAAGGTCATTGCAAGTTTTTAATCTCACAATTCTGACTTTTTACCTCAGAATTGTGTGAGATAAAGTTGTAATTGTGAGTTATAAAGTCAGAATTGTGAGATATAAACTCGTAATATTGAGAAAAGTCAGAATTATGACATTTAACTCATACTTAATTCACAATTGCAAGAAAAAAGTCAGCTTTGCAAGTTCATATCTCCCAATTCTGACATTATAATTTGCAATTGTGAGTTTAAATCTCGCAATTCTGAGAAAAAGAAATCAGAATTGTGAAATGCAAACTCACAATTGTGAGGGGAAAAAACAAATTGTGAGAAAGAGATGCAGTGACCTTTTTTACTATTATAAAATGACTCACAAACAACTATCACAAAACATGAAAACAGTTGAAAACATGAAACATATCTCCGCTTTTTCAGACTGTCAGAGTCACCAATTGCTGTTTAAATGACATTAAAATTCAAAGTAATCACTTTGGTAATCTAAAACACTTTTCAGATGTAACTGTAATCTGATTACCACCCATTTAAAATGTAACTGTAATGAAATACAGTTACTCAAATTTTGTATTTTAAATACGGAACTAACTTGTATTTCGTTACTCCCCAAACCTGCTCGTAGGTCACATGACAAGCGCCTCATGAGAGATGCAGTACATCCGAATTGAATTCATAACACACACAGCATACAATACAGAACATCCTTTCTTAACTGTCGCAAAGTTTGTTCTTTATCAAATGTGGTGTTTTTGTTACAGTTTTTTTTTATTTAGGTCAGACTTCTGAACTTTAACATCAAATTATAAACAACAACAACAGCAAACAACTAAAAACAGCAAAACATAACCTCCTAAACTTCGAAAGCACTGCAGTAAAGCGTATTCTGACGGAAACTACACATCCTTAACAAGTGTCCGTTGATCTCAGAAATATCCGGTTATTCCTGGAGGCCCCCCGTATCCTCGCTGCATTAATAAGCTGTGAGTTTGACTGCGTATGAGAGATATCACGGCCTGATGGAGTGGCCTCATGTGATGCTGTGAAGGGGTGATAAATCCTTGTCGCTTTTTATTAAAGATGGCCTGTGCAAACAGTTAGCTCGTATACGGCTCATGAAGACAGCGAACGGAGAGCAAAGGGAGAAGATCAGTGTGTGTGCAATTCGCCAGGCGCTCCTCTGTGATGTCGTTAGGCAGTAGGTTGTGTGTTTGTGTGAGTGCATGCGTGTGTGTTTGAAAGTGGGGGTTGGCGTCTGCAGGGTTGAGATCCAAGGAGAGAATCTTGTTAGCCTCCATGAAATCCTCATGCTTGCTATTAATAAGAGTCTGGATTTTAAGCAGCAGTCTACCAAACATATTGCACCCACAGGGTTCTCTGACAGATTCAGAATTTTTCAGTCATGTCGAGCGCTGAACTTTTGACTGAATGTAAAAATACGTCAGGCAAATTAAACCTTAAATCCAACATGAAATCCAAATGGGCCCCATTTACTTTAATGCGAGTTTCTGGTCTCATTCTGCACATTTGATAGCCATTGTTTTAGGCTGCTGATCAGGTTGTGCAGCATTTCTGGCCATAGCCAGTACACAACTAGAGGAACGAAATACAAGTAACTTAGTTCCGTATTTAAAATACAAAATTTGAGTAACTGTATTTCATTACAGTTACATTTTAAATGGGTGGTAATCAGATTACAGTTACATCTGAAAAGTGTTTTAGATTAGCAAAGTGATTACTTTGAATTTTAATGTCATTTAAACAGCAATTGGTGATTCTCTGACTCTGACCGTCTGAAAAAGCCGAGGTAAGTTTCATCAACATTTCAATAATTTTAAGAGAGATCATAAAAATGTTGTTATTTTTATTTAGTTCTGTACTGAACAATTTTAATATTTTTACTATTAAAAAATTTGCCCAACTGTCGACTTAACTGTCCCGTCATGACCTGATGATCCACGACTGTTTTCATGTTTTGTGATTGTTGTTTGTGAGTCATTTCATAATTCACTCGTCACTGCAACTTTTTCTCACAATTTTTTTTCCTCTCACAATTGTGAGTTTGCATTTCACAATTCTGACTTCTTCTCAGAATCGCGAGATTTAAACTCACAATTTCAAGTTATAAAGTCAGAATTTGGAGATATAAACTTCTCATAATTCTGACTTTTCTCAATATTGTCAGTTTATATCTCATGTTTTTGACTTTTCTCAATATTACGAATTTATATCTCATAATTCTGACTTTATAACTCGCAATTGCAACTTTATATCACGCAATTCTGAGGGAAAAAGTCAGAATTGTGAGATAAAAACTTGCAATTACCTTTTTTTTGTTTGTTCCACACTTATTAGTATTCGAAAGTATTCTAAAGTATTTAGATTAAGTTACTAAACTTGAGTAATGTAAAGAAATATGTTACAAATGACTTTTTAAAGCATGTATTTTGTAATCTGTAGTGAAATACTTTTTAAAAGTAACCTACCCAGCCCTGGTGTCCGTCAACATAAATATTGTGTAACTTCGAGAAGCTTTTGAGGGTGAATTTGACATTCAGCCTTCATGTTCGTTCTAAGATCCACACATTTCCCGATGAATTCAACATTTTTGTTTTCTTGAATTGAATATCCCATATACATAAACATACATTATTGAATTACCTATTTGATTGATCTTTCATTTGTTTACACACTGCATGATGAAAGTTGATCGCAGCACATATTACTGGAAAAATTGTAATTTCATTTTATTGATTTTATCTTTAAATAATGAAAAGTTGCCATTACATACAAGAATGGAGTCAGGTTTTTTTAACTAGTCGGCTGTTGGTTAACATCATCCGGTTGATCTGTTTGTGTTATCAAGCAGTGTTTATTCCATAGACAAACAAACACAAAGATAATCTAAACAGGAAGCCGATGGCAGTAAGACACAGTAAACACAGGAGACACAACAGCTTCACATTGAGGTGTAAAGACAACAGCTGACAAACAAGGACTGAAAAACGGGGGAATAAATACACTGGGGAAACAAAGAAGCATGTAAAGGTGATTAGTTGTCATGGTGACTAACAAGGGTCACTATAGAATCTTTAGTCTCAGCTTTCATTGGCCAAGGACTGCCCAGAGGCCATCTGACTGACATGCAAAGCAACCAGTCACATTTCATTGAGTTCCGCGTCAGGTTTAGGGGCATGAAAATGTAACACAGATGTCCCTGCAATAACAGACCATTGTGTAAAACTCTTGGATGTATTATGAAGAATTTATGCTGCAAACATTACATACTTCATATACTTTTGAAAATCCAGTTTTTTAGTTGTTCAGTGCTCATTATCACAGTTGTAAACTTTTGGCGTCTTTGCTTCCAGGCAACTGTTAAAGAATTTGACACACCTGTAGTCCTGTAGTATTCAACCAATCAGATTGCGACTTTGAAACTCCTGAAGTGCTTCCAAGTTTGTGTGCTATATGCATCAGACTTTCAGCCAACGGTCTGTGGGTGTGACATCTGAGGCTGAGACTACAGAAATGAAGGTAAACTGAACACAGGCACTGAAAGACAAAATAATATCAAAATTAAAGTCCGAGAACTGTAAACTGGGAATCGTGACACGTGTAGTCTCCGTGATGTAACTGCAAAGAAAAGCTGTTTCTGAAGATAACTAAACTAAAACTGAGATTTACAACCACTGCATCAAAATAATTAAAAAAATACAAACATTACACATGGTAAACAATCTTTTTAAGTACAGTGGACTCAAACATTAAATAAAACAAATTTTCAGTTTGACTTAATTTTTTTTTCATAATTATTCTTTACTTAAAAGATTTGAGTTGCTTTACTTACATTTTTTGAGGTAATTGGTGTCTACAATAATTTTGAGTACTCTAAACTTATCGGGTTCTTATGGAAGCCGGTTTCCGCCATTGAAAAAAAAAAAGAAAATTATTGTGACTTTTTATCTCACAATTCTGACTTTTTTCACAGAATTGTGTGATATAAAGTCACAATTGCATGATATAAAGTCACAATTGCGTGATATAAAGTCACAATTGCGTGATATAAAGTCACAATTGCGTGATATAAAGTCACAATTGCGTGAAATAAAGTCACAATTGCGTGATATAAAGTCACAATTGTGTGATATAAAGTCACAATTGCGTGATATAAAGTCACAATTGCGAGATATAAAGTAACAATTGCGTGATATAAAGTCACAATTGCGTGATATAAAGTCACAATCCCATGATATAAAGTCACAATTGTGTGATATAAAGTCACAATTGCGTGATATAAAGTCACAATTGCGTGATATAAAGTCACCATTGCGTGATATAAAGTCACAATTGTGAGATATAAAGTCACAATTGTGTGATATAAAGTCACAATTGCGTAGTATAAAGTCACAATTGTGTGATATAAAGTCACAATTGTGTGATATAAAGTCACAATTGTGTGATATAAAGTCACACTTGTGAGATATAAAGTCAAAATTGTGTGATATAAAGTCACAATTGCGTGATATAAAGTCACAAATGTGTGATATAAAGTCGCAATTGCGTGATATAAAGTCACAAATGTGTGATATAAAGTCACAATTGCCTGATATAAAGTCACAATTGTGTGATATAAAGTCACAATTGTGTGATATAAAGTCACAATTGTGTGATATAAAGTCACAATTGTGTGATAGTCACAATTTTGTGATATAGTCACAATTGTGTGATATAGTCACAATTGCGTGATATAAAGTCACAATTGCGTGATATAAAGTCACAATTGCGTTATATAAAGTCACAAATGTGTGATATAAAGTCAGAAATGCGTGATATGAAGTCACAATTGTGTGATATAAAGTCACAATTGTGTGATATAAAGTCACAATTGTGTGATATAAAGTCACAAATGTGTGATATAAAGTCATAATTGTGTGATATAAAGTCACAATTGTGAGATATAAAGTCACAATTGTGTGATATAAAGTCACAATTGCGTAGTATAAAGTCACAATTGTGTGATATAAAGTCACAATTGTGTGATATAAAGTCACAATTGTGTGATATAAAGTCACAATTGTGAGAAATAAAGTCACAATTGTGTGATATAAAGTCACAATTGCGTGATATAAAGTCACAAATGTGTGATATAAAGTCGCAATTGCGTGATATAAAGTCACAAATGTGTGATATAAAGTCACAATTGCCTGATATAAAGTCACAATTGCGTTATATAAAGTCACAATTGCGTGATAAAAAGTCACCATTGCGTGATATAAAGTCACAATTGTGAGATATAAAGTCACAATTGTGTGATATAAAGTCACAATTGCGTAGTATAAAGTCACAATTGTGTGATATAAAGTCACAATTGTGTGATATAAAGTCACAATTGTGTGATATAAAGTCACAAATGTGTGATATAAAGTCGCAATTGCGTGATATAAAGTCACAAATGTGTGATATAAAGTCACAATTGCGTGATATAAAGTCACAAATGTGTGATATAAAGTCGCAATTGCGTGATATAAAGTCACAAATGTGTGATATAAAGTCACAATTGCCTGATATAAAGTCACAATTGTGTGATATAAAGTCACAATTGTGTGATATAAAGTCACAATTGTGTGATATAAAGTCACAATTGTGTGATAGTCACAATTTTGTGATATAGTCACAATTGTGTGATATAGTCACAATTGCGTGATATAAAGTCACAATTGCGTTATATAAAGTCACAAATGTGTGATATAAAGTCATAAATGCGTGATATAAAGTCACAATTGTGTGATATAAAGTCACAAATGTGTGATATAAAGTCATAATTGTGTGATATAAAGTCACAATTGTGTGATATAAAGTCATAATTGCATGATATAAAGTCACAATTGTGTGATATAAAGTCACAAATGTGTGATATAAAGTCGCAATTGCGTGATATAAAGTCACAAATGTGTGATATAAAGTCACAATTGCCTGATATAAAGTCACAATTGCGTTATATAAAGTCACAATTGCGTGATAAAAAGTCACCATTGCGTGATATAAAGTCACAATTGTGAGATATAAAGTCACAATTGTGTGATATAAAGTCACAATTGCGTAGTATAAAGTCACAATTGTGTGATATAAAGTCACAATTGTGTGATATAAAGTCACAATTGTGTGATATAAAGTCACAAATGTGTGATATAAAGTCGCAATTGCGTGATATAAAGTCACAAATGTGTGATATAAAGTCACAATTGCGTGATATAAAGTCACAAATGTGTGATATAAAGTCGCAATTGCGTGATATAAAGTCACAAATGTGTGATATAAAGTCACAATTGCCTGATATAAAGTCACAATTGTGTGATATAAAGTCACAATTGTGTGATATAAAGTCACAATTGTGTGATATAAAGTCACAATTGTGTGATAGTCACAATTTTGTGATATAGTCACAATTGTGTGATATAGTCACAATTGCGTGATATAAAGTCACAATTGCGTGATATAAAGTCACAATTGCGTTATATAAAGTCACAAATGTGTGATATAAAGTCATAAATGCGTGATATAAAGTCACAATTGTGTGATATAAAGTCACAATTGTGTGATATAAAGTCACAAATGTGTGATATAAAGTCATAATTGTGTGATATAAAGTCACAATTGTGTGATATAAAGTCATAATTGCATGATATAAAGTCACAATTGCGTGATATAAAGTCACAATTGCGTGATATAAAGTCACAATTGTGTGATATAAAGTCACAATTGTGTGATATAAAGTCATAATTGCATGATATAAAGTCACAATTGCGTGATATAAAGTCACAATTGTGAGATATAAAGTCACAATTGTGAGATATAAAGTCACAATTGTGTGATATAAAGTCACAATTGCGTGATATAAAGTCACAATTGCGTGATATAAAGTCACAATTGCGTTATATAAAGTCACAATTGCGTGATATAAAGTCACAATTGCATGATATAAAGTCACAATTGCGTTATATAAAGTCACAATTGCGTGATATAAAGTCACAATTGCATGATATAAAGTCACAATTGCGTTATATAAAGTCACAATTGCGTTATATAAAGTCACAATTGCGTGATATAAAGTCACAATTGCATGATATAAAGTCACAATTGCGTGATATAAAGTCACAATTGCGTTATATAAAGTCACAAATGTGTGATATAAAGTCATAATTGCATGATATAAAGTCACAATTGCGTTATATAAAGTCACAATTGCGTGATATAAAGTCACAATTGCATGATATAAAGTCACAATTGCGTTATATAAAGTCACAATTGCGTGATATAAAGTCACAATTGCATGATATAAAGTCACAATTGCGTTATATAAAGTCACAATTGCGTGATATAAAGTCACAATTGCATGATATAAAGTCACAATTGCGTGATATAAAGTCACAATTGCGTTATATAAAGTCACAAATGTGTGATATAAAGTCATAATTGCATGATATAAAGTCACAATTGCGTTATATAAAGTCACAAATGTGTGATATAAAGTCACAATTGCGTGATATAAAGTCACAATTGCATGATATAAAGTCACAATTGCTTGATATAAAGTCACAATTGCGTTATATAAAGTCACAAATGCGTGATATAAAGTCATAATTGCGTGATATAAAGTCACAATTGCGTTATATAAAGTCACAAATGTGTGATATAAAGTCACAAATGTGTGATATAAAGTCATAATTGCGTGATATAAAGTCACAATTGTGTGATATAAAGTCACAATTGTGTGATATAAAGTCACAATTGCATGATATAAAGTCACAATTGCGTTATATAAAGTCACAAATGTGTGATATAAAGTCACAATTGTGTGATATAAAGTCCTAATTGCGTGATATAAAGTCACAATTGCGTGATATAAAGTCACAATTGTGTGATATAAAGTCACAATCGCATGATATAAAAAAAGTCAGAATTCTGACTTTATCTCACAATTCTGGGTTTATGTCTCACAATTCTGTGAAAAAAAGTCAGAATTGTGAGATAAAAAGTCACAATAATCTTTCAGTGGAAGAAATGGGCTTCCACAGCGTTTACAGTGCACTAATTCACAAAAAAACAAACAACAACAAAAAAACCCTCTTCCATTGCCATTACATTATGGCCTTCATATATCTCTCACACACACCCACACTCATAAAGATAAGCATCAAAAACAGTCCAGACAAAACAAATGAACTTTGATGATTCATGATTTTTCATGCAGAGAGCAGACTGTGTTGTACACAGGATCTGGCATTCTGATACGATCATTATTCGCTTCCAAATTCCAGCTGACTGAAGTTGATTTATGTAAATTTGATGCGTCAGCGTCTTGTTCTGCGAGATCAGACACATGCAGGACAACTTTTCAGACTGACCTCACCGTCCTTTGTGGTTGACCAGTCTCTTAAAATGTGCAATTATAAATGACCAGCATCTTTTTTTATTCAATCTGTCTCTATGTCTGTGTCCTTCAAGCTCTCCGTCTTCTCTCCCTCCCCTCCTGAACTCATGTGGGTTCGTGTCCTTACGCGGCGGGATGCTTGGCTGACCACAGCTGTGTGGCTGAGCCGTCCAGACGAGACGGCCTCATCTCTAGCTCTGCATGCATGGTGCACATCCATACCTCAGAACAACAGTAAGACACGAATCTGCAGCTTAACTTGGCCACTCGTTCCTCTGAACTGACATTAAGTTAAATGAGAAAGGTAACGATAGTGTAACACTATATGGAAATATGAAAATCTGAGGAATTGTAATAGCTCTTTCCATGAAATGTATTCATTCATTATTTGAGCAGACAGCACGCTTGTCTGCTTGTCGGTTGACATAAGCCTTCTATGGTTACAAATGAAAGCCCATCATGGGCGTAATATCCTAGAATAGCGATTTGAAGGACAGATTTTAATATAAATGAGAGGTGGGAGAAAGCAAATGCAAAATCAGCGGATAAGGAAATGAAATTATAATGCCAGACTTTACCGTCTAATAAATATTGTAAGCACCGTTGCAAGTACCTTTCTAACTGCTTTCCATATTTTTGACAATTAGTGTATTTGAGAAATTGCACCTTGCTTTGACAAGGCTCCAGACAGACAAAATGTAAAATAAAATAAAAAATAAAATAAAATATATAAATAAATAAACAGAAAATGGAAACATTTAGCAGCCATATAACTTTTTGAAAGTTGATAAATTATAGAATTACAGTAAATTTTTTTTAGCCAAATCTATTCCCATTCATTCAATTCACCTTTACAAATATGTATCTCTTCGTATTTAAATAAAATATCTAAATGTTTTTTTAGAATACCGTTATTTATTAGTGAATATCATACAACACTCAGTTGTGAATATGTATTTATTTACACACTTTCATAGTAATAACCAGTCAGTAAATAAACTAAAGCAAATCTCACAAACATAAAATATACATCACAGTAACGATTCCCAGTTCATTTCAAATTGGAAATGTCACTATTCGATTCCATAACGGCTTTGAACGTTTCACTGACTGACTAAAGTTGTGTCCCAAATGACACAGTATACACTATGCATTTATGAACTATATACTCTCCCATGTAGTGTAAAAATGTTATTTTGTCATTTAACATCAAAGTATACTAGCCCCCCCCAACATAATTAAAGCTTGTTGAGTTCATGAAGTGTCCAACATTCCACACCACACTTTGTTTTTTACATTAATTTAGTGCATCATCCGGGTATTTAAAGTGCACTTTTTCTTTTTAGAATTTTCTGTGTGGACACTATTCATACTTAAAATGTCATAGAATAGTGCATAAGTATGCGAATTGGGACGCACCTATATGTGTAATCAAAGTCCCTTTAAGACAAGTCATTTCACTCGGCGGCTATTTGTGAAACTCTCAGGCATGCAAGTGCAGCTCCCATCTCTTTGAATGGGGAAGCATCAAATTCTCTAATGCTTTTCACCTTTCGATGAATTTTCATATTTGAAATCATCAATGAAATCTGACAATTGTCACATTTTATTTCTAAACGCTCAAATCAAGACAAAAACAGCTTTTTTCAGGCTTGATCACGCTAATGCGCATATGCAGTCCTAAGTGCGCGTCTCTATAGGAAGTGTGCGTCTGACTGTTTCTACAGGAACCAGAGCTTCTACTTTACCAATCAGCAACTGGCTCTTATTTAGAAGGCGGGGCTTATTCCACCATATTGTGCGTTGCACTTTCTACCATTCATAACAATACGAGTGCACAATCTTTCTATATATATATATATATATATATATATAAATCAGGCAAATCAGGTGTGTTTTGTCCAAGAATGTTAGCATGTCGCACACTGTAACAAGCTAATATGATATCTGACGAAACTGAATATGGATGCTGACATAGCTAACTAGATTTCACCAATATTCACTAGATTTTAAATTCCTGTAGCACTTCTTTTTTAGTCAGTCTATGGACCTTTTTAACTCATCCGTTTTATTAAAGATTATATTATCTTTTGATGTGCGGCCACTGAGAGAGAAAAAAAATCATGGCAAAAATAGTTTATGTTCATAAAATACAAATAATAATCTTACTTTATGAAAGACCACAACACAGCTCATTGTTATCACTGTATATACCGCTGTCTCTCATTACATTTGGGTCTCACCCTATCCTTTTATCAGAATAAATAAACTGAAATAAGACCACACAAAAAATAAAGACCCCGGACCTTTTGTAAAACCAGAAAAAAGCGGCATACTGTATATATTCTAGAAGAAAAGTGAAAAGCAAACAAGAGGAGCGAATGAAGTCGGGGTGTGCGGGTGAGTGACGGGCCCTGGTCACAGAGGAGTTGAGGCGGACCTGTTTCTGTGCCCCCCACACACAAACTAAACTGATACACATGTAACATCTTCAAAGAGCTCAGACTCCCTGTAATCACCCACGTTTGCTTTGATCTTGGGGAGGGCGAGAGAAAATAATTACACGTTTCTCTGAACCGTCTCACGATGAATCAAAGGTGAAATTCTGTTGGGGCAGTGGAACAGGATGGTAATAAGACGAAGGTCTTTAGCATTAGATGGGGATGTGATGATTTGTACATGGAGAAAGTAAGATAAAGCATAGAGAGACAAAATATGAAGACGCCCTTTGAAGACGGCTTACCTAGCGGCATACCATGAGACAGGCTCCGCCCACAAGTAGTGATGCATGATATCATAAGTGAAATTGTACATTATTGATAAATACAATATATATTTTATACATAGTTGCAAACATTAAGATAATAATGTTGATCTGTAATTTAAACTCAAATTTCTGCACTAATTGGCTTTTTTGAAAAAAATTAAGTTGTAGTAACTTAATGTAATTGTCTTGATAACTTCGGAAATTAAGCAGTAGATTTATAGTTCCCAGAATGCTTTAATATGACTGGATAAGGAGAATAAATGTTATAAATGGAGAATAAATGTGGTTACCATTGTGCTGAAGAATAAGGTAAACACTATTGACTCTATAAGTGACAAGTATCTTACTTTTTCATTAAATAAACATGTTATATAAGTTATGTTAGCATGTGTTATGATAGCTGTTGATTTGAACTGAAATAAATAAGAGCAATTGGTTTCAGGGCTACAACTCTAGTAGTTGGAGTGACTTAATTTTTAACTTAAAAACTTCAATGTAGCTTGTTGGTAGAATGTACTCAAAGTTGTCATAACTCAAAAAATACTTTTTAGAGTTTAGGGTTAAATGCTATTTAGACTAAGTGAAAACAACAGTATTTTCTTAGTATAAGATTAGCTCATAAAGATTAAGTGTTAGATGCTATTTTCACGTCAGTGTATGTTGTAGTACATTAAAAATAGCAGTTGCTATACACCAGGGGAGTCCAATCCTTAAACACACCTGGACCAGCTAATCAAAGTCTCATCTGAACTCTTAGCAGTTTTGATGGCATTTGGATGTTTGTTAAAAGTATACTGCTACGAAGGTACTTCTTTTTACTTTTAAGCAATGAACTGGGGGGAAAAAAACTTGACCTTAAAGAGACCTTGAATCACGTACAGCCTCACATACGTTACATGTGCACGGGTGCGAGCAGGGCCCGTAAGTTCCCCAAATGAAACATGCAGCGCATTCGGCAGGATCAATGTCTGCTTTCCCATAGTCGTCGCATTTTGCATTTTTGCATGGAGTTTTCTCTGCTCTTTGTCCCATCGCCAACGGTCATCGTGACTAATGTTGAAGAAAATTCAAACTCTCGTTGACAAGAATGGCTTCAGATCATTTCAAATCAGTGTCAGTGTGAACACTCGAGTGTCCATATTTCTAGGTGTTTATAATGCTATGATGAAAACGACAACTGAACACGCTCTAACTTTGCATGACTGCTCTGGGTTTGCTGTGGCCTGGAACAACAAATAATACATAAATCTCCAATTAGAGATGTCCAGCTGTTCAGCTGTTAAACGCCAAAATAACCACCCAGCCCAATCAATCACTGGAAAAGCGAGCGTAGTATTACAGCGGGATGGATCCGAATGCGAATACTGCCCCATTTTCAGACAGACCGTCTGTTTGTTGAGCTAGCGTGACCTCTCCACAGGCTACCGTTGGGAGGAAGAGGGAATACAAAAGAGAGGAGCCTTCAGTCGAGCCCCTCCGGCTAAATATAATGAAAATAACCCCAGCCCTTCCACGCAAGCCAGTCTGATTGGAAAGAGAGGGTTTCTATTTACAACCGAAGCTGAACTAGTTTCAGGCGAACGTGTCATTTCCAAGCTTTATGCTGAACGCATTTTTGGAAAACACAATGTAAATACACTTAAATTAATTAGCCAAGGCTCCTGACATACTGCCAGCTCGTCTCAACGCAATCCAACCAGTCTCTGTAAAGTTATGAATATGTAGAAATGGAAAATAATGAATATACAATAGTGAATATATAAATAATGAATCACTTTTTGACATATATTCTGTGCATTCTGGATGAGCATTAAAATCACAGTCACCGAATGGCTTTGAATTGTCACAAGAGGGTTTGTTTTTCTGTTTAAGTATCTTCTGAGCTAAAGCTTCGTCAGCTGGAAATGCAATAGGCCTTTAGATGCAAAGTAATGGATTATTTATGCATGCATTTGAGATTTCCATACAAGCCAAAGGACATATTCCATTTGGAGAAAATCAATTATATAAATCTGTGTTGATCACAATGAATCTTAAGCTTTGCTGGATTAAATCAGGGTAAATTTAATCACCCACCCTTGTAATCCATAACGAACTACACATGATGCCATGTCAACTGACAGCACTGGTGGTGGTGGTGGTGGGGGGGGGGGGGTGAAAGTAATGTGTGTGTTGCTTCATTCATTGAGCTTAACTTCGGCCAACATCAACAACGCACCACCCTTGAAAATCAGTGAGCCAACTCAAATTCACTGGCTGCCTCAAAGTCAGAAGCGAACCGTAGACCCAGACCAACCCGATGTCCTGGAACATTCCGAACAGCAGGGGTTTGGGTTTTGACACATAAAATCAATATGAGATAGAAAAGTGTTTCAGCAGCAGCACCGGGCTTAAAATGAAAACACTTCAGAAGAGCCTTCGCCGTCTGACACAGCTGACAACAGGATCGATCGGCCTTGAGCAAAGCACAAAAGTACCTGAGAACTTTTACAGGACTCCGCTTGTTGCAAGCAGATACCTTATGAAAAGGTTATTAGGAAAAAAACATATTTAAAATGTTATTTTCTTGGTAAAAGACCGGCATCACTATTACTAATGTTCATTATTGATTCAAACAAACCCATACAGTACGTGCGTAACTCGGCTTGTTGGTCATGCCATTAGGTTTCAAAGTGACTCCACTGAATAGAAGTAAAAAAGTATAAGAAATATAAATATAAATAAAAGGAAAAGACAAATTTACTGACATTTACTGTGAAATTTACTGTGGCATTGACACACATTTCACAATTGGATTCGATTTAGATTTAAAAGCTTGCGATTCGACTAACTTCAAATTCAATGTCGATTAATTTGGGCCTCATCAGGTACAGTACATGGTTAATTTCTTGTAAAATGAAGAAATATTTCTGTATACCTGTAAATTATACAGGGAAGTTGGTACGTCATCACAATATTAAAGGTGAAAATTACTTGATTTGTAGAGTACATGAAAATTACACAAGGAACTTTTTATAATAACTTAAAAATAAACATAATTAATGACAATCACATTTTTTTCATATAAATGGTTTAAATAGTGGCTGACATAAAGCGGATTTATTCAAACAGACATTCACTGAAGAACAGGCAAAAAATACATATGGAATAAGTGAAGTTCATTTTTCTAGTTGACTAACTATTTAGAGCACAATGGCTTTCTGAGGTAAATGATTGTTTACAAGCTGTTTCATTGACGCCCTCGACTGAAACACGGATTGAGCGATTACCAGGGCTGGGTAGGTTACTTTTAAAATGTATTTTACCACATATTACAAAATTCATGCTCTAAAAAGTCATTTGTAACATATTTTGTTACATTACTCAAGATTAGTAACTTAATCTAAATACTTTAGAATACTTTGGAATACTAATAAGTGTGGAACAAACACAAAAAAGGTAATTGCAAGTTTCTATCTCACAATTCTGACTTTTTCCCTCAGAACTGTGTGATATAAAGTTGCAATTGTGAGTTATAAAGTCAGAATTAGGAGATATAAACTCGCAATATTGAGAAAAGTCAGAATTATGAGATATAAACTGACAATATTGAGAAAAGTCAGAATTATGAGATATAAACTGACAATATTGAGAAAAGTCAGAATTATGAGATATAAACTCACATACTAAATTCACAATTGCAAGAAAAAAAAAAGAAATTTTGCAAGAAAAAATCTCCCAATTCTGACTTTATAACTTGAAAGTTTAAATCTCGCAATTCTGAGAAAAAGAAGTCAGAATTGTGAAAATGCAAACTCACAATTGTGAGGGAAAAAAACAAATTGTGAGAAAAAGTTGCAGTGACGAGTGAATTATAAAATGACTCACAAACAACAATCACAAAACATGAAAACAGTCGTGGATCATCAGGTCATGACAGTTAAGTTCACATTTGGGCAATTTTTTTAAACAAATTCAGTCATTTTGTCTTGTT
The DNA here is from genome assembly GCA_037194245.1 of Opsariichthys bidens. Classification (NCBI taxonomy): domain Eukaryota; kingdom Metazoa; phylum Chordata; class Actinopteri; order Cypriniformes; family Xenocyprididae; genus Opsariichthys; species Opsariichthys bidens. The sequence goes on along the minus strand of CM074286.1, from coordinate 5,789,389 downwards.
CAGGACAGAACTAAATAAAAATAACATTTTTATGATCCCCTTTAAAAGTATTAAAATGTTGATGAAACTTAACTCGGCTTTTTCAGACGGTCAGAGTCAGAGAATCACCAATTGCTGTTTAAATGACATTAAAATTCAAAGTAATCACTTTGGTAATCTAAAACACTTTTCAGATGTAACTGTAATCTGATTACCACCCATTTAAAATGTAACTGTAATGAAATACAGTAACTCAAATTTTGCATTTTAAATACGTAACTAAGTCACTTGTATTTCGTTACTCCCCAACCCTGGCGATTACCTGTGACATGATATGGATACCAGGAAGCTGTACTGTATCTTTCAACTCTTCTGATGTTCAGTCATGTTTAATTCGTGTTGTAGCTAGTTAAGTGGAAGAGATGATCAGTTCTTGTGCTTGAACTGAGACGCTACAGCGATCTGTCGCGCCACAAAAGATCGCAGCAGCAAGAGAGACGTCTATGAAAAATTAGCCCCATTTTTGATTCTTGTGTTTCCCCATTTTCCACCAAAAAATCTCTTCCTATCTATTCGACATATCTTCATTTCAAACGACGAATTTGACCAAAAAAGTTGCAGGTATAAATTCAAAATCACCTAAAGGCAAATGTCACATTATTGTATGTGGCTGCAAGTTACTGTAAGTTTGAATCCTCACAACATTACAACACTTATAGCTTGTTGCATTCTTACCGCTATGTATTTCTTTAAAGAGCAAAGAACATCTTGCTAGAAATTATACTGGCAATGTACATCAAGCTGTGACTCGATGGAGCTGTGGAAACCAAATTGTGTTCAACACATCCATCCATGCTGTTAAACCATCGGGCTTCATCTCAAGAGAGCCTGAGAAAACATGCAAGGCCATCACAGAGAACTAAAGTACAACAAGTACCTGTACTTAAAGGAGAAAGTTGATATTCCAAATAAGATGCAATTACCAGGAAAGGTAGCTGAGAAAACATATCAAGCACAGAAGTTTGGCCATAATACAGCTAAAGAGGACTCAATACAAGAATTCTAGAACGGCTTCAAATATAACACTGGATGAGTCCCCAAAATGATGCATTATTATTATTAAAAGGTTAAGGGTAAGTAAGACTCATCAAAGAGATATATTCAAGATATATTCACCAAAGAATTTTGAAGAAAAAAAAAAGTATCACATTTTTCACAAAAATAAAAGCAGTTTTTTCGACGTTTTAAGTAGAATATTGGAGTACGTTTTACTCAGGCTTTCAAAATTTCCTGATTTATTCAATGAGTTACTTGCCATTTCTTTGTAATAATTTGTGAAATTTACTAGTACTTTCTGAATAAAAATGTAATTATTATTATAATAGAATTATAATAATAATAATTATTATTATTAATCATAAAATGTGATTATTTTCAGTGATTTCTGAAAGGTCATGTGACACTGAAGACTGGAGGAATGATGCTGAAAATACAGATTTGCATCACAGGAATGAATTGCATTTTAAATTATATTTAAAACATTTTTTTTAAATAAAATAAGTAGCATAAGTAATGATATTAATAAGTAATAATAAAAAGTATAAGTAAAAATATTTAAAACTGTTTTTATTTCATTTTCGGCCTTGTTGATCATAAGAGACCCGTGGAAAACTTTTGAAAGGAAGTAAAATGGAAAATTAACAAAAGAAATGTTTAGTTCAAAACTAGTTACATTACACTTCTCATTTAACATCAATTTAAAAGTTAATTCGAAATGCATTACTATATTATAAATAAATAACAATAATGATTTTAGAACTTAGTGTCATTTTCCATTAGCTATAAGAAGCGACTACATGTCTGTGAAATGATCGATGTGGCCATCAATGTGTCCTCACTTTACACCACAGAGCTATGTCAATGGACAGTCATCAACACGGGCCATAATAGAGGAACAGAGCCATCAAACGCAGGAGGGCACGGTCTGGGTGAGGACAAAGTAGCCATAAAAACTGACTGAGGAACTGTTCAGCCCAGAAAGACTAAAAGAAGGGGGAAAAAAAAAACAGGAAATGAGAGAGACATGAGTCAGAGACCCCTTTCAAACTCAATGTTCTCACTTTATCAGAAAACTGTGTCATTCACCCTCATCCATTTCCTTCTGTCTCTCATACACTAAACCACCCAGACACACATTACATCCACTTCATCAGACAGAACGCGAGAAGTGTCCTCATCTGAATGTCAAGCTCATGTTCAGGGACAAGACAACGTGATTCCTGAATTTATTATTTCATTTAACGTTACCTGGAATTGCCTTTCTTTGAACACGTTGCTGCCAACAAAATACATTCTGTTCAGAACGGAGCGCAATCTCACAGTTCCGCCGATGCATTGTGGGCTCTTTAAAGGGATAGTTCACAAAAAAAAAGAAAATTGTGTCATTATTTATGTTTTTCAAACTCCCGTGGTGTTATTTTTTTTGGCGGAACTTTTATTTATTTATTATTTATTTTCAATTAATTTTTACATGAGAAAAAACAAAAACAACAAGCTTAGTCTTATGTAACTTGATTACTTTCAGTTAGTTTAACTTAAATCATTTGAGGCAATCAGTTACCATTTAAGTATTTATATAGCTGTTAAGACTTGTTACCGGAATTCAAACTGAATGAGTGGAATAAACTTTATCCTTAAACCAACACTAAAATACAAGTGAATTTAACTTAATGCATATCAGTTTACAGAACTCGTACTTATTGTTTTAAAACTTGATTTGGATTAGGCAATCGGTTTCCCCAAATGGTTTGAGTTACCGTAACTTATCGGGTTTTACAGTGCACACACGCGCACACATTTCCAAGCAGCTGATTGGTTCTCTTAAAGCCGGCCACTTTGGCCAGTCAATCCTTTTGTTATATCTGAATTTCACAAATTATTACAAAGAAATGGCCAGTAACTCATTGAATAAATCATGAAATTTTGAACTCCATGTGGATTTTCCTAGCCCTCCATCTTCCCCAGCACCACCTGCCTAGATCTGACAGGATTCTGTTAACTGTATTTATGTGCATGTTTCAGCATGCCATAAGCCACATTTCATTCAAATCAATAAATGCTGTTAAATTTATATATTACCATTTAAAAGTTAAATAACAGAAAACGCAACTTAAAAAACCTAAAATAATTCTTATTTGAATAAATATGATCATATGTTATGTGTCACGCAGGGACGTTTTCACTATTTTCACCATAAATTACATGACAATTTATAAATTTTATCTCCAAAATTTGACAGCATTTTTAAATATAAAATAACACATGATGTGAAGTTAAACTATTTATAATTTTCTCAATATATGGTAAGGTAACTTACAGATTAATTAACACTGTAGCATTTTTTTCCCTGTAAAAAGGACCATTTTTGCACTATAAATGATGTTGCGGTGAATTTAATTATATATTTATATTTTCACTTTAATTCACAGGGTTCAGAACAACTATAAGGGTGGTCTCTAGTTCCCACACACATAACAGTGTAAAGTCGAGTTTGGCGGGCATATACAACAGCTTCATATTGTCTGAAATATGGATTGCTCTTGTCAGTTCAAAGCTCTAGTGTCCAAACAGATTTACACAAACAACATCATAGAATTGGGAAGGTGGTTGCATGTCTGTGAATTCGATCCAGGCAGATAAAAATGAACAAAATCTGACAAGTAGAGGAGTCCCTCTTCAACACGTTTAACAAACGCATTTGCTATCTTTCTGGCTGTTTTCTCAGAGCTACAACTCTTATCCGCCAGCTTCCTATTAATCAATGCCGAGCGCATTCAAACAAACATCTAATCTTGGAGGAAATCCACCTTCCTTTTCTTATGATCCCATGCAATATTATTGTCTACCTCTGTTTATTTACCTTCATTCTTCAGAATCAGGTCATTATCCCACAGTGAGAACAGCTGAGAGAACCGTTCTAGATTACTAGCTCAGCTATAGGGGGGAAAGCATGTGTCCATCTCATCAGTGTGGCACACTGGGAAAATGTTAGCAGTGAGCATAACTCCTGACTCCTGAGGCTGTGTTGATCATACCGCTATCCAAATCCTATTGCTCTTCCTCAGAAGGTAGAGAAACTCTCCAATGACCAGATTTCTGTTTCATATTCTCCATTACGATTATTATTCATATGCCCTTATGAGTGCAGGGTGCAGAGACTTTGAAATGTTAAATACACCACTAGAACTCTGCTGAGGGACTTTTTTCTTTTTTTAAATAACGTGAAAAAAGAGAGAAAGAAAAAAGGTATACAAGATGATGACAGAAAATCTATGGATCTCTGTATTTTTATTGAATTTCTGGGCTTTTACTCACTTTTACAGGGACTGTTTGCAATACAAGAAAGGCATTTGCTTATTTTTTGAATTGCTTTTTATCGCATTATTGCTTTTTCTGTAAAACACAAAAATATACATCTTTGAAGAATCATTGAATACATTTCAAGCTCCAAACATAACATTTCTCATCCTTTAAGGATTTTTATTCATCTTTTATTTTTTATTTTGTTATTTTTGTGCTCATTATCATTCTGTGATATGGGTAGTTGGTGCAAAATGTTCATACATTTTTGTTTTGAGATTGATCCAATTCATACCAATTCAATTATTGTTCACAGGTCATTTTCAATGTCCCTGTGGTGTATATGTAGACTATTTCATTATAATTAAGCTGCATAATAACTATATATGAATATGCAAATTGCTGTTTAGATGGAGCATGTCTTGCACGTATTTCATGTCAAACAACCCATATACAGTATAATTTAAGTGAACAGTATTTTAGATATCAAAATAAGAAAGTTTTCTGTAAAACACATAAATATAATGTTTTTTTAATAATCAAAAATAAATTTTTTAAGCTCCAAAAATGACATTTCTAATACTTTCATGCTGTTTTTTTTTTTTTTTTTTTGCTTTAATTGCGGTCACTATGATCTGTCATTTTATGAAGGGATCCACAAAAATGTACGTTTGTTTTTCACACACACAAAAAAACCCATATGTGTATATGAAATGAGTAAATAATGGCTGAACATTCATTTTCAGCTGAAATATTCCTGTGAAAATGAATAGAAACCTGGAGTTTAGAGAAAACACAAACTGCATGACGTATACATGACGTATTGACGAATGCAGAAGCACAAAGGATAGAGCAAATCAAAACACCAGTCACAAAAGAGTCTAAAACGAGAACTTTTAAAGAGAAACGCTAGAGGATTTTGATCTAAGAGAAGCCCAGCCCCATTTGTCTGAACCGCGAGACGTCGTCCCACATCCTGTGTCATACGCCGGAACTCGACTCTCTCGTGAACACGTAAACACACAACTTCACTTTAGAAGGCCCCCTGGAGTCGTATGGATTACTTTTATGATGGATGGATGTGCTTTTTTGTGCTTGAAAATCTTAGTTACTATTCACTCTCATTATAAAGCTTGGAAGAACCAGGAACATTTCAACATCAACGATACACAACTCTGATTGTGTTTGACTGAAGCATGAAAGTCATATACAGCTAGGATGAGTTGAGGGTGAGTAAATTATGGGATATTTTTATTTTCGTCCCTTTAATATAGAGGTCTAACCTGCAGGTTTAAAATTGATACTTATAACATTTGATATATTTTAAAGAAATTTCTCATAACATAATCTGCATCTCTGGTGACCTGTACACCCCCCCCCCCCCCCCCAATCCAACCATGTCAGTCGCTCATAAAGCAGGAGGCAGTAAGGCCACAGGACCAAAAACATATTCCTCCTGCTGGATCAAAGTCTTGGTCATCTGATCCCAGCACACCCTCTCCAGCATATTACAGCACACATAAAGCTCTAAGAACCTCTTTTGGGCTTCTTGTGCTTTATTAGTATTTTTTTCATTAGTGGAAAAGGTTACAGGCACACCGGTGATATCCGCTGTTCTCCGGCGTGACGTGTAAATCCCTCTTCTGGCCCGCATCTCCGTTTGCCAGACGGGTTCTCGCACCCCAGCATTATCCATCAATACAGGTGCACAAATATCAGCTCTCAAACACACAGATAAGCCGGGTTAATTATCTGGCAACAGCAGCCTCTCCCATTAATAACGGGAATATAAATGTGGGCGTCTGAGGTAAACACAGGAGACTTTCAGTGTGTGAGCAACAGTCTATGTGTTAAGCTGAAGTAGAGATGAAGCAGACACAAGCCTCAGGACACGGTGTGAGTGCGTGACAAGACATGAACGCAGACGTTTGCTCTTAAAGACATAACAGACAGCATGCTGTGTATGTATAAAGTACACACAGCTTTATTAATAATGTTTTTCCTCATATATGCTGCCAATTTAGTGATTTCTTTCATTGTTATTTTATACACTGCATAAAATGTTTTTCTTGCTTAGTATTCTTGACTTTTTTCTATAAAAAAATATTAAAAATAAAAATATATGAGAAGCAAAAAAAATCATCAAAATCGAGTGTTTGCGCTTAAAACAAGATAATGGTATTCTATTCTTGTTTTAAGCGTAAACTCACTTAATTGTGATTTTTTTCAGTACATTAGACTTGATATCTTAAGTAATTTTGCTTCTCATGTAAATGTATCGTGATTTAAGAATTTAAAAATAACAAGAAAATATATAGGTAGTTGGTGCAAAAAATTTCATTACATTTCTAAAAAAAATCAAGATTTTATGTTGAAATTTATATGTATTTACTGAAGGAATCTGTAAAGCAAAAAATAAAAAATATTGTTTCATATAATAACATCTAAATTAATAGATTTAAGTCAAAAATATTATTTAACATCCCTAAATCCACCTAAATACATCAAAAACCTTTCAAGGCTATAAAGCAGCAAAAGCTTCTTTCTGCCCTCACTAAGTCATTTTAAATTGTCCTGCAGTGTGAAAATTTTATTTTTTATAGTACAAATATTTCAGTTTATTAAAGTTGCATTAAAAAACTGCATAATAACTAAGAAAGGATATGCAAAGTTCTGCTTGAAGTATAGCATGTCACACTGCAGGATGCCAACTCCCTGAAAGGATTTCATGTCAACAACCAATATATAATACAACTGAACAATATTATAGGTATCTATTACTGTAAGTAATTTATTAGACTTTTTAGATAAAAGAAATATTTAAACTTTAATTCAAAAGATGAGATGAAAAATTAAATTGCACTAAAACATTCCAAAAAATTCTATTTTTTATGTAATCCGGAATAAAATATTCAGAATTCTGACTACTGAGAGAGAGAGAGAGAGAGAGAGGTAGGAAGGGATGGAGGGAGGGAGAGAAAAAAAGAAGAACAGAGAGAGCAGAGTGTATGTTTCAGGATCGTCTTCACCTGATGAGGGCAGACTGGGATCATTTTCCCTGCTGACAGAGCTCTAATTTCCCTTAGGAGAACTAAATCCAACCTTCTCTCTCTCTCTTTCTCTGTCACTCTCCCACTCTCCATGTTTTTTTTCCCCTTTTTCTCTCTGTTCGGGTTCATTGAGCTTCTCTCTTTCCTCTGTAATGCTCTTCTTTCTGAAGAACACACTTATCTCACACTTCTTTCAGTGCAAGTGATTTTTTAGCAGTCGTAGAACGAGTGCTTTAGGCAGAGATTTCTCTGTGTTTAAAATATTTTTGTTGTTTTTTTCCCCATTGGATGAATTAAGGCAGTTGGTTTTGCTTCATAACACACACTGTACACTGTGATCACTGTAACAAAATTTGATAAATACATACATACATACATATATATATATATATATATATATATATATATATATATATATATATATATATATATATATATATATATATATATATATATATACACATATATATGTTACATATACATACATATATGTTTTTTATAAAATGTTGCATATATATATATTAAATGAAATGAATTTATTTATTTTAACTTGCATGGGACTGAGATGGACAATTTTAGGTGTTCCACATTACCCTTTTTTCCATTCAAAACTACTTTTCTTATTTTGAATATAAAATATATATAGCATATAAAGTTGGACAAATCATAAACCAAAGAAAATGCATTTCTTTATGAACTAACTTTGACAAAGGGTGCTTTCACACCGGCCTCATTTAGTTCGGTTGAATCGCACTACAGTTTGTTGTCCTTCTTGGTTGTGGCTTTATTTCATTGTGTTGTGGCATTATTCCGTTGTGTTGCGGCTTGTTTCCGTTGTGTTTTGGCTTTATTTCGTTGTGTTGTGGCTTTATTCCGTTGTGTTGTGGCTTTATTTCATTGTGTTGTGGCTTTATTCCGTTGTGTTGCGGCTTGTTTCCGTTGTGTTTTGGCTTTATTTCGTTGTGTTTTGGCTTTATTCCGTTGTGTTGTGGCTTTATTTCATTGTGTTGTGGCTTTATTCCGTTGTGTTGCGGCTTGTTTCTGTTATGTTTTGGCTTTATTCTGTTGTGTTGTGGCTTTATTCCGTTGTGTTGTGGCTTTATTTCGTTGTGTTGTGGCTTTATTCTGTTGTGTTGTGGCTTTATTTCATTGTGTTGTGGCTTTATTCCGTTGTGTTGCGGCTTGTTTCCATTGTGTTTTGGCTTTATTTCGTTGTGTTTTGGCTTTATTCCGTTGTGTTGTGGCTTTATTTCATTGTGTTGTGGCTTTATTCCGTTGTGTTGCGGCTTGTTTCTGTTATGTTTTGGCTTTATTCTGTTGTGTTGTGGCTTTATTCCGTTGTGTTGTGGCTTTATTTCGTTGTGTTGCGGCTTTATTCCGTTGTGTTTTGGCTTTATTCCGTTGTGTTGCGGCTTGTTTCCGTTGTGTTTTGGCTTTATTTCGTTGTGTTGTGGCTTTATTCCGTTGTGTTGTGGCTTTATTTCGTTGTGTTGTGGCTTTATGCCGTTGTGTTGTGGCTTTATTTCGTTGTGTTGTGGCTTTATTCCGTTGTGTTGTGGCTTTATTCCGTTGTGTTGTGGCTTTATTCCGTTGTGTTGTGGCTTTATTTCGTTGTGTTGTGGCTTTATGCTGTTGTGTTGTGGCTTTATTTCGTTGTGTTGTGGCTTTATTCCGTTGTGTTGTGGCTTTATTTCATTGTGTTGTGGCTTTATTCCGTTGTGTTGCGGCTTGTTTCCGTTGTGTTTTGGCTTTATTTCGTTGTGTTTTGGCTTTATTCCGTTGTGTTGTGGCTTTATTTCATTGTGTTGCGGCTTTATTCCGTTGTGTTGCGGCTTGTTTCTGTTATGTTTTGGCTTTATTCCGTTGTGTTGTGGCTTTATTCCGTTGTGTTGTGGCTTTATTTCGTTGTGTTGCGGCTTTATTCCTTTGTGTTGTGGCTTCTTTTCATTGTGTTGTGGCTTTATTCCATTGTGTTGTGGCTTTATTCCGTTGTGTTGTGGCTTTATTTCGTTGTGTTGTGGCTTTATGCCGTTGTGTTGTGGCTTCATTCCGTTGTGTTGTGGCTTGTTTCCGTTGTGTTGTGGCTTTATTTTGTTGTGTTGTGGCTTTATGCAGTTGTGTTGTGGCTTTATGCAGTTGTGTTGTGGCTTGTTTCCGTTGTGTTTTGGCTTTATTCCGTTGTGTTGTGGCTTGTTTCCGTTGTGTTGTGGCTTGTTTCCGTTGTGTTGTGGCTTTATTCTGTTGTGTTGTGGCTTTATTCCGTTGTGTTGTGGCTTTATTCCGTTGTGTTGTGGCTTTATTTCGTTGTGTTGTGGCTTGTTTCCGTTGTGTTGTGGCTTTATTCCGTTGTGTTGTGGCTTTATTTCGTTGTGTTGTGGCTTGTTTCCGTTGTGTTGTGGCTTGTTTCCGTTGTGTTGTGGCTTGCTTCCATTGTGTTGTGGCTTTATTCCGTTGTGTTTTGGCTTTATTTCGTTGTGTTGTGGCTTTATTCCGTTGTGTTGTGGCTTTATTCCGTTGTGTTGTGGCTTTATTTCGTTGTGTTTTGGCTTTATTCCGTTGTGTTGTGGCTTGTTTCCGTTGTGTTGTGGCTTTATTCCGTTGTGTTGTGGCTTTATTTCGTTGTGTTGTGGCTTGTTTCCGTTGTGTTGTGGCTTTATTCCGTTGTGTTGTGGCTTTATTTCGTTGTGTTGTGGCTTGTTTCCATTGTGTTGTGGCTTGTTTCCGTTGTGTTGTGGCTTTATTCCGTTGTGTTGTGGCTTTATTTCGTTGTGTTGTGGCTTGTTTCCATTGTGTTGTGGCTTTATTCCGTTGTGTTGTGGCTTTATTCCGTTGTGTTGTGGCTTTATTCCGTTGTGTTGTGGCTTTATTCCGTTGTGTTGTGGCTTTATTTCGTTGTGTTTTGGCTTTATTCCGTTGTGTTGTGGCTTTATTTCGTTGTGTTGTGGCTTTATTTCGTTGTATTGTGGCTTTATTCCATTGTGTTGTGGCTTTATTCCGTTGTGTTGTGGCTTTATTTCGTTGTGTTGTGGCTTTATTTCGTTGTGGCTTTATTACGTTGTGTTGTGGCTTGTTTCCGTTGTGTTGCGGCTTTTTTTCGTCGTGTTGGGAACTTATGTTTGCTTTTTAAATTTCGTTGTGTTGTGCACTATTGGGCCACCATAGGTCAATCCAGACAGAGCAAGTTTGAATTTGCCTCGGCATTAATACAAATGTTGTATATAATTTAACAGAGGGAATGACGGTTACATTCCTAAAGTGTTTGCGTGGAGAACACTCTGACCAATAAGAGGACACTTGTACACTCACGTGACTTGCATAAACACATTTTGGTGTTTTGAAATGAAAGTGTGAAAGCAAATCGAGCCAAGAAGAAAATGCAACATTGTAACCATAACAAAACAAACGATCCAAAGGTGTGAAAACACCCTTAAATTGCGCCTGCACACAATGTCAATCATTCAAAAGGCTACTTAGAAATAATGGATTCTTGCATACATTTTGCTAAGAAACTGAGCTTTTTAAGCAACATCTTGATCATTTTAATTTGAGAAACAGATGTAGCCTCGCACATGGAGTAGCTCAGAGGCCAAGCTGATGGAACGTTAAGCCCCAGCAGAAGTATAGAGAGAGAGAGCGGGGCTGGCCCTTCTCCAGGACTTCTCTCATCTGCAGTGTGCACCGGCTCAACGGGGGTCTCGGGATCTGGTCATCTCCATGTAACGGGCCTCTTGCCATCCCACCCTTCCCCCTCTGCCCAATCCCTCTTCTCAGCCCACTCAAACACCCACTCCATCCTGCAGGGCCGGGTCCTGCATCCCATCTGCCGCCCTGCCCCAGCCGGGCCAGTCCTGCACCCTGCTCCCATTTACAATTCAATTAAAGCCTCCAGCCCCCATCCCTCCGCAATCCAGCCTGCGCCGTAAAGATCAGTGAGCAGCAGCGCCACAGTCAAACAGCGTGAAGCCAGAAACACACCATCTGAGATCAGAGCGAGCCTCAAACATGTTTCCACTGTAACAGACAGGGTGACGGGATGGGTGCATTCGCGAAACTAAGAATGCTTCCTGTTTTCTCACACTTTGGTGACACCATATCACACAATTGTGAGGGAACCATACGGAGAGACATGACTATGTTCTTAAAAAGAAAATGTTATGTATATATAGATCTATGGATCTATCCACACGAGGTGGATTGTCCTCTGACATCTGACACACTATTTAATATGTAAGCTCGTGTCCGCCACTGAATACAAAATGAAAAAAGGTAATTGGGAATTTTTAGCTCACAATTCAAAGAATTGCGAGACATAAACTAGCAACTGCGAGAAAAGAAGTCAGAATTTAGGGATACAAACTCACTTGTGAGATATGAAACACAAATGTGATGTTTAAATAAAGCCATTTTTGCTTAGTATAGTTGAACTGGATCATCGAAAGTACATTAGTTAATAAATTAAGATTAAAGTATATTTTTTGTTATTAATAATAGCAGGTTTGCGCAATATTCTGAGTTTGCGTTTCACTGTTTTTATTCATTTTGAGGAACACTTAATCTGTTTTTGTGCAAGTGAGGTGAGTAAATGCATGTTCACGATTCGTCTAGAATAATCATCATGTTCACACAGCGCACACGACACTTCTGCACTTACGATTTCTCTCAACATGGGGACAGGAGAGCTGTCAGTCAATAAATGGGAAAACAGTCACTTGTGTTACTTATTTGAAAAAGTAATAAGTAAAATGAAATTTTGTTGTAAATTTAGAAGTAACCTACTTTGTTACTTTTCTAGTTACTTGAAAGTAATCCGATTACATAACTTGCGTAACCCCCCCACACTTATTCAATCAGTAGATATATGGGTCAAACATTTTTGTTTATTTCATTAATTAAAAATGTTATTAACTCATTTATTTAGCATACGTTGTATATGTTAAATATCATATTCATATTCATATCTAGTGATTGCAGTGGCAATCCCCCTAGAGCAACTTGGGGTTTTGTAAACACTAGCGGTGTGACGGATCACAAAACTCACAGTTCGGATCATATTACGGTTTTCGAGTCACAAATCTGATTATTTATTTATTTTTTGCTGAAAAAAATAAATTTTTCAGATCGGCAAAAATAAATAAATAAATGAGGTGTTTTAAAACAAATGTAATTTTGCTTAAAATGTTTCTCTTAAAAAACACCTGAAGTAGCTCTACTTTGGTGACACAGCAAAAACAATCATAAAAGACGAAAGAACAGACGAAAAAATAATAATACAAAGAGACAAATACTATAGAACAGTTATGCTACAAATAAAGTTAAAGGTCTAACAGTAGTATTCATATACAGAAATGTATAGGGCATGCATAGTGTTCACTGTATAAATCAAATATAGATTCATCATTGTTAAAGTTGTTTTGGTGTTTGAAAATTAATGACAGTTATTTTTAGGCTGCTGTCCGAAAATAGAATAAAAATAAAAATGCACGGAACCAATATGATGAAACACATCCGATTTCTTTCTCAAGTTATCCAAACTGTTTAATTTCACTTAAGACTTTATAACCGACTGAATACTTGTCGAGACGGGGATTTTGACATAATTTTGTGTGTATTTGTGCTCAAGCAGTCGCGAAAGACGGCTCTATGAGTGCACGTGCTTTGAGTGTGTTAGTGTGTGCGCTCAGAAAACAACGTGCGATTGCGAAATTTGCCTGTTCTTGCATTCGATTTGTTTAAATAATCAATAAACTTTCACTATATAATGGCTAAATGGAGTTAATCCAAGAACCGCATGCGTTCCGAACCACGGGGTTCCTGATCGAGGATCAACTGCGATCCGTTACACCCCTACACAAAAATGATCATTATCATGTATTATCATGTAAAATGTATTTTCATTGACAAAACGAATAGTTAAATAATACACAATAGAGTTAATAATTTTTTTTTTTTACTCATATTGCATTTTAGGGAGGTGAAAAAAGGGTTAAATAATAAATTAATAAGGTATAATATATAATATAATATATATAATTTACAAACATGCAGATGTTTAACACTTCAGTGAAATTCTATGGAAATCACTGTGGACAGATTCAGGCCGGCATGTAATCAAGACGACTTGCTCACTGAAGACTTTTAGATTGAAGATTTTTACTTTAGCTTACCAAGAACACAGAGTAACGTTTTTATTTTTTTCCATCAAGTATTTCATCTGAGGAACTGCAAAAATTACTCTAATTTTCATACATCATTTGAAGGGGATACCCTGTGTGTGTGATATAATCACTGACTGGAGGGGAAAAGGATGTTATGGAAGCAGAAACTAAATTAAGTCTCTTATGATTTTTTATGCTGTAATATGCAAGCAATATCCACAGGCAACCCCCACGCCGGAAAAAAAAAAAAAGAAAAAAAAAAGTTAGATTCTTTAATGTTTAATTATAGAGGAACCAACTTACAACATTAAAATAAGAGCAGAGAGAGAAGAAAGAGGAGCAGTATTTGGTACTGTGAGGATTATGAAAAACAGACACTTGAGGAGACGGACAAACGGAAACAGCTGCTTCCAGTGGCCTCAACTCACCTAAAGTCAAGGTACAGCTAGTTCAAATGATGTCATGCAATATTACAAGACCAAAACACGTCCTGCACTTAATTCAAGCCAAGAAGATCAGTTGGAGTATCAGTAATTGGCCTTATACTTTATAAATACTTAAATGTTGTACAAACATAACATGGGTCTCGTAAGATAATGAAAGACAATTGTTCGTTTACTTTTTATTAAATACTACAGACAAAACTCATGAGCCTCGGAATCATTCGTTCAAACAGGACACACTAATTGTGCTGCAAACATATGATTCATTCAAAAGAATCGGCTCATAAGATTCATTCATTCTGGAAATCAGAACACTGATTTTGCTGTACGTTTTCAATTCACAAAGCATAATTTGTTCTTTAATTGACTTACATTCTAGTTAGACGGTGTTGCGGCGGTGTTAAGTAAGTAGTGTTGCAGGAAACACTGTCAGAGTATTTTAGCATGGTTAAATTGCTGTCCATATCAGTGGAATAATGGATTATTTAATGGAAACGGTTCTGAATAATAACCAGTTCTCTATTCACAATCCATGCATATTTCACGGTATTCACGTAATGACAACCTGGACATTCTACTTGGAGCTATTCATATTCTCGTGCGTTTCACCACTTTTAGCACCAAAATTAATCTGTGTGTAATTTGTGTGATCATTACACAAAACACAAAACACAATACAACAAGTAACAGTGGTTTTGCAAATGTTTGTTAATAACCTTATAGTTTATTTGGCTGCATATTATTCAACTTTTTGCCAGCGACATTAAACTGCATTGTTAGACTTTCATTTATTTTAGATTATTCTTGCATTGCTAAACTATTAGCAATAGTCAGTTATAAGAGCTATTAAAAGATAAACATTTTGTGGTCAGGTGGTGCAATGCTGCATTCACACCATGTCATAATATCATAATTACAAGATTACTACACGTGACATTCACATTCATGGACTCGGAATTATCTGTTTTTATGGCAACATTAAAAACAGCACAATGAATTTGTAGCAGTGAGGTGGTATAAGTCGGAGCTCTCAGAAAATTCCAAGTTTACGAGTTGTAATTGCGAGTTCTATGAGGAAGTGAGTGCTTTTTACAAGTCAGAATCTAATAATCAGAGCAATTCCGATATGACGTGAACGCACTTCTAGTCAGAAGCTCTTAGAAAATTGAGAGTTAACAAGTTACCGTTACCGTAATCTCATAATTATGGTAATTCTGATATGACGTGACACGAATGCCAGTCGTAAACAACTAATTACGGATATTTCGATATGACGCGAACACACCTTGAGTCAGAAGCTCTCAGAAAATTCAGAGTTCACAAGTTAAAATTACGAATTAAATGAGGACGCGAATGCTAGTCGGAATCTCGTAATTATGGTAATTCTGATATAACGTGAACTCACCTAGAGTCAGAAGCTTTCAGAAAATTCAGAGTTCACAAGTCAAAATTACGAATTAAATGAGGACGCGAATGCAAGTCGGAATGTCGCAATTCCGGATATTCCGATATGACGTGAACTCACCTAGAGTCAGAAGCTCTTCGAAAATTCAGACTTCACGAGTTAAAATTAGTTCCATGAGCACACGAATGCTAGTCGGAATCTCGTAATTACGGTAATTCCGATATAACGTGAATACACCTCCAGTCAGAAGATTCAGAGTTCACAAGTCAAAATTACGAATTAAATGAGGACGCGAATGCAAGTCGGAATGTCGCAATTCCGGATATTCCGATATGACGTGAACTCACCTAGAGTCAGAAGCTCTTCGAAAATTCAGACTTCACGAGTTAAAATTAGTTCCATGAGGACACGAAAGCTAGTCGGAATCTCGTAATTACGGTAATTCCGATATAACGTGAATACACCTCCAGTCAGAAGATTCAGAGTTCACAAGTCAAAATTACGAATTAAATGAGGACGCGAATGCAAGTCGGAATGTCGCAATTCCGGATATTCCGATATGACGTGAACTCACCTAGAGTCAGAAGCTCTTCGAAAATTCAGACTTCACGAGTTAAAATTAGTTCCATGAGGACACGAAAGCTAGTCGGAATCTCGTAATTACGGTAATTCCGATATAACGTGAATACACCTCCAGTCAGAAGATTCAGAGTTCACAAGTCAAAATTACGAATTAAATGAGGACGCGAATGCAAGTCGGAATGTCGCAATTCCGGATATTCCGATATGACGTGAACTCACCTAGAGTCAGAAGCTCTTCGAAAATTCAGACTTCACGAGTTAAAATTAGTTCCATGAGGACACGAAAGCTAGTCGGAATCTCGTAATTACGGTAATTCCGATATAACGTGAATACACCTCCAGTCAGAAGCTTTCAGAAGATTCAGAGTTCACAAGTTAAAATTACGAGTTAGAGAATACAAATGCTAGTCATAAACTCATAATTACGGTAATTCCGATATAACGTGAATACACCTCCAGTCAGAAGTTCTCAGAAAATTCCGAGTTGACAAGCTAAAGTTACGAGTTCCATGAGGACGTGCATGCTTTTTACAAGTCGGAATCTCATAAGCACAGTAATTCCAGCTTGGTGTGAATGCAGTTCTTTTCCTAAATATCCCCAAAAAATAAAATAAATAATAAATCACAAAGTTCTTAACACAGCAGATCAGAAACCCCTGGTTTCTTTTCATAATGAGGTCTGACTGAGTGAAAAAGAGGTTTATCTTATGTGATGGTGAGCTGAGATCTGCGCCTTGACCTGTCCTGTCCCAACTCTCCCGGCTAAGCCCTGAGCTCCCCTTCCGGAAGCTCTTCAGGACTCCACGGAGAGGTGGCACACTCCACTAATAGGCCATAATGTGCGCAATTATCAGCAGAGGGGCGCCCCAGTGCTGATGAGCATTCTTAGCTGCTTTCATTAAGCTCTCCTGGTTCCTCTCCGCTCGCTCCGAATGAACCGCAATGTGACTGCGAGGCCACTAGACGCCGAGACCCTCGCCATTAAGATGACAATAATAATAAAAACGTCCCATTAGCATAATAATACCTGCCATTGTGATTTGATGTGTCTTTAATTTAAATAGATGGAAAAAAAGACCGACTGAAGAGCAGTGAGCTTGGGTATTCAGTTTGTTATATGGTGCCGATATTCCTCATTAGCCTCCCTAATTCACCAGCTCATTTATTTATATAGAGCATTTGCTTAATTGCAACTAAAAGCCAATGAAAATATAAAAGCAGAAGGAAAACGGCAATCCGTTTCCACGCAAACACATTCTTCGAGAAGTTTTCCGTCTTTAAACACACAAACAAATTCGTATCAAGAAACACACCTGTATAAACTTATAAAAAAGGCTGAAGAATGTTGACTCGCAGCTTGCAAAAAAAAAAAAAAGGAAGCTGGTTATGATTGGATGAGAAGGAAGCCGGGCCGTGTCAGGTCACCGGCAGAGCTCCAGTCCTGGCTCTGGTGGCAAGAGCAGATGGGGAATTTATGACTGAAAGTACTTCCATGTTTTCCCATCATGCGTGCACTGGCGCTTACCAGAGAGGCTTGCAGAGGGGACGTGAATCGCATGTTAGTGCCTTGTGAAAGATGAGAGAGTGTTGCAGTGATGGGTTTTGAGCGATACCATAATATATTCCCCTTGCTTAAACTCATGTAACGTCGCGCACTGGGGCAGCTTCTTTTCATCCCCCGAAACGATGTTCCATTCAGCCTTCTAATGTTACACCCCTCAGGTATAAGGCAGTATATTTTGGAGATCCAAATCACATCTGTGCTTCTTCCAACATGCTGCCTTCTCTATCGAGTTCATTTCTGATAAATGAGCTGCATGTTCTGTGCAGTCAGTGCCTTGCAATGAGTGCAGCAGAATCTGGCCTCCATATTCATTCTCATGACATCCTAGCCTGGCCACTTTTTTCGTGTTATAAAATGTAATACTTATATTTTGTAAAACGTATTTAACCTACATTTAATCACATATATTCATTTATACAACAGTTCATTCTGGTTGTTGAATCTGATTGGCTGAGAGGTCTTTCCAGCCATGCAATATTCTAGACGTCGATATATAGTATTAAATGGCGCTTTAGATATGGAGGGCCCAACTGTCGACTTAACTGTCCTGTCAAGACCTGATGATCCACGACTGTTTTCATGTTTTGTGAGTCATTTTATAATTCACTCGTCACTGCAACTTTTTCTCACAATTAGTTTTTTCCCCTCACAATTGCAAGTTATAAAGTCAGAATTGGGAGATATAAACTTGCAATACTGACTTTTTTTCTTGCAATTGTGAATTTAGTATGTGAGTTTATATCTCATAATTCGGACTTTTCTCAATATTGTGAGTTTATCATAATTTTGACTTCTCGATATTGCAAGTTTATTTTTCATAATTCTGACTTTTCTCAATATTTTCAGCTTATATCTCACAATTCAGACTTTTCTCAATATTGTGATTTTATTTCTCATAATTCTGACTTTATAGCTCATAATTGCAACTTTATATCACACAATTCTGAGGGAAAAAGTCAGAATTGTGAGATAAAAACTTGCAATTGCCTTTTTTGTGTTTGTTCCACACTTATTAGTATTCCAAAGTATTCTAAACAGTATTTAGATTAAGTTACTAAACTTGAGTAATGTAACGAAATACGTTACAAATGACTTTTTAAAGCATGTATTTTGTAATCTGTAGTGAAATACATTTTAAAAGTAACCTACCCAGCCCTGCTGGTATATTATAATAATAATAATATCAATAATAATAATAATAATTCCTTACATTTAGATAGTGGGTACTCAAAGCACTTTAGATATGGAAGGGGGAATCTCCTCAACCACCACCGATGTGCAACGCCAGCCATATTGCGCCAGAACGCCCACCACACACCAGCTTATTGGTGGAGAGGAGACAGAGTGATGAAGCCATATATTTATTAGTATTATATATAGTCATAAAAATAATACAAAACTAAAAAAAAACTCATTTGCAAATTTGTATTCCACACGTGTCATGGGGTACAGCCTCCAAATGCACTAACTGAACATATGATTTAGTGTGATTTGAATGATGAAACATATACTGCTGGCCATCCACCCCTCCAGGCATGCTTGAGTTTGTGTCTGTTTTTTCACTTTCGCTCTCTCAGCACAAACCTTTACACACATAGTGTTCCAGTCTGCGTGTTGCTACACTTTTTGGATAACAACCTGCTGGGACATTACCCAGGAACCAGTGAGAGGCCCCTCAGAGGCTTACGCTTTTATAGACCTTTGCTTAAAAATAAAACAGTAAGAACCAAATAAATAATGTCTTTAAAACAGCAAAAGAAAGGTGGGTGCTTTCACATTTTAAAATGAACAGCCATAAATCCAGTAATAGCCCCGCATATGAACCATTATAGTGCATATTCAAAGAAAACTGCATCCATTAGTTTTATGGGTCAAGGCTTCATGACAAAATAGAACAGCTATGAGAAGATCCGCGTCAGTCTCAGTTAAAACTTGCACAAGGCTGTCTTTATGGTGTGACTCACCTTGCCCGCCTCTGGTTTGCTGAGTGAGGGGAATACCACACTGCTTCCCTCTGCATACCAGCTTCTCACAGCATTCAGATGACGCAGCATGAAGAGAAATCTGTGGAAAGCAAACGAGCATGTAAGGGTCAGCAGGGACATTCATTTAAACTATAATATTAACATTCCACTGTTCCCCCCGTGGTACAAATACCATCCAAAAAGAGACCTAAGGAATGCTAAGACTAGTAGATAAGACCTGGTATGGCCAAAAAAATAGGAAAGCTACAAAAGTAGGGTAAAATATTCGTTAACTTGCCAAGCTACAAGCTGTTTAAATGTTTAAATGTCCCGCTTTGTATTAATGTTGGTACTAGTATACAGGATTGGGGAGTAACGAAAGACAAGTAACTTAGTTGCGTATTTAAAATACAAAATTTGAGAAACTGTATTTCATTACAGTTACATTTTAAATGGGTGGTAATCAGATTACAGTTACATCTGAAAAGTGTTTTAGATTACCAAAGTGATTACTTTGAGTTTAAATGTCATTTAAACAGCAATCGGTGATTCTCTGACTCTGACAGTCTGAAAAAGCCGAGTTAAGTTTCATCAACATTTCAATACTTTTAAGGGGATCATAAAAATGTTGTTATTTTTATTTAGTACTGTCCTGAACAAGACAAAATGACTGAATTGATAAAAAAAATTGCCCAACTGTCGACTTAACTGTCCTGTCATGACCTGATGATCCATGACTTTTTCATGTTTCGTGAGTCATTTTATAATTCACTCGTCACTGCAACTTTTTCTCACAATTAGTTTTTTCTCCTCACAATTGTGAGTTTGCATTTCACAATTCTGACTTCTTTTTCTCAGAATGCGAGATTTAAACTCACAATTGCAAGTTATAAAGTCAGAATTGGGAGATATAAACTTGCAATACTGACTTTTTTCTTGCATTTGTGAATTTAGTGTCAGTTTATATCTCATAATTTGGACTTTTCTCAATATTGCGAGTTTATATCTCATAATTCTGACTTTATAACTCACAATTGCAACTTTATATCATGCAATTCTGAGGGAAAAAGTCAGAATTGTGAGATCAAACTAGCAATTACCTTTTTGTGTTTGTTCTACACTTATTAGTATTCCAAAGTATTCTAAAGCATTTAGATTAAGTTACTAAACTTGAGTAATGTAACGAAATACGTTACAAATTACTTTTTAATGCATGTATTTCGTAATCTGTAGTGAAATACATTTTAATAGTAACCTACCCAGCCCTGGTAGTATATAATAATAATATCAATAATAATAATAACTCCTTACATTTAGATAGCGCTTTTCTGGGTACTCAAAGCGCTTTAGATATGTAAGGGGGAATCTCCTCAACCACCACCGATGTGTAGCATCCACCTGGATGATGCGACACCAGCCATATTGCGCCAGAACGCCCACCACACACCAGCTTATTGGTGGAGAGGAGACAGAGATGAAGCCATTCAGTATATGGGGATGATTAGGAGCCCATGATGGATTGCAACAGTTAACCCTAAAGTAGTTATGCGGCAGTAAAAGTAACCTCTTTAGGTACAAGACTAGCTACTTACAGAAGTCAACTGCTTAAACTACTTTAAAGAGGCAAAAATTTTGCCAGTTTACTACGAGATTACAAATAGCATGACAAAACAGAACCGTATTTGGTATAAACAATCAGGATTCCAAACATCTGACAACATCTGGAATACATAAAATTTAGATTAACTAGACTTTAACTATAAAACCAGACATAATTTGACAAGCAGAGATTTCTGGGAACACTGTTGAGTGATGACTCAGTCCTCATCAATCAGTGGATATATGTTTGGAATGGCATACTCCCACTCACGCTATTTTTGCAGTATGCAGTATGTATAGTATGCACAGTATGCAAATGTTTTGTATACATGGAATACTTGAGTGGCTTTTATGCCAAAATGTAAAACCAGAGCACACTATTTGGGATAGCATATCACACAAATGCAATGTTCCTCATAATATTGGATTTAAAATACAAATCAATTTTTTTTTTTTTTACACAATGATAATCCGATCAGACTTCCTTTAAAAATTATTATTATATATTTATATGAACTCTGACCATATTATCGTTGTGTATAAAAATACATTTATATTTTATTATGGGGAATTGTAATGAATGGACAAGTGCAGACTTTATTTACAAAACGTAAAACAGTCAGATAGGCGTCAGACAGACGATGGTCAAGGAAACAGAAAACAGTAATGGCAGGGAACAGGCAGGCTCGTAGAGAGAATACAGGCAACAGGTCAGTAAGGCAGGCAGCAAGGGTCATAAACGATAAATCCGACAAGGTAATTACAGGAAGACAAACACAGGGAAATAACGTTCAGAACTGCACCAATAGGAAACAAGACTTCGCAAATGTGTGTGTGTGTGTGTGTGCTGGGCTTAAATATGGTTCTGGTAATGTGCTGCAGCTGGTGACGTGATCAGTGACAGGTACGGGGATTCTGGGAAATGTAGTTGGCGTCTGTGAGTGAGTGAATGGGTGAGTGCCTAGTGGAGTGCCCTCTAGAGTCTCCAGCGGGCACTTCAACTGACAACCATAACAGGAATTTTGCATTGTGGTATGGTATCCCATATAGTGAGCTCTGGTTTTACATGACCGGATTACCATTGTGTATAAA
The DNA here is from genome assembly GCA_037194245.1 of Opsariichthys bidens. Classification (NCBI taxonomy): domain Eukaryota; kingdom Metazoa; phylum Chordata; class Actinopteri; order Cypriniformes; family Xenocyprididae; genus Opsariichthys; species Opsariichthys bidens. Next base: position 5,767,197 of record CM074286.1, on the reverse strand, counting down.
AATATATTTGTTTTATTAGTAATCAAACATCCCAAAGCTTTCGCACCACACCACTACTTACACAGCTCGATACAGGACAAGCATAAATAAATAAATACAAAGTTGCGCTAATGTTATAGTTAATGTAGTAGCTTAACAACTTTTATATTGTTCTCCTAGTTAAAAACTAGTGCCAAAAGCACACCGTCGAATATTTATTCAGTGGTTGTTTGCTTTCTGGCCTCTTTCCCATGGTTTGTCATAATCTGTATTATCTTCAGTCAATAAATCAATCAGTCAATAATACATAACAAATGTCACGGTGGCGTGGGGCTTAAAACAGATAATGCTATCCAGGAACAGCAATCAATGGTTAGTCATCACACAAGAATGGGTCAACACAACAGTGGAGAGCCTCAGTAGATCACCCCTGAGCTTCAACAAACAAAAGCTCTGCAGCTCCATCCAATATCTAATAGCCATTCTCAAGATCCGGACTAAGGGAAACGAGAGGCTTCAGGCTACAATAAGGTCACTCCGGTACAGGCCTAATCAGGCACCTTAATTAACAGTGAGTTGTAACCATGATCAAGGTCCTTCTGATGCTGCAGTAACAGAGGCAGTAAATGCAAGTGGAAGGCTGAATAGAGCACAATCCACAACTTCCACCTACTCTGATCAATCCTCATAGATTTTCTGCTTTGGCACACACCTGCATGCTGTCAACAGGACATAAATTTAGTTTGCTCTCCTTTCTCCTCGGCACTGTCGTGATTCTCCATTCATCCGTGTTTTACAGTGTTGTGAATGGAGTGCTGCAGCATTTCTGCAATGAGTTTAATTTGCTTTTTTATTTTTCTCTTGGCAGAATATCAATGAGAGAAGTGAAGTCTATCGACGGCTCTATCTTAATTGTCTTATAAGCCTCGGGATGGGAAGATGCCGAAGTCTGCCACAAAAAATCAAAATCAATATTTTAAGATTGTTCAAATATCTTAACATCATTAAAACAATATATCTATATTAGTGAATAAAGCTTTTGATAAAAAGAAATAAATATATTTAAATAAAGTAATGGTAATCTGATCAGAGTTAATTTAAAAACAATAATTATAAATATATTTATAGAATTCTTTTTAAATGAACTCTGACCGAATTACCATTGTGTATAATATTATATTTTATTTATATTATATTATATACTATATAAATAAATGCATATAAATTATATATATATATATATAATATAAAATATTAAATATAAATATTATATATAAATAAATACATGTATAAATGATAAATGTGTGTAAATTTAATCATAATATCATTTAAAATCATTTAAAGATGTAGGATGCTTTTATTTCATGTCTGTTTTTTAAATGAAAAACAAAGTGGTTAGAAATGTTAGGCTAGTATTAAAAAGGGTAAAATTAGTTTGTTATTTCAAGTATTTAATAAATTACATATGATATTTCAATATAAACTAAAACATTTTTCAAAATCATTTATCTGAGTTTTATTTCTCCTTTAGAATTGTAGCACGCTTGTCTTCTTTCCATCAGGCCTGACATCTTCTCAGAACGTCAGCTAGATCATCATGTGTCAACAGCAGAGGAAAGACTCCCTGCCACTGTTATGGTTTCCATCAAGCATCATTTCAAACCTAGAGAACCTGTATTCCTATACATTCCCAGTCCATTGATCCATGAGCGGTTCCTGGGGCAGAGCTGTGACTCGTTAGTGGAGTACCGTATTAGCCTGGTGAGTGTGAAATCTATTCACTTCCCCTGTGCTTTATTTGCCCCTCCTTTAGCTGGTTTCCTGCTCTTCTTATTCAGCCTTGTTTACCTGGCAAGCAGAGTGTGACAAAAGGAAATTCCCACAGCCTGAGGTGGGCTCCGAGGGGGAGGAGCAGGGCATTACTCAAGGCTGATGTGGACTTCCTGCCCCTTCCCCTGCCCCTGCGGTTTAATTATCATGTGCATCCTTGTGGAGATGAAATAATGGAGAGTCAAGCCCTGATGCTCCGACCTGACACGACGCAGGGGTTGCTAGAATTTGACAAAGTTCAATAGTCCTGCAGTTTTGCTTAAAGGAATGGTTCGCCCAAAAATGAATATTCTGTCATTATTCACTCGCCCTCGTGACGTTCTTTTCTCTGTTCTCCATTTTAATATAGCAGTAATATTGGACCCCGTTGACTTTCATTGGACAAAAACCGCTAGACAGAGAATGAAGTATGAGAATACTTAAAGGGTTAGTTCACCCAAAAATGAAAATTATCCCATGATTTACACCCCCTCAAGCCATCCTCGGTGTGTCTCAGACGAAGACAATTGGAGTTATATTAAAAAATATCTTGGCTCTTACAAGCTTTATAATGTAGTGAATGGGGCTCAAGATTTTGAAGCCCAAAAAAGTGCATCCATCCATCATAAAAGTAATCCACACAGCTTCAGGCAATGGCCGCACTCAAGTCGAGTTCAAGAGTGACCTCTGACACGACACATGGCGTACTGACGTGTAGATGATAGAGCGAAACAAAACACAGATCACGAATTACAAGTCTAAAATGAGAGTTTTTAAAGAGCTTGAGTTTGTTGCCCAGGCCTACTTCATTGAACCGTGCGAAGTGTCTACTCTCACTCCTATATCCTACGTCATACGTCGAGGTCACTCTTCCGCTGGATCTCGACTTGCGCACGGCCATTGCTGGAAACCAGTTATTTTAAACATGGACATTTTTCAAACAAAAACCCATTGCTCCGCTTCAGAAGGCCTTTATTAACCACCTGGAGCTGAATGGATTATATTATCATGGATGGATGCACTTTTTTGGGCTTCAAAATCTTGAGCCCCATTCACTACATTATAAAGCTTGTAAGAGCCAAGATTTTTTTTTAATATAACTCCAATTGTGTTTGATTAAAAGAAGACAGCCCATACACCTAGTATGGCTTGAGGGTGAATAAATCATGGGATAATTTTCATTTTTGCGTGAACTATCCGTTAAAGTACTATTTTAAATCAAGCTATTCGTTTTCAGGCAACATACAAATGCTTGTTCTTTAAAGACAAACTTGTGAATGACGAAACTAAGGAATGAAAAACAAATAATGCGCCTTCTCAAACCGTCTGGAGCAAATTTGAAGAATTTGCCCACAGTTATCTCGGTGCAGGGGAGCAGAGGTTAAATTATGGTAGGGATTTCTCTAGGGCAAATCACCTACTAATCCCATTTTGTTTCACGGGTCACTCCTTCCAGAGATCTATACTGAAGATTACCTGATGATCTGACATGGTTTGCATGCAACATTCACACACTTAATGAACCAATTAACTCTGCATGGCAGTAATGCAAAACGAGCTAGAAGTTTAATTACATATTTAGAGTATTTTTTCCCTCTCTCTGACTCTTTATAATTTGTCTGATCACCCTATGAAAACCAGCCTGCTGGTTCCCACTGGGATTTGTTCTCTGCATGACAGCGACTGCACTACGTGATTCGGAAAATAAATGCTTTATGCATCACGAAACTGTTGCATCTCCACCTTTTTACTTCGTACATGAAATAATAAATGACTCTTTGGGATGGACTGCTTGAGGAAGTCACTCAGTAATGTGAGTCTGGCTCGTGGGATTAAATGCTGAGTACGTTTTGAAAGGATTAATTCATTCTAAAAGAATGAAAAAAAACATTCGGCCCAATAATAATGTTATCAGCTGGCAGATTAATAAACTCAATTTCAGGTAATAAAAGTCAAGGGACGCTGGCGGAAACTGATATAGCTCGGCGTGTTGTGCGCTAGTGAGACATCACTAGACTGAACCTGTCATTCAAATCATCAAAACCGCTTCTAAAGTTTGAGGTTTTAAACTATAAAGCAGACAATCCAATTTCCTTATCCCACTATGACAGCAGTAGTTTTGAGGTCCGTTGGATTGTGGCTACATTTGCAGCCCATACGTGAGGATCCACAGACGACTGTATCTAAAAAAAGCAATCTGAACAAGACTCGCAGACTCTAGCATGTTAATGAATAGACTTTCCGGGTAACCTCAGACAAAGTCAGGGTTCACAAAACCTTCATTTCCTCCCATTAATACAGCTCAGAGACAGGCCTTTACCGAGCGTGGGTGCAGGCAGGGTAAAGGGTGAAGGAAACGCTCTGTTGAACCTCGGAGCGGATCAAAGCGAATGTCACATGAGCCTCCGAGTCGAGGGAAGACTTTCTGCACTCACAGCTCATAACCGAAGCATATTCTGAGTGTGTATGACTAAATCCAGGTCAGTTCTCTGGAATGGAAAAGGTGCTCAGTTGACCAGTGCCAAAGCACACTGCTCAGAAGAAATGAGTCTAACCATTTAAGCAGAATCAGGCATTAGTGGTTGGGGGGGTAAGTGATCTGAAAAAGTGAGAGAAAGACATTAGAAACCTTATCAGCGTGACCTATGAATATTAATTAGGTGATGTAACATTCACCCAAGATTTTAGGGGTTGGGGAAACCCTAACATCTGGTGGAGCCCTGGTACTGGCCACTGACTAAAGGGAAGTAAAATGTTAACTAAATAAATACTTTTACACTTTTCTGTGCATAAAGTAACAAAGATAATAAAAATGATTGATTCCTAAAACACTATAAAATAATTTGGAAATAAAATATGACACTTTTATGTTACGATTAATCGATTTGACCGCACTAATTGAAATAAATGTTTTTTTTTTCCAGCACCATGTACCTTTAGGGGCTCTGATACAGTAAATAATAATAATAATAATAATAATAATAATAATAAATCAATGTTTTCCTAGGATTAAAAAATAAGGCCCTTTTAAGAAGAAACTGGACACTTCTTGCTTAATTGACTTCTTGCTTAAACAAATTTTAATTGATTTTTACAATTATAATAGCAGATTACACCAAGCAGTTTCCTTACATTTTTTTTTTTTTTTTTTTAAATAACAGTTTACGATATCAGGACAGTTGTATCACGCGTCTGACTTAATGCTCCAAAAATTTATATCAAAATTAATTTTAATTTTGAAATGAAAAACAAACTAGAAGTGATGTGTTCAAGTTTTTGATATCCTTATATATATATATATATATATATATATATATATATATATATATATATATATATATATATATATATATATATATATATATATCCTTATATATATATATATATATAAGGATATCAAAAACTATATATAAATAGAGATATATATAAATGTATAGAGAGAGAGAGAGAGAGAGAGAGAGAGAGAGAGGGAGAGAGAGAGAGAGAGAGAGAGAGAGAGAGAGAGGGAGAGAGAGAGAGAGAGAGAGAGAGAGAGAGGGAGAGAGAGAGAGAGAGAGAGAGAGAGAGAGAGAGAGAGAGAGAGAGAGAGAGAGAGAGAGAGAGAGAGAAATAATTATAGATATAAAGGAGCATCACATTATTACTACTGAGTCCTCAAGTAACACCATAAGGAAAATGGTGAGGGGGAAAAAGTATGTCCATGTACTTAGACTGTGATTGTTCTTTAAAAGTTTGTCTAATGTGCCTCTAAGGATCTTCATCCAAAGGCTCGTTATGGCGATGGGCCTAATGGTAGTGTCAATACTGATCACTGTACAGAGAGTTGGCAGAACAGAACAACCTCTGCTGCTCTACAAAGTGTTTTCATTTTTTTTAATTACCTCTCATTCTCGTTCCATCTATCTATCCCAGCGTCTACCTGTCTGTTAAAGTCATTTTCTCTCTCTTTCTTCTTTTTCCTTTCATAGGAAATCCCTGAATCAGCAGTAACATTTTCTCCTGGAGCCTTTTCTCGCTTAATACATCTCTAAGACAAAGCCATTTAACACGGATATATCCATCTGAGTCGATCATACATTGCCAGGAAATGCATTTCCTTTGTGCAGACAAAGGCTAATTAGCAATCAGCTTAAGCTTTGACTAGCAGCGGCTGATCGTTCAATACACAATCAACCTGCAGGAGAGAAGCAGCATGCATCCCCATTAATGTCCAGCAGTAGCCTGCATGATCACTTCCACATTCACTTCCTCTCCATGCATCTCGCTGTTGATCACCATATATTGATTTTACTCTCCTTCTAATTGAACTCAAGTTCATTACAAGCAATTAAAATCATGAATGATGTATTAATACAGTCACATTTGCTGTAATTATTTATTTTTCATCCATCCACACTGTAAACCCAAATGAGTTGTTGTCAAAAGTCAAAAAAATTGAGTTAAGAAATGCAAAGTTTAAGTAAGCAGAACTGGCAGATTTTAATTGCTTTTAATTTGAAATATTTGAGTAAGCTAATTTATACCTTTAATTTAAAATAATCATGCAGTATCAACTTAAATATTTTAGCAGTGGAAATTTGGTTACTAGCTGATTTCAGTAAATACAAACTGACTAAATGGTAACATAACGCTTTGATTGCATAAGCATAACATAGCAATCGCTGAATGAGTGTGGCAATGTACAGCATTCAATATGCAAGCTGTTTTCAAACCGAGCTCACACTCCACTCGTCACCATGATGGTCCTCCCAAAAAATCCAACACAGCAGAAACTCTTCTAAATTAGCATAGCAAATCATTAAACACTACTAAATCTCCCACCTTAATCTTGGACACACACACATACAAACATTACTCAACGCTTAATTTTACTATTCACTCTCCCTTTCGAATGTCATGGCAAAGCATGATGGGAAATAGATATCCCATCCCAGTTTCAGTTCATTTAAGTTTGTCTAAATTAAAAGAAACAAGTTCATAAAACTCAAAACAACGAAACAGTTCAGATTACTTAAAATGGTCAGTTTTGTGAACTCAAAAGAAACAGAAAGTTTTCAATATGCACACAAGTTAATTTGATTGAACTAATTTGTTTAATTTAAGTTAACTCTTCTGAACCCGATTCATTATTTTGAGCATTACGGTTTACAGTGCAGCCCTCCACATTTTTTTTTTTTTTTTTTTTGTATAAAATTTTAAATAACATGCGTCACCATGATTTTGCCAATTAAGACATATTCCATGGATCAGCATCATTTATTGATCCTGGAACAACATTCCTGGCCAAAAGTATAAGCTTGACATAAACTCTAAACTTGTTCCTCAAATCTGATTGGTTGATTGGAATGTTGATCAAGGAACATGTACTTCACCTTGCGAAAGCAACACTTCTAAATTGCTCCGTAAACACAATATTTCAAAGAAACTGAGTGATATGTTGGGCAAGTAACAAGAAATGATTCTAGTAGTTGGTCTAGTGCAAATGTTGCAGCGAAGTGTGATATTTTCATATCAAAGTATTGCACTGTCCCAGAGGTCCGCCATGTTGGAAAGTGCTTACGATGAGCCTCAGACATGCTCAAATCTGTACCGACGGACTGAAAGTCCACTCCACCAGCATGCACTGCATTTGCTGAGAAAGCAAGGTGAAATTCTCAGATGACCACAGTGTGGATCAAAGGAAAACAGCAGACCTTGAAACTCACAGGCCCTTGGCTGAGGAAGTCATCCGTGCATTGTGATCTATTTCAGCTGCGAAAAACCTGTGGGATTGAGCCCCTCGAAACTGCATTTAAACGTAGAAAACACCAAGAGTTAAAGAAAGATAACTTTATTTGCATTATTATCTGAAAATAACCACGTAGCAATGTCAGTGTGCAGATCTTCATGACACTGTGGACCTTTTAGTTGCAAAACAGGCCTGAGCTATGAATGAAAAAACATGCTACCCATCTGCCTCAGAGGATTCAACACATGACATCCAGAAAACCTGAGTCGGCCAAGCTCACATATACAATATATAGTCATATGAGAATGTTTCATATGGGCACGGCACATACAGAACGCCACACAAACAACACTCATTTCAGATCAAACACTTGCATATACAGCAAAAAAGTTCAGATGTGCAAATTTAAACTATTCAGTTTCAACTAAAATGATCAGGGTAATTGTGTGCTGGTTTTAATTTAAAGCACCCTGTCAGTATATATAGCACAAAAGAACCGTAAGTAAAAATAGCAGGCATCTTGCATTCATTAAGCTTGTTTGTGCTGCAGTGAAAGTTCGTCTTTTAAGTGTAAGTCCCATAACTCACTCGTCTAAATTACAGCTGAAAAAGCAAGTAATTATTATTCGCACTTGAAAACTATACGAGCGGTTTGTAACATTGCATATTTTTCTTTTTGCAGAGCTTGAGGAAAATAAATGTTTTGTTTAGTGTTTGCATGCATTTTTATCTTTACAAAAGATTTTCTGGCAGGTAGAAGCCACAGCAGCCTTTGGCACCTTCTTCACAATGGGGGCAAAACATCCCCTACACCTTTTCTCTCTCACATGGCATCATACGATGAACATTCTCAGTGAAATTTTCCATGAAATAGTTTGAAATGCTGCCACTAGATTGCAAGAGGACACACGGATGCTGTTTGTGTAAACGTACGTGTTTTTCCCCCGTTGATAAACTGGTTTTACTTCAGGGATCAGATTTGACATTGAACATCAAGACGAGACTGAATATTGTTTTAAAAAATCATATGGAAAACAACTGACTTTTTGGTTTCTAAATGTCCGATAGCACAACGCTCTCAGTTAAGAGTTGCTGCATTTTTTATTTGCTATCCTAACTATATAGAACTGCTATTGTGGTTCTCAACACATGGCTCATCACGAATGTAAATGCGGCCGAAGATATGCTGACTACATTTTAAAAATTACTTTCAGTTTTAAATAAATTTTTGTTTTTAAATAAATTAAAATTAAAATGGAGGAAATAAATATAGGTTTGAACTACACAGTAAAAACCCCAGAGTTAAATCAACTCTGCTCAGATAACATTTGGTCCCTCTCTAAATAGTGCTAAAGTAACACTGAACTAGTGTTAAAGTGACACTCTTCAGAGATTGAATGTCTTTTATCTTCAGTTGATTTCATCTAAGACTGTGGCTGAAGTCAGTTGTAGTTCTTGTGTTTCTCTTTTCTTCAGTGATTCTGCTTGTTAACAGCAGGTGTTCATCAATAATGTTCAATCATCGCTTAATTAATGGCTTAACTATCTCATTAACTTTAACTCTGCTTCAGTGTTACTTTAACACTATTTAGAGAGGGACCAAATGTTATCTGAGCAGAGTTGATTTAACTCTTTACTGTGTATAATGTTTTTTGTCATATAAAATAATTTTGGTGATTATAAATTATTTTCAGACATGCGCAGACCTACTGAATAGTCGACTCAGTTAACAAACACTTACAAGCGTGCGCTTTGGCAAAATTCCAGTAGTAGCCATTATTTTTGTAAATTTAGGGATCAAAATAGACAAATTTGTTATTAGAGGAGAAAAACGAAATGAGGAACGTACCAATGAAGGATCACGTTGCAGAGTCGTGAAGAGTCGTGGCATCTACAGCGAAGGGAAGAAGAATGGAAGAATCAATGTGCTGTCAATGAGTGAGATGGGCAGCCTTGTTTGCTCTGTAATAAAGTAGTTGGCATATGCAAAACCTAAAATGTCAAAAGATATGTGAATTCATCTGATTAAATCTGATTGGTTTTCATTGGTGACGTCATATGTTAACGATATGCGGCCCGTGAAACTTGCACTTGGGCCCACTGTGGAAAAAAATTACTGTATATGATTATGAAAAAGTGAACTAAATTGTAATGAATGTGTAATTGTAGTGTACTTCAGATCTTAAATGTTTACCAATTTAAAAAAAAAAAAACTGTGCATGCAGATCATATAATATTATTGAAATAAAAGGGTTAGTTCACCCAAAAATGAAAATTCTGTCATTAATTACTCACCCTCATATCATTCCAAACCTTTAAGACATGTGTTCATCTTCAGAACACAAATTAAGATCTTTTTGATGAAATCTGAGCGCTTTCTGTCCCTCCACTAGCTAGCTCTTTCAATCCCCAGAAAGTTAGTAATCATATCATCATACCATTAAAATATCCAAAAACCACTTGCACAGTGTTATATATTTCGTTCAGCTGTGTACTTACATTCTCCTAAATGTTTCCAAGAATTTGTAAATTCAGAGAAATTCAAAATTTTAAATAGTGCCCCGTCCCTCTCTTACCTGCATTATCCCTGGTTTCCGCTTGTACTGCATAGTAACCATGGCAACAGACACGGACAGCTGCGTAACGGCTAGCGGCACGCTGCTGTTGTTTCGTTCAAACATTATGGACCATGACAAGCAAACTTTGGGACTAAAGGAGAAATAAAACGAGGATCGATACCGGCATGGCGTTTCCGAGATGGCGAGAGCTTTGCAACAAACTTCGACTTGACAGAGACTTTGCTATTGTCTTGAATTGTTTAGCGACCCCTACCGGAATAAAAAACTACGTAGTGCACCTTTAAGAAGCAACGAGTGTATTCCTTGTGAAAAAACATAATTTACCACTTTATTTACAAAATAATAATGGTGTAAGTTGCATAGGCTGTTAATAGAGGGACAGATACCGCTCCGATTTCATTAAAGAGATGTTCATTTGTGTTCCGTGTGCACCTTAAAGGTATGTAAAAAAAAAAAATATATATACCAAGATAAAATCATCATAAAATGTGATTAGCTTGCCTGAAAACATGAGAAACAAGGGAGGGATCACAGTCAATACTTCTTCAAAATTCAGGCCGGCAGCATTCAAGTCCAGCAGCAAAATAGAAATTGATTTCATATGTGGATTGAGCAAAGGAAGATGAGTTTGTATTAAGAAATTGTTAAGCTCATCTACTTTTAGCCAAAGCATTTGGAGGCTGTAGATGTGATTTACCGCTAATGTTCATGTCTTAACTTGAAGTTGTAAATCAATCAGATCTCCAGAGGTGATGAGACCTATTTTTCCACACTTGTAATGATCTGTGAATCAGCAACACTCTGTAACTGAGCATATGACTTTATCTCGATCATGTACATACAAACACACTTGATAGAGTTGAAATATTTGTGGACTGTTCTCTGGCTTGGAATACTGTAGGATAGTTTCAGTGACTAGTCCTTCCCTCTTTGTCAAATTTACACTATTTAGCTGGTTACTCTTGCCAAAATAACAACCTGAGGAAATGTCGATTTTTCTACAATTAAACTATCGTTATGTCTCGCAACTGCAATGTAATTTCTCGTATTTGCAGCTGTATAGTATATCCGAGGCAGAAACGATTTCAGATTTGACATTAAAATTACTTAGAAAACAAAGAGATTTCATTAGTGATTTTGGTAACACCTTGACAATAGGTTTAGATAACAACTTTATTTAATGAACTGCACTTCTACAGCATTTATCAATCTTATTTCATGTTAATTTCAACATTTACTAATACATTATAAATCAAAAGTTGTATTTGTTAACATTAGGTAAAGCACTGTGACCTAACATGAGCAAACTATGACCAGTTGTATTTTTATTAATAAATACTGTAACAAATACAGGCAACACAGTGTCATTGTTACATATGTTACATGTAGTTACTATAGTAATAACTATAAATTATGCATAATTACATGCAACTAACCCTAAATGAAACCAAACCAAACCCTAATCCTAAACCTATAGAAAGTGTAACAATTAATTACAGTGTAACAAAGACACCTTAAAATAAAGTGTAGCCCAAATATATTGCTAATAGTTAGTTCATGTTAATTAATCCACTAACTAATGTTAACTAATGCAACCTTATTGTAAAGTGTTTCGTGACGCTACAATGAAACCACATCAATCGATAAAAACTGGATATGATTAGTTACTACTCCATATAATGTGGTGAACCTTGACCTTTAAGGGGTCTTCACTTTAAAATGCATATTTAAGGGGCGATCAATAAAAGATACACAAAGTGCCTACAGGCACTGCTTGCAAATCAGATTCTTCACTATAATGGCCCTTCGGGTCTATTTCTGTTATTCAATAAAAACACTCCATGAGTGACTTGTTTTTATGGGTAATTGCTTGTTTGACATTGTATTTTACAAATTTTCCTCTGTCCGAAACCAGCCTCTTCGCCCTTGGACTAAACATTGGATGCGAGCCCAATAAACATTGATTTTTACTGAGGTGTGTGGCAAACTATCGATTTCTCATGCGTTGGCAAATAAAGGCCATTAAGGCAAACAGTAATCACAAATCTCACCAAAAAAAGTGCCAGCTGATCTTTTCATGCCGCTATTTGTTCATTTCTTTTTCGCTTGATGGGTGAACAGAAAGCCGATGTGAGTTCGCTCCGAGGATTGTGGCACTGCGAGAGCCTCTTACACACATTTTAGTGACCTATTAAGAGCCTTATAGAGCCTGTCCACATGCCCGTAATCTCAGATATCCTCTTAAAAATGGAATTGATTGGATGAATTGATCTTCGCAGAAGCTGGAAGACACAGTCGCGTAATTATCTCATATAAATCTCCCGAGTCTCTACAGAAGTACAGATGACTGATGTTCTCAAATGGAGGTAACAAAGCTCACATCAACGTTTTTCATCATTTTGACTGACTTAATACTGCATTTCTATTACTCAGAAATAAGAAAACGTATAACGTTTTTAGACAGACAGTACGTGTGTGATGCCTGGGGGCTTTGAAAGGACAATTCAGGGTCAGCGGCATCTACTAAGTCAAATCTGTTAAAACACAGATACAGTTCATTTTTGCTCGCCCTACATTTCCATGGTGCATGACAGGCCACCCTGTGAGCTGAAGGCAATGATTCATTTCCCAGAATTCCTTTAGATTGCTCTGAAGCTTGCTCTCAAGTTTCCTTGTGGTTTGCGCCATACTTGATCAAAGATGTTAACCCCTTCTGTACACAGCATAGCCACTTTATCTGCCTCTTGAAATTGTTTCTTTATTCGTCATCCGCCATTCGTTTGGCGGGAGGGGAATCCTCCATATGGTGGCACGTCGTTTGTTCTGTGTGTAGATCCGGTTTTTATCCAGGCTAGAGCTCCAAACAGACGTTTGCTGTGACATACATGTCAACAAAAAATGTTTAATGTGAGACTACATACGCATTTCTGTTTCTACAGGCATCATTTGTAAAACAACGTAATGCTTAATTTCATTCAGGAAGATTCCCCTCAGGAAGTTCTCTCTCAGAACAGAACACAAAATGGCGGTTAACAAATTTAATCTAGCTGTTGGCACGCACAGCATTTGGATTGCATTGCTAGGTAGGTGTGTGAGGGGGTTCATCTTTTTTATTGAAAATGACCCAGAAGCTGAGTTACACAATTCTATCCAGCACCAGGTTAAAAGTAATAAAAAATGACGCAAAAGGCATTTAAGTTAAAAACAAACAATAAATTACCCAGGATTATTACCAAGAGTGCAGTTCCTCTCACACATTGTGTATATTCAACTGCAACTGATTTAGCATTTAGTTTTTAGCAGCAACAAACTCAAGTAAATTCTGCATGCAAATCATTCCTATGTGGATAGATCTTTTGATTTGGACCAGTAAGTAACCACCTATCAATCTCAAAAAAAGAGAGAAAAAAAAGTAATATTGCTGCGTTCAAAATTGCATTACATTTGAAACTTACTTTGCGGCCGTTAAAAAAAGGATGTTCTATATAGTGTGTAGTATGAATGAAATTCGGATGTACTACTGTACATCCACCAACAGATACGTTTACATGGACACCTTTTGTTTCGATTGGAATAAATTCATTCCGATTGATGAATCCGAACGTTATCGCTAAATAAAGTGATCGAGTTGATGTGTCTGTTTATATGTCACTAGCTTTAAATCGGAATTGATATGCGCACACTCCACAAATATACAGATTTTCCCGCTGTTTGCGCAAACTAGTCTCCTAAATTGCTTTTTTCTTTGTTTTAAAGAGCAGACTTGATACGAGCACTACTTTCTGTCCCTCCATAGACAGCTACGCAATTGACATTTGGACGCTTCAAAAAGTTCATAAAGAGATGGTAAAAAAAAAAAATTTTTTTGAAGAGACTCGATCACTTTATAAGATAAACAGATTGAATTTAGGCTTTTATTCACATATAAACGTTCATTTACTCACACATCAGTTGTGATAAACAGAAGCTCAAGCATGTTTGATTGATGTGTGCGAGAACCAATGAGGTTCATTCTCATGCTACGCATCACATTTGAGCTCCCAGAAGAGGTCTGTTCTCACGCGTCAACGAGGTTTGAATGAGCAACTGTTTATGTTCGCTGATCAAAATTTATATGTGAATAAAAGCATGAACTCAATCTGTTCATCATTGTGACGAGCAGGGCAGGCGAGAGCCGTGAGGGAACGGCGCGAGTGATAATGAGTGTCAGCTGTGTGCTACACCGGTCTCGTATCTCTCACGGAGGAGCTCCGGAAGCATAAAAGAGGAGCGACGACAGTGAAGGACAAGAGAGGACCAGGCCTGGATTTTATGTTGTGTTTTTATTATGTTTGTGTGAGCCATTTTACTTTCCTTTTAATGTTTGTTTATTTATTTGATTAAAAGTTATTAACGTACGCCGGTTCCCCCCTCCTTCTTCCCGTACTCATTGAACCGCGTCGCAATCATATAAAGTGATCAAGTCTCTTCAGAAAACTTGGACTGAACCTCTCAGTTCTTATTGATTCGTTTTACGGTCTCTTTATAAACTTTTTGAAGCGTCAAAGATCAAGTTGCAAAGGCAGTCAATGGAGGGACAGAAAGATCTTGTGTTCTGAGGATGAAAGAAAGTCTTGCAACGACATGAGGGTGAGGGATTAATGACAGAATTTTCATTTTTGGGTCCTACCCCATTCTCAGCATTTCTCATCCTGCCTTCATTTTTGTGTGTACATGTGTGTATATCTGTGATGATGTCTGTGTGAGTGTGGTGACCCTAAAGCAGCTGTGCACCTTGGATTACAGCCTGGCCATTACTCAGCTGTGCCCTTGGATTAGGATTGGACATTACTCAGTATTGGAATTTACATGACAGTGAAACTCACAGGCGGCTTAAGAGTCACCACTGTTTACACTCGGACAGAAAGTCAGATTCCCTCCCTCTGACAGATGGCCTCACGACTTCAACCTGTGCTGTTTAGAATAAGCTCGGGGCAGAGGAGGTCTATGACACCGTGGAGTGCAACAGTCCCTGCTCACTTTTTCTACCCAGAATTCTTTCCCATTTGTTTTTCCTTCAAAAAGTCTTTGTTTGAAGTCTTTGTTGGCATTAGCCATGAGCTACAAGGAGAATAACAACTTTTGATTTACATATTTTGATTTACAGCTAAAAAGTATTTGAAAATGGGCTAAATAGACAACAGGTGCAGACTATAATCTTGACAGTTTTAATGAGAGAAAGAACCACAATGCCAAAAATGCTTCGTGGGAGTAGGTGGGCACTAAAGTGTTCTTTTGGCGCGATTTGCGTTATGTAATTTTCATTTGGAGTTCTGCTGTTAATTAAAAAGATTAAATAGAAATAATGTGGACTGATTGCTTCAACAAGAGAATATAACATCAATTAAAGAAATAAAATAAAATGTCCTGATAATTTACTCATCCCCAATGGCCAACCAACGGGTTAAAGGTCCATATTGTAGTTTTAGTGCAGCTTCAAAGGGCTCTACATGATCCCAGCAGAGGAAAAAGGGACTTATCTAGTGAAAAGATACTTCTTTTTTTTTTAATTATATACTTCTTAACCACAAATGCTCATCTTGCACTGCTGTGCGATTTGTCATGCATTACTTAATCACGTTGGAAAGGTTACGCATGACATGGGCGGAAGAACCTCGGAAGGGCAAAAAACTTCAAAATTTCAAAATCGGCCGACATTGTTGTTTTACCTTTCTTTGAAAAGGGTGTTTGACCTGGTATTTGCACGCTCGCTTTGTAGACACTGGATCAGTACTTCCGCGTGACCTTTCCATCGTCATTACGTAATACGTGGTGCGTCGCAGAGTAGTGCAAGATGAGCATTTGTGATTAAAAATTATATAATTGTTGTTTTTTTAGAAAAAGACCAATTGTTTCACTAGATTAGACTCTTCTTCCTCATCTGGGATCATGTAGAGCTCTTTGAAGCTGCACTGAAACTGACCTTCAACCTGTTGGTAACTGCTGAAGTCTATATGGAGAAAAATTTTGGATTTTTTTCCTCAAAAACCTTAATTTCTTTTCGACTGAAGAAAGAAAGACATAAACATCTTGGATGACATGGGGGTGAGTAAATTACCAGGAAATTTGAATCCTGAAGTGAACTAATCCTTTAAAAACCTTGTAGTTCACAGTAAGTCTGTCCATAAAGATTTAAAATTCATACTTGAAAATCAATTTCGCTATGAAGAAAATGAACGGCATGTTTCCTCCAAATGCAAAGGTGAGAAGATATTTCGATTTGGAGAGACCTACTGAAGAGTTACATAAACAGGAGCTGAAGCCGAGAGCTTTGGCCTGGTTTTAATTAAGAGGCTCTTGATTGTTAGATTTTGAGGTTGAAAGTCTGAGAGAAGTCTTGATAGGCAGCAGCAGATTTAGCATTTAAAAGTAAACAGAGAGTGAAAAGGACCAGCTGCTAGTTAGAATTAGCCTTGCGATCAGCCTGCAAGTACTTAGCGAGAAACACACACACACCTACACACACAAACACACACGCAGAGGGGAGGAAAATGTGTCCTGACCCCTCCTGACCCCAGATACAAAGCCTGTGAGGCCCTGAAGGCACAGAATTAATTGCTGCCCACAAACCCTTATACTTTACATGTCAGGAAGAAACCTTACGCTGGTAAAAGAACCGGAGTGGAAGGCGAGAAATGGATTCCTTTCACAACATTATAAATAAATCTGACACCAGGCTCTCAAATGTGAATCATATAAACAGGTGAATTTATAAATCTTTCCACCGACGTATAAAAAGAAACATTGTTCGTAATGCGTTTACCTTGAAACCTCAGGATCGGAGTGCTACATTCTTTGAACACGGAAAATTACCCTCTTGTTGTGTACACATTTGGTATCGCACGCAAGAATCTAAGGAAAAACGTTATCTCCGCTCTTCCCATTTCATTCCCATGAAATGGGAATGAAATCGCACACTTGTGTGATTAGGAGACTAAAGAATATCTTATCTGGGAAATATCTGTTTTGTTTTCTACTCACTAAATCACACTGTGTTCCATTAGATAAGGAGGTAAAGGATTCAAGCCAGGCTAGAAACACTTTGCTCAGACCGAACCAGACTTTTGCAGTGCAAATTATGTCGGTGTAGGGGAATTATTTAGCAAGCCGCAATCAATAGTGGTTAAGATGCTGAGAGGCTGTCTCTGAATGAGGGGACAGGTAGACATCAATAGCAGTGTAATGGTCTACGCAGCATGGGATATACACAAATGTCATGGCAGTGGACTATGACGTCACCCAATCAATAAGCCACCGCACAGAATCCAGAAGATACAATCTGTTTGACTGCTGGTGGCAATAAACTGAAGATTAACCTTTTCATCCAAACAGAGTCCTCAAGAACATTAAAGGGCATGTTGTGCTTTGTGCTAATTAACAGGGAAGTTGTCACATTTTTTGACATTCAGTATAAAAAGCTCAAAACTTGGTTATATGCACATTTATAAGGTCATTATTTCTAGTGAGTGGCCTACGGAGACAACATTTTAAGGCGACGTAATTGCCGTGTACTGACATTAAAGATCCAAAAGCTAGGAACAAGGGAACCCACACACTACAAGATAATCGGGCCAGTTTTTCACTACTTTCTGTCCCTCCATAGACAGCTACGCAATTGAAAAAATAATCCATATGAATTGAGTGGTTCAGTCCAAATTTTTTGAAGAGACTCGATCACTTCATAAGATAAACAGATTGAATTTAGGCTTTTATTCACATATAAACCTTCATTTACTCACACATCAGTTGTGATAACCGGAAGCTCAAGCATGCTTGATTGATGTGTGCGAGAAACAATGAGGTTCATTCTCATGCTAAGCATCACATTTGAGCTCCCAGAAGAGGTCTGTTCTCACGCGTCAACGAGGTTTGAATGAGCAACTGTTTATGTTCGCTGATCAAAATTTATATGTGAATAAAAGCATGAACTCAATCTGTTCATCATTGTGACGAGCAGGGCAGACGAGAGCCGTGAGGGAATGGCGCGAGTGATAATGAGTGTCAGCTGTGTGCTACACCGGTCTCGTATCTCTCACGGAGGAGCTCCGGAAGCATAAAAGAGGAGCGACGACAGTGAAGGACGAGAGAGGACCAGGCCTGGATTTTATGTTGTGTTTTTATTATGTTTGTGTGAGCCATTTTACTTTGCTCTGTAGATTACCTCATAATCCAAATACTAAATTGATACCAAATCGGAAGACAGAAGCATATAGCGACTTCATCCAATCCAAACACTATTAACGCCATTTCTTTTTGCCAGTCGTTTCGTCCGCCATGTTTGCTTACTCTAAAGTCACGTTCGACCGCAAGAGATTTTAACAGATTTCCCATGTTCACATTCAGGATTCTGGCTGTTTGTGAATGGAGTCTGATAGTGTGTGGTGTGCTTTCCTGGTCACGTCGCGGCACGCCACACACTATAAGGATCAAAATCGTCATGTTTGGGGTCTCTCACGCTTAGAAATTATGATAAGATATTAAAAAAATCTTTTAGTGTAGACCATCCTTAAAGGGATAGTTAAAATTATCCAATGAATAATGGAAGCGAACGGCACTCACAATTTTGAAGTCCATCCATCCATCCATTACAAAAATAATCCATACAGCTACATGCCGTCTTCCGGAAGCTAGTTATTTTAGTTTATAAAGATTTAAATATGGATTTTTTCTTACGAAACCTCATCTCTTCACTTCCGAAGGCCATTGTTAACCCTCTGGAGCTGTATGGATTACTTTTATGACGAATGGATGCACTTTTTTTGGAGAGCCACTCACCATCATTATTAAAGCTTGGAAGAACCAGGACATTTTTTAATATAACTCCGATTGTGTTCGTCTGAAAGAGGATTGTCATATACTCCTCGCTTGAGGGTGAATAAATCATGGCATAATTTTCATTTTTGGGTGAGCTATCCCTTTAAGTAGCGTTTTAGAATAATATGAAGCCAATGCCAGAATGTACTGTGACAAGCTCAGTGATAAAAACCCAAAATGTTAGACAGCAATAAAACAGTTTTGAGTAAAGACAAATCACTTTATCCAGTATTTATGTTTATTATTATTATGTTTATTAAGTGTCATCTCATTATCTTAAATTACATAAATAAATGGAAAAAAAGAGTCTACATGCCACAAATCTAGCTTTTACAAGATTAAATGTCCTTCATCACTTGTATTTTACTCAACCTAGGCACAGACTGATAATTCATCCAATACATACACACACACACACACACACACACACACACACATATATATATATCATATATATATCACATATATATATTGCTTATTAGAGTAATAACCAATGGAATTTGCCAATTTAAGAGTTTCAGAGTCAGAGTTCTATTTGTCGAGCGTCCCAAATAAGCCACTTATGCTTTTCCATGACCAGCAGGATGTTGTCAATGTAGGTATTAAGACAATTCATTAGATTTTGGAACGTAGATTAGGATTTAACAAACAAGGTAAAAGGTAAAAATTAGATGTTTGCATGCATTGAAAATAAAATACAAAATGTTAAAATAAAGTCATAAAGGAGGGAGAGGGGGAAAAACAACATTATAGGAACCCAGCCAAACTGATAAAGCCCAAAGGAAGATAAGTTCAGAGAGGTAGCAACCAGTGCAGAAAAATGATCGATTATTTAGGAATGTCCGGCTCTGGCTTTTGTGAACAGCAGAACAAGAGGCCTTTTCTCCCTCTGCAGTCATTCACCTTTGAGCTACACGCTCTCTCTCGCTGAAGGCTGTGACCTATAGAAGTCCACCTCTGGCCTTACCCACTCCTCTCAGTCAGTACCTCCTACACACACACACACACACACACACACACACACACACACACACACACACACGCACACACACACGCACACACACACACACACACACACACACAGACACACTCACACACATGCACACACACACACATGCACACACACACACACACAGAGACACACTCACACACACATGCACGCACACGCACACACACAGACACACTCACACACACACACACACATACACAACACACACACACAGACACACTTACACACGCACACATGCACACACACAGAGACACACTCACACACACATGCACGCACACACACACACACACACAGACACACACACACACGCACATGTTGTGTTTTCATGTTTTATGGGGACATTCCATAGGCGTAATGGTTTTTATACTGTACAAACTGTATATTCTGTCCCCCTACACTACCCCAACCCCTAAACCTACCCGTCTCAGAAAATGTTCTGCTATTTTAGATTTTCAAAAAAGATCATTCTGTATGATTTATAAGCTTGTTTCCTTGTGGGGGACCCCCAAAATGGTCCCCACAATGTCAAGATTTACTGGTTTTACTTACGTAGTGGGGACATAATGATTTTCATACTATACAAACTGTATATTCTATTCCCAAAACCTACCCATCAAAACTATCAGCATTTTTACATTTTCAAAAAAAAGAAAAGAAAAAGCAAGCTGTTTTCTTCATGGGGACTAAAAAAATGTCCCCTCAACAGAGGGAATAGCCGAACCACACATACCGCAAACACACACTCTCTAAACTAATGGAATTTTCACTCAGAAAATGAAAATTCTCCCATCATTTATTCACCGTTATGGGTTTGGAACAGAATTTGCATTTTTAGCTGAACTAAACCAACAGCATCACTATAAGCACTCAATATGAGTGAAAAAGAAAGACTATGAGGTGTGATGGTGGTTGCTCTTCCTTTGCACGGATTGCTATGTCTGTTGACAAAGCGCAATTCCCAGGAAAGCTAACAGAATGATGTCACTACCACTTAGCATATTTTGTTAAGTCAATACAGCTGAAGTCTTGCTGAGTTTTTCTTCTGGGAAACACCATGGCCTGCTAAATTCTCATTAACTTACAGACACTTAATGGTCTGAAAACAAGGCTAAATTTGGATTTTAAACATTGACTTTCTAATGATTCACGAGTTGATTTAATTGAAGTGGCCACAACACGCATAAAGCTGAATTCAAACTTCAACTGGGATGCCAGGAAAATTTACAGAATTTAATTTCAAAGAAACAACTGGACAAATTGTCTTTTCTGATGACATTATATACAGGTTTGATTAATAAATAATGCTTTTTTGTGATATTAGTAGCATTGCGAACATTGATTATTGATATCAAAGAATGTTTGCGTTGTATGTTAACATTTGAACATAATTTGACGAGAGAAATCTGTGCAAAACTCAGCATATAATAAGCGCCGTGTTTTTCTTCTTGAGGCCATGATGAACAGATTTTACCTGCAGGCACAGAGAATGCAGTTAACATTGCCACGGGCAAAAAAACTTTGAGCTTAATAGAGAAGACACACTAAAAAGAGAAACTTAGAAGTGTGCCATGGTACATTTTAAGTTTGTGCAAGTTTTTAAATTAGTACACTTGGAGCAACTTTCTTCAAGCCGTATAGTTTCAGCCTTATTATACTACTCATTGTCTTTGGAATCTGACTTGTTTCTAACACTGGCATCTGTATTAAATTTGCAATTGCAGCAGTGTTCTTGTATTACTGCTCCACAGTTCCCATTGGTTTAGTCTCATTTGATCTGCTTAGGCACTTAACCCTTACATAACGTATTTATATTGTACATAACATTCTGTAAACGGTGAGTACAACGCCATCCAACCAAGTATACTTTATATTCAACATAATTTTGCAACATTACATTCAACTTCGTGTCTCACAAAACATAAAAAAAAAATTAATTGGTTTGAGTAGGGTAGACTTAAATTAAACAAATGAGTTCAATCAAATGAACTTTTATGAGTACATAGAACTTTCTTTTTCTTTTTAGTTCATGAAGTTGACGCATTTTAAGTCATTTCAGTTGATTCATTGGTCATGAGTTTTATGAACTTAAACTTAAATTGAACTGAAACTGGGCTGGGATTTCTATTTCCCAGCATGCTTGGCTGTGACACTCGAAAGGGAGAGTAAATGCTAAAATTATCTGTTATATAAAGTTTTTCTGTGCAATATGAACATTAAATGGGATATTTCGTTAGCATTTACTGAATTATCTAGTTAAAGCTAAGCAAGTTTCCACTACTAAAAATATTTAAGTTGAGATGGTGTGATTTTAAGTGAAATGTATTAATTAGCTTACTCAAATATTTCAAGTCCAGGGCAATTAAAATGTATGAGTACAAAATACATACCTACCAGTTCTGCTTACTTAAACTTTGAATTTCTTAACTTAAAAAATATGATGTTACTGATTATTTACTGAATTATCAGAATGAATAATCTTTAACATTTAAACATTAAACAGATTAACATTTTTTTGATTTACAGTGTTGGGTTGCTCTCTTTGCTATCTCATCTCATAGGCCCTGTGATTGGATGATGTTCCTGCCAGTCATTGGGTCGAGGTGCCACCCTGAGAACCAATCAGACGCTAGTGGGCGCATATGAAGAGCCGGATATGACACGAGCGTGGGAGGAGCATTTGCTCGACTGTGTTTGCTCTTCGCTTAGTTTATTTTTAATTGTGTGTAAGTTATCTTCTGTTGGAACTTTACTCCTCACAACACTGTTTTATCGAGTATAAGCTGTGACTCAACTCTTGGTTTACCAGAGTTTTTGTAAGTCCTTCTCCGACACATAGTGATTGGGACCAGGTTAGTATGTCATGTGACCAATCCTCACTGTAAATTCAACGTAATGTATCACATTCGATTTCTAACAAATGTTACATTCATCCTAATTTCACAACAAACTTTTTAAATGCAACAATTTCTCACCAAACTTTACTTTACATTTGATGGAATTTCTCACCAGACTCTACATTCATCATAATTACTCATCAAACTTTACATTCAATATAATTTATCGTTAAATAAGTCATTTTAACTTAGCCAGTAGGCTAAAAGGTTGAGTAAGTTGTAATTAGTTCAAGGCTTCTTAGTAATAAATTTCACTCAAACACTGAAAACACATGATTTTAAAGTGTATGCTTCACGTAGAAACATCTAAGAAAATAATACAATAGATATTGTGTAGACACCATATCTACACGTTAACATTAACATGATACCTGAACACAGAGACCTTACTTGGTACACAATTCGCAATGATGGTAACATTTGATTGATTGTTTTTGAGTATGAATATGCCATTTTGAGTAGAAAATGAGCTCCGAATGTTACAAAATGGCAAGTTACTAAACCTAACCACAAAATAAATGACAAAACAGTGTAAATACAGCTAGAAAACAGTGAAAAATCTACCCCATTGATTATTCAAGGACCAGTGCATGATAGGAACATCAGTATAAGAAACGTTGAGTACTTTTACTTAATTTTACAATGTTGAAATTTACGCTTAAATTCCTAGCTGAGTATTACTATAGATTTTACTTAGTTTTTATTTTTCTTTCTTGCCTGAACTGTTTCATGTAGATATTACATTCACTTTTTCTGTAGTATTTACTTGACCATAAAATATTTTTTATCAGTGTTCAGTAAAGTCGTAATAGAGTTATGTTATGAATTCAAAATAGAGGCTATAAATTGTTGGGCCTCTGAGTTGTGTATTGAGTCTAAACAGATGATGCAAAGAGACAGAAATGTGTGAAGCGCTATATAAACAGAAGTGGGTATTTGTGAGAAGGACAGCAGGTTTAAAGGGTGTGAGATCTGAGATGCTTGGGCTACTTATTCCAGTCATGGAGGGATGAGAGTGCCCAGCCCCTCACACACAAACACACACTAACACACATACCAGCTGCTCCTTCACAACCCACAACAGCTGCTGCACGCCACCGCCCAGCAAGAGCGAGGGAGATAGAGCTGATACTGAGAGAAGAAGAGAGAAAGCAAACTAAAGACAGGAGGAGGTGCATTGTGTGGATAGAGATTCCATGAGAAGTGTATTCATGAGTTCATCTCAAGTTAAGATGCTTTGTGTGGTGCTCATGGGATGGCTATAATTATAGGCTTGGGAAGAAGACGCCCCTCTACCTTCTGTCGGAGTACTCACTGTCACCAAAATCTTCAGAAATTGCCATCATTGTCAGAATACAGAAAACTGGATGTGGTTTTCCAGAACACTACTCAAATAAATGAATGTAATTAACAGTTCACAAAAAGAGGGAAATTTTGTCATTATTTATTTACCTTGGTGTTGTTTCAAAACTATCGTAACTTTTTCCTCCACGCTGTAAAAAAATACCAATAATGGTTGGTTTAACTTAAAATATTAAGTTATCTGGTTGTCTTTAAATTTTTTGAGTTCAGTGAAATTAAAAAAAATTAATTAATACAATTAAGGCAACTGGTTTAATCAACAGAAACTCAAAATATTGTTATATGAACCACATTAATTATCTAAGTTGATCTGACAAAAGAAAACTGTTCTGATAACAAATCATGAAATATATATATATATATAATTTTTTTTTATAGTGCATGGGACTTCTGAAGAATATTCTGTTCATTCTTTTCCATATAATCAAAGTAAACAATGATTGGACCTGTCAATCTCATAAATAACAAAATAAATAAACAAAAGAATCATATGAAGGCATATGAAATGCTTTGTGTGAGCAACACAGACCAAAAAATACACCGATCAGGCATAACATTGTGAGCACTGACAGGTGAAGTGAATAACACTGATAATCTCTTCATCACGGCACCTGTTAGTGGTATATATTAGGCAGCAAGTGCACATTTTGTCCTCAAAGTTGACGTGTTAGAAGCAGGAAAAATGGGCAAGTGTAAGGATTTGAGAGAGTTTGATGAGGGCCAAATTGTGATGGCTAGATGACAGAGTCAGAGCATCTAAAGTGGTCGTAAGAAAGGAACAGCGGTGAACCAGTGACAGGGTCATGGACGGCCGAGGCTCACTGATGCATGAGGGGAGCGAAGGTTGGGCTGTGTGGTCCGATCCAACAGACGAACTCCTGTAGCTCAGATTGCTCAAGAAGTTAATGCTGGTTCTGATAGAAAGGTGTCAGAACACACAGTGCGTCAGTTTGAGTATGGAGCTGCATGCTCATCCTGACCCCTGTCCACCATCGAAACACTGGGATGTGAGCATCAGGACTGGACCACGGAGCATTGGAAGAAGCCTGGTCTGATGAATCACGTTTTCTTTTACATCACGTGGATGAACAGGAGTGTGTGCGTCACCTACATGGGGAACACATGGCACCAGGATGCAGTATGGGAAGAAGGATAGCCAGCAGAGGCAGAGTGATGATTTAGGCAATGATCTGCTGGGAAACCTTGGGTCCTTCCTTCCATGTGGATGTTACTTTGACACGTACCACCTACCTAAGCTTTTCTGCAGACCATGTGCAGCCCTTCATGGAAACAGTATTGCGCCGTGCCACAAAGCAAAAATGGTTCCGGTACGGTTTGAGGAGCACAACGAGTTTGAGGTGTTGACTTGGCCTCCAAATTCCCCAGATCTCAATCCAGTCGAGCATCTGTGGGATGTGCTGAACAAGTCCGATCCATGGAGGCTCCACCTCACAACTTACAGCACTTAAAGGATCTGCTGCGAACATCTTGGAGCCAGAGATGACAGCACACCTTCAGGGGTCCAAGACTCGACGGGTCACAGCTGTTTTGGCAGCAAAAGTGGACCAACACAAAATTAGAAAGCTGGTCATAATGTTATGCCTGATCGGTGTAAGTTATTATTCAATTAACAACTGCTCTACCAAGAGTTTGGCAAGTTTTATGAAAAAAAAAAAAAAATAGTTGGGCCATTTTAATGACAACTCTTGATCCAGTCTCCAAAACCGCTCTGAATTATCCGGTTCAGCAATGGTCAAAAGCTCATTTTGAATTATGACTCAAATTTTGATACATTCCTCAAACTATTGTATGCTGCAAAAAATCATACAAGGTACTTTTATAATCGTTTGCTAGTCCTTTTGTGTACTTTTTGGCATTTGAAAGCTCCAGTTTCCACTCAGTGTAATTGCATGGTTCATTATTCAGAATTCCTCATTGTGAGTTCCATAAAATCAAGAAAGTCATTAGGCCATCATTTATTCATTAAAGTGAATAAACGATGACAGATTTTGGATGAACTATCCCTTTAAATCTCCATTGGTGGGGGGGGGGGGGAGACATCTCTCAAGAGATTTAAATGAGGTCTCAGTTTTCTTAATTTATTAATTCAAGTATCAACTTACTCTTAAATGTTTCTTCCCCAAAATACGTTACAAATCTAAAACTGAAGGTTGAATTTAAAAAGATCTCATGTGTGATGTTTCTCACCTACAGCCCCTTGCCCACAAAACTGAAGGCCATTAGCGAGGTACAGCAATCACAAGTTCAAAAGGGGAACAAATAAGAATAATTAGTTAATTAGCAATGAGCAGCCTGTGGGCTTTTTCAGAGCAGTGCTGTAGACCTCCATTAACTGTCACGTTCTCAAGGACTTCCACACGCATTCATACTCACAGGCACAACAAATTACTCACTACAGCCTCCCACTTAAGAATATGCAAAGATCCGCACACGCATTCCCGAAAGCAGTCAGGCCACGTGTGCGTGTGGAGTGTTGAACATGCGTCACGGGACATGTTTGTGTGTGTGTGAGAGTTCCAGTTTGCTCCAAGCTATTAGAGTTGACTGCAGGTGCTGAGAGAATAGAGCGACTTGATCCCTCAACACTATACTGCAGTCTTGCAAAGGACGTGCACGCGCACACATATACATATCCCCATGGAGCGCAGGTCCGAATAGAGCTGGAGAGCGGGAGGGTGATAAACAAGACTCCCAAGCCACTGACCGCAGTGCTAATACACCATTAGCTCACTTCGTAATGCACAATCACCATCAGGCTATATTATTCATTCTTTATTTATGTTGTAAACAAAGAAAACATTGATTTCCACCACTCAGCACCAACAATATATGCAGCAGCAGGATATCTATTTCTGTTTTCTTTGTCACATTACTTGAATTTAGCTTAAACTGCATTTTTTTTTCTTGAAATCCGCCTATTTTACAAGTCTATATAGTCTGTTTAGCCTGGCCTTATGTTGGGTCTACTGTCTCGGAGATCAGAGGGGCTCAGTCTGCAGAGAGAGACAAGCTATAGGCTGCTCAGATGGAAAAGTGCTTACATCATCAGTTATCATGCGGTCCGTCTGTAGAGGGCAGTGTTAATTCTGTGAGCAGAGAGACAGAGGAGAGAAACTTGCTGCTCCCATGCTACTAGGATTTCTGGCATTCTTGGCAGGCGTACGGAGAGGTCACTCCTGAAAAATTCACTCGCCGCAAAAACCCTAACGATATTTTTTCCCTCCACCCATAGGGGTTTAATTCATCACCAAGCTGTTTATAGGGCTGAGTGATTCTGCTGCTGAAAATTATGCTTGGTCTCTGGAGGATTATGCAAACTTTTGCCAAGATTTTCTACTGTTCACTGTGTCACAGACATTGATAAAGAATAAAATAACAAATATAAGCTCTGTATGTTTTTACACTTACACACCAGGTTGGATGTTTAACATTTCTGTTAATATTGCAAATTATTAGAAGCATTACGAAAGAAAATCTCAGTTTTTCTCTCGTAGAAGTCAATGAGGTAGAAATGTGCCTTTTATTTATGTAAGCCTCTTCGATCTGAGGATTACCAGGTCTGCAGTCAAAAGACTGAATTATGAATTTCAGAAATCATTCTAAGGGCTGCGTTGATTTAGTGTGTTTAAATCGCATGTGATTTGGCAAAGGCTGTGATTATTTAATGCGCAGCTTGTCAGAGCTGTACAGCTCTGTGATCAGTAGTAAATGCTTCTCCATCTGAAAGCCAGAGGGCGCACTTGCGCAGAAACTCAAAACATGTCATGCAGCAGAAGAGGATAACAAGTGTAATATCGCTGTTGCTGATTAAACTGAAACGCTTCGATTGATTAAACGTGACTAATGTGTAAGAAGCCTCATTATCTCACAGAAGGACGCTCAACTGTCGTTATGAAGTGAGTTTGGAGTAAAAACATGTTATTAAGTGTTGTCTTTTGTTGGACAAGATGTTAAGAAATGCTCCTCATGTCTGGAAAGATGTTTGACGCTTGTTTTTTCAAATGTACGTTATAAGCACTCGCAGCGCTTTCAGATGGATTAGCATTTGGAGCCGTACTTCACTGACAAGCTGCGCATGAAAAAAACAAATGGCAGCCTTTGAGATTTCATAATCGAACTAAGAATCGCATTTAAGTTCAATGTTATTTTTCGTATCGAGTGATTAAATCGTGCAGCCCTACTTCTAATATGCGATTTGAAATAAGCCGTGTTGGAAAAAGTTGCGTTGTGTAAAATGTTTAGTGTCAATTTCATGCATTCTTACTGAATAATATTATTTTAAAAAAGTTTGAATGGTAGTGTATATGTTTTTATAATTCCACACAAATTCTTTTGTGTATATTTTCCACACAAGAACAGTGAAAATTAGGGGCATCATGTTGTGAAAACCCCAAAAAACTAGTATGAATATTCTTTCTCTTGCTTTATGTTTTACTATCCCTGTTGTTCTGTTGCTAGAGAGGTCTGAACGAGTAACTGTAGATGTACAGAATTTCCGGTCATGTTGCTCTGAAGGGTGAGCTCACCGTGATGATGATAGAACATGAGTTCTGAACGCATCACACAATACAGCATCATGCTTAACATCTTGCCAGAGGCCAAATATGAACAGAAAATAATTTGTCAGCCACACAGAACTTCTCTTCTCAGAAGATGTGCAGGACCATATTTATTATTAATAATATGGTCACACTTTACAATAAAGTTCATCAGTTAACATGAACTAATAATGAACGGCATTTCTAGAGCATTTATTAACCTTTGTTAATGTCCATTTCGACATTTATTAACACATTATTAAAATCTTGTTAACATGAGTTAATGCATTGTGAACTAACATGAACAAACAATGATCAACTGTATTTTCATTAACTAATGTTAACGAAGATTAGCAAATACAGTAACAAATGTATTGCTCGTAGTTAGTTCATGTTAGTTAATACATGGCTCATCTTTGGTAAGATCATTTCTTATCTTACCAAAGATACATTGAGAAGTTGATTATGATTTATGACTTTAGTTAGTGTGTAATGTTGCTGTTAGAGCACAAACAACATCTGTGAAGTCACGACGCTCAAAGTTCAAAGCAAAGGGAGATATTTTCTTCTTAAAGAATTCTCTGTTTAAGGACTACAACAAATGGCTGGTAGGGACTACAACAGCTTCTTCCTGGGTTGGTGACATCACTAACCCTAAAATTTACATAAACCCTGCCCCCAAGAACACTCAACAAAGGGGTAAGGCCAAGTTACTGCAATACAGTACACAACCGCGATTTATAGATTATCATGATAGAATATGAAAATCAATGACTTTAAGATATCCCACATCAGGTACATAAATAAAGCAACTAACCATTTGTTGCATTCTACATGTTGTCACTTCTTCTTGAGTCTCTCCATCATTGTCCAACTCCGGTTTGAACATAAAAGGCTGAACAGTTTTTGCTTACTCTCAAAAAGTGACAAATTTAACATGCTATAAAAAATTATCAGTGGGGTATTTTGAGCTAAAGAGAGACTCGTTTTACATCTTGTAAAAATGGTGTTATATCACACCTTTAAATTCACAGACAGCAGCAGCGATATTAGGCTGCTGTCACTATAAGAGCTGATGCATGGATCAAATATACTGTTACACATGTTTTATCTCTCAGCTGTTTACTTTCAGTTAAGACATAACTGACTGTTATGTTTACAAGGCATTTTGACATAATTTTGTTTGATTTTGTCAGTTCAAGCACAAGACGACCAGAAAGAGAGCTCAATTCAGTATTTGCACACTGTCTGAGACGTGGATTTCTTGGCACACGGGTCAGATGTTTGCATTCAGAAAGCTTCCCACACAGCGGGCGAGTACCAAATTGAGTTTCCTTTCGTTTCTTCCTGAGCTTGAATGTTTAAATTGGCAAGGCCTGAACTTTCGTGACGATTCAGCGCTGGCCTGTCAACTGTCCAGAGCATCAATCACATTTGTTCACGTTCATTTTATCACAATTTGGCGTTGAAAAGTTACCGGCCAACTGGCGATTGACACTGTTTCATATACTTGCCAACACTAATTTTTACTTACATTTGTTGCTTGGTGAGTGTTAACTTTAGGTCCTGCATACATACAGAAACCAGTCAGATTAGACGGCATCAGTGTTGGGGAAAGTTACTTTTAAAAGTAATGCATTACAATATTGCATTACTCCCTAAAAAAGTAACTGATTGTGTTACTTAGTTACTTTTATGTTTCTTTTTCTCACTTGGGCTAGCAAATGTCAGTACCCTTTCACACCAAAAGTGAAATGAATAAGCCTCATGCTGAAGGAAATGCATATTTACGCCTGAACAGTAGAGGGTGCAGCTCAAACAAACCTTTTAGCTGCGCTGCCATTCTGGATTAAAGGGTTAGTTCACCCAAAAATGAAAATTCTCTCATTAATTCCTCACCCTCATGTCATTCTACACCCGTAAGAACTTCATTCATCTTCGGAAAGCAAATTTTTGATAAAATCCGATGGCTCAGTGAGGCCTCAATTGACAGCAAGATAATTTACCATTTCAGTGCCTAGAAAGAACTAAAGTCATTTAAAAGTCATTGTTATGAAGCGACCAGAATACTTGCTGTGCGCCAAAAAAACCAAAATAATGACTTTATTCACCAATATCCAGTGATAGGTGACTTCAAAACACTGTTTCATGAAGCTTCAAAGCTTTACAAGGCTTTTTATTTTTTTCGAATCAGTGGTTCTTAGCTTGTATCAAACTGCCAAAGTCAAGAGAACCACTGAAATTTCGTAATGAAACCTAATAATGCCTTGTTTACTGAAATCACATGACTTCGGCAGTTTCATAGCTCCGAACTACTGATTCGAAGCTTTGAAAATAAATGTGACTTGCGTTACTTATTTGAAAAAGTAACTTAGATATTTTGTTGTAAATTGAAAAATTAATGCGTTTCTTTACTTGTTACTTGAAAAAGTAATCTGATTACGTAAGCCAAGTTTCTTGTAATGCGTTACAAATGCAAGTCATTTACTGGAATTTTTTTCTACTGAAAGTTTTCTAGGGAAGTTTCGTCAGCTGAACAATCGGTATGTTGTTAAACAACAGTACAATTCATTGAATGCAATGTATTCTATCCCTTACTGCCTAAATTTCATTCCTGTCAAAAATTAAATATGCTTCTAAGGTCTATGGGAAACAGCAGACTAGACATTCTGAAGAACTCCTTTTGTGATCCACAGGGGGGAAAAGAACGATTTGAGAGTTCAGATGATCTGCAGAAGATGTTCAATTGTGCAGACATCGTTTTAGCCAAACAAATGATCAAATATAACAAATACTTGTTGCATTCGAAATCCACATGGCTCAATAATCTGAATGGGCATGTGCGAATTCACATGACACTTTTGAATGGGTGTGTACGTCATATAAAAGTCTGCACATTGGCAGAGTCGAGGGAATGTCACCCCTCACACCCTGTTTGGACACGCTTCTCTCAGCTGTTGTTCCCTAAACGCAGCTATGGGAGACTGAGCTTGTTTGCTATTTCTTTATTTATTTAAATTGCCCACAGCTGAGAACGTGAAGTAGAGCAACACAACTGATGCCGATGAGAGCTCATGTAGACTTTGGGGAGCATGTTAGCAAGTCGAAAAAGCAAAACTGTATATGTGTGTGAAGGAGAGATAGGGATGACAGGAGAGACGCAGAGGAGAAAAAAAGCAAGTGTGCAACGGAAGATAGGGCTAACCTCTTTAATCAGCCGTTTCCGACCACAGGAAGCACCTGCAATCCATCTCCCATGGTTGGGCTGGGACCGCTACAGGCTTCAGAGAGACAGCTTCGTTTCACAGAGAACTTTTAATTAATTGATTCATTGACTGATTGTAGCAGGCTGTATTTGTCACTGGATGTAATGTCTGAGTAACGCTAGTGGCAATGTCAAAGTTTCACAACTCTGACATTGGGACTCGCCAAGAGTTTCACATCAGGTCAAAGGCAAGTAAAGGTGATAGGACCCAGAGTAAGAGAAAATGGGAGAGTTGGGGCGGGAAGAAGACATGTTTATGGTGATGCTTTCTTTTATTGCTGTGCATCGAGGAGGAACCTTCTGTCTCGACAATGACATGTGTGAAATGAATTATTCAGGCCAGGGGTTTTCAAACTTTTTGACACAATGGATCCTAAATTTAATGATCCACCCCCTTCCTAACACATAAAATATTTTTATGCATATACAGATACATATATGTTCAAGGTTTGAGGTTAGAAAAACTTTTTTTTTGTTGTTATACTTCAATTCAAAAAGGACACATTGAATTGATCAAAAGTGACAGTTTTTACTGTATTTAATGTAGTATTGGTGAGAGTAGGAGACTTCTTGTTTTGTAACATTATAAATATCTATACTGTCACTTTTGATTTTTTTCACTTTCAATTTATTGTGTCCTTGCTGAATAAAGTAAAAATACAAAACTCTTACTGATCCCAAGATCAAGAGCAAAGATTCATTTAGTGATATATTCACTGCGAAACACAAGCTACGCACCAAATCAAAACAAAATATCTATAGGAAAATATATACTCAACTTTTTTCCCATGATGCCACAATTGTTTGACACACCACAATTAGTAAACATTAATGAAACAGACAGCTATTAAAACAAGATTCAAGATTTTTTACTCAAGACTTTTACTTACACAAACAATCGATTTTTTTGAAATACTGTAATTCTTTGTATACTATTATATCTGGATCGAGCGCCTTCTGCGGCGTCTTTGTGCGCATGCTTCGGATCTGTCAGTCAGCGCAAGTAAGATTTTTGTTTACATCAGAATGAGTTTAAAATCACATTTCATTGGTTCAGACTCATGCCATCGAGAATTCGCTCTGAATATTCACAAAGTTGGAATGCTGCGATACCAAACGATGGAAACGACACCAAACTTTTGCAGTCGTCGAGAAGCGAGCAGAGAAAAACGATTTTTCATGGTCAACGGAAAGGTGCTCCTCTCAGAAAACATACAAATAAAGATCATTTTAGATGTTTAATCGATGTTTAGACGAACGCATTTTTGTGAAAACCTCGATTTCGACCAAAATTGACATTTTTTGCTTCTTTTGCCCGTAGCTCGAAATTAGCCTGTGTGCATTCAGGGTCACGGGTCACATTTATTCCAGGCAATTCATTACAAACAGAAAGACAGAGAAATTTCGCATTGGAGCGGGATTAGAGAAACTTCGTTTTATCGGTGAGTGTAGGTGGTACATGAGTGGTTCGTTCGGGGCGTGAGTGATTGAGGGGAGCGCACTGGCATAGAGATGAAAATTGAGTCTGTACACTCTTCCGGCCCCCTAGGGCTCCCTGTACTCCAGTGTGAAAACCCCTGCTCGAGGGAATATGAAGCCTCGTATATGTAAGGTGGTCTAATCCGGTCTTGTCTGAAACCATAAAAATAGAGCCAGTAGGTCTACGTAAACCTCATAAAATACACAGAGGATTAACAAATGCAACATCCATCATAGATAAGCTCAGGACGCTGATGTGTTCAGCAACATTTACCTCAACCTTCTAGCCTTTCGATGCACTCCTCTATTTACTCACCATCTAAAAGATAGTGGAAACGTCTCTTCAAAATCCTCTTTGACATGAGTATTTACATATCTCCTCTCTTAGACAAAAACACAGGCGTCCTATTCGTCAGGACATGAAAGGAATAGCAGACAGAGTGATTCCTGACAGAGGAACCTCTGACAACCATCAGTATCCATAATCCCAAACTCAAGGACCAGACATTGATCAAGAAGGACTCATGATTTGTGGGGTGAAAAGGCCTACGAGGGCAAGTTTAGCGATTTAATTTGAAGGCAAATCTAACTCAACGTTACAGCTGTCCCATCAACGTTTTCCTGGTCTCACAACTCTCTCGGTCATGATTGTTGAAGCTAATGCTCTTTGAAGCCTCACCAACACAGGCACAGGAGATCAACAAGCACGAAACTAACCATATAGACTCCTGTGGAGTTTGGATCACATCGATCCGCCCTCGGTGCACCACAGCGTGTGTTTTTATCATTGAGGCCATTAAAATCCCATCATCCACCATAATAACATGTCTGTTTTCATAGACATGGGTGACCCATCTATCTTCTAAATTTACCATGGACGCTGAATTTAGGAACGTTTAGACGAGTTGCAGCCGGTTCCTCCTTAAGTTCCTGAGGAAAAAGTCTAATCCAAAACCAGGATGAGAATGCAAGAGAAGGATTTTCAATGGCTCTGAGAACCAAAGTGAGAAATAAGGGTTTTAACTTTTAAAAAAGTGAGTTGTTTCGTCAATAATGACTGGATTACCAATCAGTTGCTTTATAACCGGTTCCTTTGCAAGGGTTAATGAATGCCCAGTGGAGGAGGAATGTAAAAACCTTCCCCAGCTGCAGACCTAGAGGTCATAGTTCAAACAACATGTGACTGGATCCTCAGTGGGTGTTCTGATAGGTAGAATGTATCGAGATAAAGCTGTTTTTCCAATGAGATGTAATGTGCAATTGCAAGAGAAACCGCACACAAAATCAGACAAGATATTGCATTTGAGATCTGTTGATGTTGAAGAACTTAAAGGATTAGTTCACTTCAGAATTAAACTTTTCTGATAATTTACTCGCCCCCATGTCATCCAAGATGTTTGTCTTTCTTCAGCTGGAAAGAGTCTTCGCTGAAACTGCATTTTGGACCTTGAACCTGTTGGTAACTGTTGAAGTCACTATACGGAGAAAAATCCAGGAGTGTTTTCCTCAAAATCCTTCATTTCTTTTCGACTGAAGAAAGAAAGACAAAAACATCTTGGATGACATGGGGGTGAGTATTTTATCAGGAAATTTTTAGTCTGAAGTGAACTAATTGTTTATTGTCGACAAATACAGAACAAATACTGGTAGTGTAAAAGCTAGCCGCTAACGCTAGGCATGGTGAATGCAACCATTTAGTTTAACACCAAAGTAAAGCTGAGTTCAGGCTAGCTTGAAGTTTTTTTGTTTTTTTAACATTTAAAAGCATCATTACATTCTCTCAAATAACCTCTGGCACAGCCTGAAACCTGAGGCATGGCTTCAGCTGCGAAGAAAGTCATCTGAGCGATTTTAAAGCTGCGCTAGTTCTCTTTTAAAAGAAACTTGTAGGGTGCCTGTAAACACAGTCGGTATTAACAGAGAGGATAAAAATTATGACAATGATGTGTGGTGTAACATGACAATGAATAAATGAGTTAGCTAAACACCACCAGCAATACCCCGAGCTAGTTTTTATAAATCAGCATGTAGCTAAGCAACATGTAGCTACCTTCGGAGGTCTTATTATTTTCACCCAGTGAAGCCCATGAGCTCTTGTTAAAGTCCCTCAGTAAACAGACTCTCTCTTTCCCCTCAGTCCTCTGGAGGGTTAATAGGTAATCCTTCACTAAATGAGATTCAGAGGGTGTATGGTCTTATTCTCTCCCTCCAGAGGGAGAGACCATAGAGGTAAAGAGGAGTTGAAGTTGGGGGAGTCTTTCTGCCCCCACCACCACCAAAAAAAAAAAAAAAAAAAAAATCTTTGGTGGAGAGAAACCCCAGCATATTTAGCACCCGCCTCTATTTATTCTAGCCGTTTGGAGGATTTAACCTGTCCTGATCAAAAAACAGAAACGTCTTCTCTTTCTGAACCCCTCACCCCCTTCGGCTCTTAGAGCTGGGACTATTTTAAAGGGTCCCATGCTGTTTTATGGGTACTGTTTTGCTGGTTACCGGGGTCAGTGAAGGCAGTGATTTTATCCTCAAGTGAGTTCTCACTTCTGCGAATTTTAAAAATCA
This sequence comes from Opsariichthys bidens, assembly GCA_037194245.1. Lineage (NCBI taxonomy): Eukaryota > Metazoa > Chordata > Actinopteri > Cypriniformes > Xenocyprididae > Opsariichthys > Opsariichthys bidens. Next base: position 5,731,122 of record CM074286.1, on the reverse strand, counting down.
AAATCCCCGTGCTCTCTCATCAGGGGTTCAGCAGCTTTCTGTGCCCCTTTGTTTTTAAATGAGATCATTTGAAGCAGAGGTTCCAAAATGGTGGGTCACGACCCAAAAACGGACGCAATGACGCAAAAGCAAATAATGTTAAAATAAAATATGTTGTGACTGAAACTCTGCAGTATTTTGGTGCAATGCACTAATACAAGTCTGTTTATGCCAGTGTTGTTTATGCGTTTACCAAATTGTTCGTTTTCTTCTCAGTTTGGTCAGTACATTAGTATTAATATTCTTAACATTCTAAAAAGACACATTTGTAGATTTTAGTGTTTGATATTTTTTGTACTTTAATGAGTGAATACAATTTGATTTCTGAAGGATCATGTGACACTGAAGACTGGATTAATTATATATATATATATATATATATTAAAATGTAGTAATATTTCACAATTTTGCTGTATTTTTTTGTATACTTTTACAATAATCACATGACATAGGACAATAAGTGAATATAAGTTTTTGTATTGTTTGTCAGTTTGGTCTTCGGCTGGGCAATATAGGCAAAAATATTAACACAATATTTTTTTTCCATACCACACAAAATCGATATTTCTCATGACATTCATTTACCATTCATGGGAGAGGAAATGCTTTCCACACATTTGTTAGATCTTAAACATTGTTTGTTCACAATTACACTTTATAAAGTGGCTTACCTTTTAATTACTTTCAGTTTCAGTGTGTATTTAATGGTAGTTTCTCTCAAATGAAGCGGTGCAAGGCTTGTGAAGAGACTCTCAAAGCAGCTCTGGAGAGGAAGTTCACGTGTTCATGTCCTCATCTATTGAGACGGCAGGTGCTGAAGTTTGAGTTTGTGTTTCAGGCAAAACCACGCCATTCATTCACACAGAGACACGCAGAAAACACTTATTAGACCGGCTGTTGTCGTGTTTATTTCTGCTTCTAAATTAATCCATAACTGTATGGCGATCTCGATATGATATCGTTTATTACGCAGCTTTAGTTTTATATTTGTGTGAATTATGATAATAGGCCCTATGGGTAAAAATAATAAGACTCCATGTTTGCTTTTAAAGACATTTTGTTATGATTAAATCCTGAAAATAGAACCATTGATCTCCACGTAACAAAAAAGACCGCATTAAATCAACAGAAATTACCATTTCAATTCATTTATATAATCTTGTAGAGCTAAAACAAACCACATAAAGAGCATAAACCAAAAATGACTAATGGAAACATTGTGCGGTTTACCTTTCTCTCTGTCTACCTTGACTGATTAGGAATGCTGTTCTTTTACACAGCGTAAATAATGCTGTAATGAAACAGTTATTGTAATCTGATAACACTGGCTTTCATTGTAAATCCCTTTGGCATGGCGAGCATTTACCGGTGAAGCAGCACACAAAGCCCATAATCTCCAGCTCATTATACCTGATTCTCCCCACACACACAATGTGATGACAGTTAGGACTCTAATTATACAGGTATGAAAAGGAGAGAGATTGAGTTTGTGTATATGTGTGTACGTGCATGTGTGTGTCTGTGAAAACAACACCAGCTTAGTTTGTTATGACCGTACACTAACATGCAGACTGAAGAAAGGTCAACTCATTTAGCTTTAAAAAACAGGGACATTTTCAAGACACTTTTAACAACTTATAATGGCAGCATAAACCCTTAGTTCACCAAAAAATAAAATGCTATTTCCAAATAGAGAGAAAAAAAATAGCAGAATTATCTTTTCTCGCCCAATCACGGCTCTTTCACTAGATCGCTATAGGTAATTTGCATCATAAACTTTGTTTTACAGAAAATGGGTGGGCGGAAAATACAGTGTGACTGGCAGTTGATTAGGCCGGTGTCACTTAAGAAATGGGGGACAATTAGATAGAGCAATTCGAGATCGTTTTGATAAGGTTGAAGATGAATGGACAAAGAACATATACAACTGGAATATTGTGTGTGTTCTCCTCCCAACTGCTTTAACCCTTTAAAGGTGCAGTAAGTGAAATAAGAAATGCTGTTGAAAGTGGATCGGACTGAGCACCAGAACACACTTGTAGCCAATCAGCAGTAAGGGGCGTGTCCACTCATTACGGGGAAGTCCCTAGCTGTGTCCGAAACCGCCCACTCGTTCACTCGTTCACTAACCCCTATATGGTGCATGGCAGTTGAGCGCACTATATCAGCAAAGAGTGAACGAAAATGAGTGAGCGAATTCGGACGCTGACGTTACCCATCTGTAATATGTCCTGTTTAGCTTAATGAATTGTATATTACTGTTTATTTGTCATGTTTATTGAGAATAAAAACACCTGTGTCATGCTATTTAGTACATTTATATTTAAAAAAAAACAGAACAAAAACGCTACACTGTCACATTTGTTTATAAAAAATATAATAGTAAATAAATACAATATAAATCCACTGTACAACAGTTCACTAACATATGAGAAAAATCGACCAAATTATCATATGATAATAAGTATATATGTTATGATATAAACCTGTATCATTTCGCTTCAAAATAAATAAAAAAATAATAAAAAATTACACTACTTACATTTGTAGAAGTTGCCGCTTCCCGTATTGCCGTCCGCCTTATTTATTTTTCTTTCGCGCTCGATCGCGTTGGATTTTGGGTAACGGCGCTTTAACGAGTGTACATCGAATGTACACTCAAAATCAGAGAGGACTGTGGGTAAAAGTAGTGAACGAATGTAGGGAATGCAGTCGTTCACTCAGAATTCGGACAGCACTACAAAATGGCCCACACCCAACATAGTGCACTATATAGTGGATAGGGAGCAGTTTCGGACACAGCTCCTGTGTTACATAGCGTGTTTGTGAATTTGGGGGCGGGGCTATCAAGATGTGGGGGTGTGATGGTTTTGGTGATTTCAAATATCAACAGCGTTTCTCAAAAATTGCTTACTGTACCTTTAACAGGCCTCTCAATCAAAAAAAGTCATGATATAATATAATCTTACTCACTAATCTAGGTATCTCTATCACTTATCTGTATATTCAGTATATTCACCAGATATTAATTCATAATATGTGTAATCATTTTCATGGGGTTTTCAAAGGCAAGCACATTTTATGATGTAATAAAGATTTCAAGCACTTAATGAACTGATCACATTAAATACATATCAAAATAAGTTTTATGAGTTGAGACGTCCATTTATGGTATCAGATTTACACTGGAATAAAAATATCCATTAATTTCATAACTGTTTGGTGAATACTATTACTATTTTTACTACTAATAATAATGATAATAATAACAATAATAACAACAATAATCATCCTTAAATAAACAGAAACAAACAAATAAATACCATTATATATATATATATATATATATATATATATATATATATATATATATATATATATATATCATATAATATATAAATATATATATATATATTTTTTTATTTTTTTATTTATTTATATATTATATGATATATATACATAAATAATGGTATTTATTTGTTTGTTTCTGTTTATTTAAGGATGATTATAAATATATATATATATTAAAGGGTTAATAACAGTCCAGGCTACAAACGTTGGGTTGAAAATGGACAAACTCAGCAATTTGGTTGCTTTAACTCAGTGGTTGGGTTAAATGTTTGTTTCTGGATAGTTTTATTGAACTATTGTTTAAAAATGACTGTATTGTTTGGTTTGCTTAAAAAGAACCTAAAGCATGTTGGAAATTAACATTCATTATATGAATAATAATTGAACAATAAACATTTATTACATTTCTTCTTATTAAATGTTCACCTTTTGATTATTATTGTTGCCTCTAGTAATTATGTGTCACGTTTTTTAATTTCCAATTGCTGGGTTTGTCCAATTTTAACCCAACTTGTGCTGCATTTTTTAGAGTGTAGTGATGGTAACACACTGAGGAAGGAGTGTCATCCTCCTCTTTGAAGGGTACTCATTTTATGTGTTTGCTTTTGCTCTGTCAGACTTGTGGTACTATGTTCAAGCGAAGGCGTGAAGTTTGTGAAAACACAATGCTTCTCACTATTTTATTTGTTATCTTCACCTGAGCAGTGGAAATGAGCTTCCTCTCCAGCCTTTAAGGGCTGAGCACTATCCGTGAAAACAAACTAGACAATTTCCAGAGAAATCACACATTAGTGTTTATGACAGGAGTGCAGCTTTCCCACAAGTCTCCCCCAGTGCATCTACAAGCGGAAGCATGACAACTACCTTACAGTATATGGGAAGTATATTTCAGAAAGTAAGTTCATTACAGATTTTGCACAACACCTTTAGTGAATTGAGTGGCGAAACGGCACCAACACGTGCAAATAAACATCACTTTCAGCAGTCGTGTGTGAGTGAATCCACCCTCAATATTTATAGAATGCCATTCATCAACAACTCTCAACACCAAATCTAAAAGAATGATCAATTAAATGGCTGATTCACCCAGGCCATCTGCTGTCCTTGAACAAATAGAAGAAAAAGCCATATCGTAAAGAGATAATAAAACAAATATGAGTGTGTGTGCGTGCTCATGTCTTTAAAAGACACATGTGGAGTGAAGGGTGCTAAAAGCCTGCAGGGTACACAATCAATATCACATTTTCCATCGCCACATTCTGGGCTATTGTAAATGACTTGTGTCAGAAGTAATAACAGGTTGAATCGGGAACCTTAGGTTTGCAATTTCATTCATGAGGCTGGAGGCCACACCCACCTCTCCATCTCCTGCACATCGGGCTTAATAAAAGTACAGCCCAGAACAGGCATCTCTCTTATAAAGGTGTCCTATAAAAACAAAAATGAAGGGGGGAATAGTGGGTACAAACGATCCTGCATTATCTTTGTGTGTGTGTGTGTGTGTGTGTGCGCGATTTGTCCGTATGCCCACTAAGCATGTTATTAGTGTGGTCTGTGAGATTGAATGCACTGTCTGGCTGATGTTGTCATGAAGCACTCGGGGCAATCGTGAGAGTGATGACACGCAGTCATGGGGGTGCATTAACGCCGACAGGATGTTGTACTTGAACACAAGCTCTGTGACACCAGAGAGAACATATAAAACACCATACATTATGTTTATATCACATTCAAAGGATGGATGGAGTAATAAGGTACATTCACTGAAAAAAATAAATAAATAAAAATTATATATATATATATATATATATATATATATAATATATATATATATATGTAGGATTTACTTTTAAACAATTTTCACTCAGGAAATGTTAGTAAATTTAACAAATAATTACAAAGAAAAGGCTAGGTGTTTATAATGGAGTCCCTCAGGGTCGTGTACTAGGCCCTCTTTTGTTTTTATGATCTACAAATGATATGTAAGGTCCGTGTTTTTGTGAGATAGTGAGTCTTGGCACTAATTTAAGCGGTGCAAGCGTGGCCTTGACAGTTTTAGGCAAGGTAGATGCCTGTTTAGTTTGCTGGATATAAATGCTACTTTGATTTAAATATAAAGAATATTTGAAATGACTACATTTTGAGTATGCCTGTAATTCTTTGATGTCTGATTTATTTAGTATGTGGATGGGAAAGTTGTGAAAAATGACATCATGAATTGATTAAATTAGTTTTAGGATTTCATTATTTTACTCATGTGGATGATAACCACTTTCGACAGCTTGGCTGGTTGGCAACTGCTCACCTGAAACAAAAACCGGTACATAAGATAATTAACAAGGGAGCCCTAGTTTACTTTAATGCGTATTTCTCAACGGTTAATGTAAAACATTGTTATTATATCAGTATTATGGATCTTAATCGATGTTAATCTACAGGTGCACATGAGTAAATTACCTCTGGAAATTAAGGGTTTAACAAATACTGCTGGTTTTAGTTTAAAAGTGAAATGATTGTTTTTACATAGGATGTCTTAATAATAAATATAATTGTATTGTGATTTTGCTGTATGTGTTTCACCTGGGAAAGTAGCTATTTCATGTTGTGAAAATTGGTTGTATTTGTTTTTGTACCGAGATTACATTGTTGTAGTTGTAACACAGTTTTGCATTTTACTACCTTTTGGTCAAACAAACTCAAACTCAAGTAACATTGAAATTTCAAAGTAGAAAGACAGAATGACTATTTTATTGTAAAACGTACTCCAATGATATTTACAATTTGTAAAAAAAATAATATACACACACAAATATACACACACACACACACACACACACACACACATATATATATATATATATATATATATATATATAGGGGGATATACATATATATATATATATATATATATATATAGTAAATACCTGAATCTTATGATTTAAAGCTTATATGCAAACTATAAACTCAGTCACGGTCTATATGCGGCTTTTCCAAGCTACCATCAATCTGACACTAAATGCAGTTTGCTGTTGAATGTAAGGGAAAATAACACTATGAAAAAGGCAAAATGGCACAACTAAATGATTATGTCTAGCGCTACTGTCTGCAGCAATAATTGTCTCATAATGATCAGAGAGGAGACTACAGCTCAGAGAGAGAGAGAGAGAGAGAGAGAGAGAGAGAGAGAGAGAGAGAGAGAGAGAGAGAGAAATCAGTAATCGAGGGAGAAGCGGAAACTATTATAGTGTGTCTCATCAGGTAATGTTCGGCAATAGGAGATGACTTCTAAGGTTCCAGAAATGGACTATTTTAGGAAGCAACATCTTAGACATTCAGTCACAAGGCCATAAATATGCAGAACAAGAATCACTTCGGCTGTGTTAATTTTGTTGAACAAATTACTGTAAAAAACATTACACTTTAGTAAAACATTACTACATTTTTTACATTCACATTGTTTCCATACCCATTCAAGACACTTTAAACATTTTTTTTTATTTTTTCATGCAAATGCTGCTGTGTTGAGTAATTCTGAATGGATGTGTGTAATGTAGTAGCAGGCAGTTTTTTGGCATCTCCATGTAGTCCTGTTCGGTGTAGCAACTTGACATGTCTAAAATGTAAACAAGTTATTTTCTGTTGAACTGTATACATACTGTAAACCGTGAATTCTGAATTTTCTGTAATGTTTTATTTTTCATGGGTGCTTCGGTATGCATAAATTTATCAATTATATGGACTCCTTATTTCATTTGCTTGTCCTTTTGGACTCTTCAAGTGTCCCTTTTTCATTTTTTTGGAAAGACGCCTAATGTGTGGACGTTTTTGTGATTTATGAGGACACTAATTTGTAAAATGATATGGGTATTACACTGGTATTACAACTTAAACGTGGACTAGGAGGACATTTCATGCGTCCTCATATTTCAAATAGCTTTAAAAACATACCAAGCAATGTTTTATTAAAAATGTAAAAATGCTGAATGTTTTCTGTGATGTGTAGGTTTAGGGGTAGGAGGATAAAAATCTACAGTTTGTGCAGTGTAGAAACCATTATGCATATGTGTGTGTGTTTGAGTAGTCTCTTATTCTCACCAAGGCTGCATTTATTTGAACAAAAACATAGTAAAAACAGTAATATTCAGTAACAGCACCACATACATTACTACAATTTCTTGTTTATTTTAAAATATTTTAAAATATAACCAATTCCTGTGATCAAAGCTGAATTTTCAGCATCATTACTCCAGTCTTCAGTGTCACATGATCCTCCAGAAATCATTCTAATATGATGATTTTGTGCTCAAGAAACATCAGTCTTGAAAACAGCTGTGCTGCTTTTTCAGGATTTCTTTGATACATAGAAAGTATTTATTTTGATATCTTTTGTAACATTAAGAATGTCATTGAAAGCTTGGTTACAGTTTATTGACTGACATTGACTAAAATGATTTGGTATTTCAGTTAAATTGACTATTCACTATGATGAAATATTGACAGAATTTAAATTAGTAATTTACAGTAAAGGCCTTTTTTTATATAAAACTACAATGACAAAAAAGGTAACAATGAATACCGGTTCTTAGCGATGCTGATAATAAAACTCAATGACAGGCTACGTGGACCCAGAATCAAATGCCGCTGTCCGTCATAAATACAGCCACTGTGATGCAAGAGATGAAGAAAGCCAGACAGATCGATGAAGACCAAAGAAGCCTGTGGGCTAGATCCATGTTTGTGTACTGCAACCCCTTAGATGATGACATTTTAAAAATATTTTGTGCTCAAGGTTTTTCTGCTCTTTCTCTAGACGATGTAAAACAAGGACGCGTACGGAAAGCTGTCGGTATGCCCTGACCCTCACAGGCGAGGGAAAGTCGCTTTAATGTAAGTCAGTCTCTGAGGCCATCTTAACACCTGTGTTTAGTTGTAGGTTATCAAAAAGATTATTGGCTCCACAACCTGAAAGGTGAGACATCCATTTGTACAGTCACCATTTCCTCTTGCATTTTATGCTCAAGACAAGGACATTACCTCCCAGATTTCACTTGTTATCCTTCCATTGTGTGAGTAATTACCCAACCAATAGCCTTTAGTTTAAGCCGACCGCAATAGAGATTCAAAAACAGAAACAAATCCTAAACCAAATGTGAAAACGAATCTCTCCCCGCTGTCTCGAGTCCTGAGGCCTTGACTATGGGTCTGTGCCTCCCCAGTCTGTCTTTTGTTGAGCCTTTGAACAGCTTTGGAGTATCGACAGGGGAGTGTGTGGGAAGCGGTAGAAGCTTGGCTTATCTGGCCCAAAGAGTGTGTGTGTGTGTGTGTGTGTGTGTGTGACTGCAGTGTGAAGAGAGAAAGTTGTGGGGATTGGAGGCTGAATAAGGTGCCAAAAAGCCCAGGACACCAACTGAGGCGGGATAAGCAGCACCACAAAGAACAGACTTATTAACCAGACGTGAGAATCTTTGACTTCTGGGAGATTCTCTTACAATTCCTGAAACGTTTGAGAATCTCTTAAAGTGCACTCAACTTTTCATATCGCAGATCTGCTGCATGATTGAACTGAGAGGGAACAATGTGACCAGAGCATCCGACAGATATCTTATGTGGAAATGCAACCAACATAATCTGCTATTAGAACGATCATATTTGAAAATTAAACAGCTACATTCTGCTCCAAGTTGTGTTCAACTTTCTTCATCCTGTTCATATAAACAGCTTGGCTTGACCTAATACAAAGTTTAGCAATTGCTAAGAAAACCTTTTTTTTCTCATATATTTAAAACCAAGAACAAACACTTCCATAGAAAAGATTTCATTACAATATGTGACAATATTTCTTAGCGACACAAACAAAGACTTCAATCTAGCACAGTTCACAAAAGCATGAGAGAGAAAACATATGGCAAAAATGCATTTTTAAAATTGAAAACATATTTTGTTTAAACCTTCAAAATTCCTAAATGAAACATGTTTAATCTTTTGTTCAATATATGTGTTTTGAATGCAGACGCGACGTGTAAGGGATCGATTCCATGTTAATCAGAGTTTTTGTCCTGACTAGCCGCGGCATGCGATGATTCAGTTTTAGAAACTGGAACAACAATGCAAAGTTTGGCGATTATAATCTCAGGTATTGTTTATGTGCTTCATTTACTGTTAAAAGCATCTAATGTGAGTTTGAATATCATGTTGTGTCTTTTATAGCTGTACTGAGCAACAAAAGACAATTCACCTCAGATCTTCAAACTAAATAAAATGAGACAAGAACGTTCAAACTGTCAACTCATCGTTCGATGACAAAGATTGTTTCAGTAACTTAGTATATATTTTTTTAATAATGTTAAAACGGTGTAATATTCATGAATTTGATTATGTGTACTTATTCATTTCGTTGCAAGTGCCGGGAGCTTGCAGAGAGCCCGCCCATGAGCTCTTCTGATTGGTCGTCATTTTTGATTGACTTTATCGTGTCTCATAGTCGCGTTGAGTCATGGTGTGTAGAATAGACAGGCAAATTGTTTGTCGGTGGAATCTTATTGCATCGCGTCTGGTTAGTATGGAAGCCTGTTTCCGCCACTGAAAAAAAAAGATTATTCTGACTTTTTATCTCACAATTTTGACTTTTTATCTGATTTGTGAGATATAAAGTCAGAATTGTGAGTTATAAAGTCGCAATAATCTTCTTCTTTTTTTGTGTGTGTGGCGGAAACCGGCTTCCATAGGATAGGACATGGTGGAAGAGACTTTCTTATGCAACAGTTATTATTGTGACATTATTACAGTTTAAAATAACTCTTTTCTATTTGAAAATATATATTTTTTTAAATTATTTTTTCCTGTGATGGCAAAACTGATCCTTCAGAAATAATTCTAATATGCTAATTTGTTGCTCAGTTATTACTATTATCTATTGTTAACAATTGTGTTATAATGTTTCTTATTAATTATTGTTGGAAACTGCTTTTGCTGCTTAATATTTTATGGAAATTGTGGTAATAAAAAGCACTATGCACCAATTCAGCACACTGGGATGATTTCTAAATGATCATGTGACAATGAAGACTGTGAAATATTATTTTCTTTCTTTTTTTTTTTATTGGTCTTTTCTCCAATGTTCCTGTTCTTACAGCATTGTTGATGAAATAAAGCCTAAATAAACTCTGAAACTCTACAGAAATGTCCATTTGCTGTCGACACAGTTAGGGTTGCTGCAGGACTTAAAAGAAGCTAAAAGTATGAATGTGGCAGGTGACTCTCATAAGCCTCAAAAGCTCATCTATAACCTAAAAAGACATCAGAGCCTCAAATGACCTGCTCCAGACTCCAAAGCCAAGAGCACCTTGAGCACCTCCTGGACTGACCACAAGAGATATGACTCAGTGCCACACACATTGATCCTTGAATATCTGGCTCCAAACAAGGTCAACAAGACACTAATGACCTTCACCAGGAACTCAGTAGCCCTCTGGAGGACAACACCAGAGGCCAGCTCAAAGACGTCTTCCAAGGTGGGGCATCTTTAATATGGATAACAGACACAGTATAGTTGCAATACCTTCAAGTCAAGTCATCAAGTCATATATATATATATATATATATATTAGCGCTTTATACAGTACAGATTGTTTCAAAGCAGCTTTACAGTGATAGGTTCAACCACATGGTATGCATATATGGATGATGTAAAGCTGTATGCTAGGATTAAGAGGCATATTGAATATCTGATCTGCAGGTACTTGCATAAAGTCAGATCTTAAAAAGAAGTTGAATTGGAGGAACAAGATCAAAGCCATCAACACGCATTCCCTGCCAGTCATCAGACACCCAGCTGTCACTGTACGCTGGCCAAGAGAAGATATGGAAGCTGCACCAAGACAAGAAAACTCATCACTTTGAGAAAAAGACAAAAACCATTTTGTCCAGAGGCTGTATACCCTTTGAAAAGAATGGGACAAGAAAAGCGTAAAGCCCACTAGCCCATCTCATTAAGAACCCCTTTTGTAATCTACCATGATCCTATATTGATTAAATAAATACATAAATGAAACATTTGTATTGCTGTATGTGTAGCAAATGTATATGTTAAATATAATATGTTGTAACTTTTGTTGTTGAATAATTATTTAATTTATTTCTGGAAAGAAGCTTATGTGATGCAAAATGAAATGATGAGAAAAACACATTATTGCTTTTATTATGTTTTATTTTTAAAGATACTATATGAGATATAGATAACAATATCCATCCTTGCATACATCAAGTACATAAGTGTGCTGAAATATTTCTTATTGATTCAGCCAGCAATTTTTTCTCCCTCGGTTTTCTGAAGTAAATGAATTAGAAAAATGACAACCGTGTCTGTCACAATTGTCAGCTGGAATGCCCAGAAAATCCACTAGAGGGCACTCCACTCACACTCTATATTCAGTCACACGAACTACATTTCCCATAAGCCCCGTATGGGTATTCACTGATTACCTCACCAGCTGCACCTCATCACCCACACCATATATAAACACCATTCACACATCACTCTCCGCGAAGTCTTGATTTGCTGTTCGTGTTCAATTCACAGAGTTTATTTCCTGTGTTTGTTTTCCCTGTCTTGATTCTGCCTGTCTGCCCTTTTTCTGATTGTTCTCTGCCTGCCCTTTTGGATTTGCCTTGGATTACTGGACTGTTGTTTTCTTGCTGCCTACCTCGATCTTCTGTTTGTTAATAAAAGCCTGCGATTGGATCCCATTCCCCATTCCCAATCATTACAGAGTCTGTGTTAGTGTCTCAAATTTACTAGAACTTTAACTACATATATATATATATATATATATATATATATATATATATATATATATATATATATATATATATGATTTAACTATATACATAATTACATATATATTTATTCTAAAAGATAATGTGAAACTAAAATAAAAAATAATATAATTAATATGAATTTTATATTGTTAAAATTTTTATTATATTATGTATATATATATATATATATATATATATATATATATATATATATATATATATATATATATATATACAGTATATACATGCAAATATTCCTCAAATATATACAAGTATGTGTGTGTACTTATATATACATAATAATTATACACAGAACACACACACATAAATTAGCCCTATAACTTGTACAGTAAAAAATTCGAATAGTTCTAAATTCTTCAGAAGAGAAGCATCATGTGGGGATTACAAGACCCGACCGGTTTAAAACGTACTTGTTTGTTTGAAGGGACACGCTAACAAAGTAAAGTGTATGCTGAAGGAGACTTCTACAAGATGTCTTCCCGAGGTGATAAAACAGGCCCTGACCCTCGCTATATGAAAGCGCCTCTGATTTGTGCAGCAGAACACGACAGGGGGAGAGGGTGGGTGGTCTACCACTGGCCTGTGCCTTGCTTCAGAACCAGGAAATTTACATGGCTTTAGTGGTCAGTCTCCCGTGCCTGTCATAAATCAAGAGCTGCGCTGCAGGATGGAAAGGCTAAAAGGTGTCCACTGCAGGTTGGAGCCAGAGGAAATGGTTTGCTGTGAAAACAGGGCAGAGCTGTTCCTACTGGTTAGGATTTGTTTAGAGGAGCTGCTTAGATTGGCGAGGAAACAATGCTGTCCTTTTAGTCATAGTTATCCATTTGGGAAAATGTGTTAGTAAATGGCACGCTATATGAAAATGACATATACAGCACCTGTGCTTGCCTTTACTGAAAAATAGAACATAACAATGGGGGTTAGGAGAGGAACATTTAGCTGACATTTTCCATACAGTACATTTTTCATTTCTGTTTATATTCACAAACTCATACTCCCCACAGGCAATTTAGGTTAGTATGCTCCACCAACCCTGTTGAGGGAAAAACTGCTCAGACAAACCTAAGCGTATTTGCTGGTGTTAGCTGGTCTAGATCGTTTCCCAACCTGTTGAATTGGTGTTCATCTTGTCTCAACGGTCTTGCAGACCATCTAGGTTAATTTTCAGCTCATCTAATTGGTCTTTTAGTCTGGCTTACACCAGGCCTTCACCTGGTCTAGCTAGTCCCACAGCCTGGCCTAGCTGGTGCTCCGCTGGTTTAGGTCAGGTTATTATATTATCATTGAGATACCTTTATTTTTATTAATATTTTGAATTACACTTTTCATAATTTTTTATTTTTTTCAAAATTTCTGGTGAAACTCTCGATTTACCGGCCAATCTACGTTCCTACTCTCACTTATGGTCATGAGCTTTGGGTCATGACCAAAAGAATGAGATCCCGAATACAGGCGGCCAAAATGAGCTTCCTCCGCAGGGTGGCAGGGCGCTCCCTTAGAGATAGGGCGAGGAGCTCGGTCACTCGGGAGGAGCTCAAAGTAGAGCCATTGCTCCTTCACATCGAGAGGAGTCAGCCGAGGCGGCTCGGGCATGCCTCCGGGACACTTCCCTAGGGAGATGGAAAGACTATGTCTCTCGGCTGGCCTGGGAACGCCTCTGTGTCCCGCTGGAAGAGCTGGAGGAAGTGTCTGGGGAGAGGGAAGCCGCGGATAAGCGGTAGAAGATGGATGGACTAAATTTCTCCACCGATACAATAGCTGATTATTCAGCGTGATATCGGCCGATACCGATAGTTTGTAGTTTCTGCCTTTTTTATCTTCTTTTAAATGAATGATAATTTCATTATTATTCATAATTAATCATTATATTGGAAAGAAATGCAAATAAAAACTTTATTCTAGTATCAGTTATAAACAAATACATTATTTAAATGAATATTAATACAAATTAGCTAAATTCAGAAGATTAAATCAATGTTTCTTAACTTTCTGAATGTTGTTATTTATTATAATTACTATTAATATTGAACATCAAACTGTTTTCTTAGCATTTTCTTGATTGACAGGATATATCGGCCCTGACTATTGACTATTTTTAAGATATTGGCTGATAGCCGATACTATGAAAATTAGCTTTTTCCGATTATTGGCTGATATATTGGTGCATCTCCAATCAATCAATCCATCAATCAATCAATACATCAATCAATACATCAATCAATCTATCTATCTATCTATCTATCTATCTATCTATCTATCTATCCATCCATCCATCCATCCATCCATCCATCCATCCATCCATCCATCCATCCATCCATCCATCCATCCATCCATCCATCCATCCATCCATCCATCCATCCATCCATCCATCCATCCATCCAGCTTAGTTTTAGTTAACTATAATAACCCTACAGAGTTTAGCTCCAACCCTGATCAAGGGCTTTGGTTGTAACTTTCTAGTAATGCTGAACACATCGATTAGCTTGTTCTGGTGAGTTTGATCACTGTTGGAGCTACACTCTGCAGGACAGTGGCAGAGGGAATTTGTTTAGTTTCTCAGGCTAATCAGCTAAAAAAGAGCCCCAAATCCTTCAAATAAATAACTAAATTAGCAAACCAGATCAGACCTGATCAAACCTGTCCAAGTTGATCATCTAACACCAAAGAGCTAAGGCTTGTTTAAGTAGTTTTACAGCAGGGACTCTTTTTTCCCCTTTTGCTCCTTGGCCAGCGCCCTGTGATGAAAATGGCTTCAACGGTAATTGAGATCCAGTCTGATTATTCCCATTTGATTGTCTAATGACCACCTGAATGGGATTCTTCATGTAATGTGAGCTCTGTTTGATAGGCCACTGCAGAGACACTGTGTCAGCCACTACATTCTCATGCAATTAGCATTCTAGACCTCGTCCTTTTTCATGCAAAGCCTCTCAGTCATCCGACTGCCTTCCCGCTACGCTGTAGATGAGCCCTTGTGTTCTCCTCCTACTCATGTAAAGATTTCATATTACTATCTAAATTGTTTTATATCTATATAGAAACGTGGTAATGAACCTTTTCAGACACAATATTAGAAATATAAACTGATATCGTTCATGTTCATCAGATATACACTACTGTTCAAAAGTTTTGGGGCCAGAAAGATGTTATTATTTTTTATTTTTCAAAGAAATTAACACTTTTATTCAGCAAGGATACATTAAAGGGATAGTTTGACCCAAAAATGAAAATTCGGTCATTAATTACTCTCTCTCATGTCGTTACAAACCCGTAAGACTTTCATTCATCTTCAGAACACAAATGAAGATCTTTTTGATGAAACCTGAGAGCTTTCTGACCCTCCATAGACAGCTACGCAACTGACACTTTGACGCTTCAAAGGGTGAACTTATCCTTTAAATCGATCAAATGTGACAGTAAAGGCATTAATAATTTTACAAAAGATTTCCGTTTCAAATAAATGCTTTTGAATTATCTATTCATCAAAGAATCCTGAAAAAATAGTATCACGGTTTCCACAATAATATTAAACTGTTTTCAACTTTGAAAATATATACAGTATATATGATATTTTATAATTATGTATATGTTTGACTGAATTCTGAAGGATCATGTGAAACTGAAGACTGGAGTAATGATGCTGAAACTTCTTTACCGTCACAAGAATAAATAACATTTTTAAAATATATAATAGATAATATATACCTATATTATTAATATACTACATTTTATTTGTATACTAGAAAGCAGCTATATTTCTATACTATATTTTAATCAAATAAATGCAGCCTTTGTGGCACTTCTTTTAAAAACATTGAAAAATTTTAACCACAAACGTATCATTTCCATGAAAATTGCAGTATACAGAACTCTGACTCTTCACTATGATATCAGGCGCATCTGCTGTACTCACAGCATTTATTGTTTTATCACTAACCATCCACTGCTAGACCTTGTAATGTGGTTTACTATGTAACTAATTCAACATTAGTGTTAGTCAAGTAATCCATTCTTATTATACTACCACAAACAATAAAGAAACCAAGAGCAGGAAGAGGTCACGATCAATGTTTGGTGTGTAAACGCCAGCATCAATCGACGTCCCACTAAGAGACAATGTCAACCCTTTATGAGCACATGTGCCTTCCGCCAAAACATGCTTACAAAGACAATACCATTAGTTCATAAAGATGGAACATATGGGTTTGTCATGTGTTACGACCCTAAGGGTTGCCTTTAGTAGTATGCTTAGTTATGCGATTAGTCTACATTTATTTGAGATATATACACACAATGTTAAAATTTATTTTCATGATTTATTATCACAACATTCTTTTGTCAAATCAACTTAGATAAATAACTCTGTTAATTAAACCAATCTCTTTCATTGTATTAACTCAAATTTTTCATTTCATTCCAACAATTATATATATATATATATATATATATGACAATTATTTATTTCTACCACTCTCCTTAGTCAACATTCCATATATATATATATATATATATATATATATATATAGCTATACCAATATATATATACATACATATATACATATATACATACATATACATATATATGATAGTGATAGAAATGGCACTTAAATCTTTTATCATAAAATTATTGACTTTAGTTCCGTTAAGAAGCCTTAGCCTTTTGCACGGCTACTATTACTCAGCAAGATGGTAAATTAAGCATGAAACAGACTTATCTCTGGGCAGAATTATTTATTTATTACTAACCACAGGTCATGCGATATGCATGCTATTCAGTTCAAATCACCCAGACCTAAATTGGAAATGCCTTTTTTTCTTCAATCCTTACATTAAGCAATCCAGACGAGTTTCCGACATTAAGGCTGATGAATTTTCGGTCTGAAACCACAACTCAAGGCGACCTGTCACTCCACCATCGGCTCTCGTTCACTTCTGATGAATGAGACCCATAGAGCTATACACTAACATGACTGTCATCCAACTGCTCAGGAAATCTGCATCTATATTAAGCTACTGCAAATTGACCTATTATTCTGTGTGAAAACCGCAGAGAAGGTGTAATCAAGCTGCTTTCAAACTAAATACGACTCATTCTACGTAACCACAATTCTTCCATTACCACCCCACCTCTCTAAAACATTAGCTCAGTAAAGAACGAAATAAAGTCTCTGGGGTTAAGACTGGCAAACTGGAAGTTTAAGCGCAAGAAACCATGTGCCCGCAGTCTGGTATTGCCTTTCAGTGTCATTAACTTCTGCAGGGCACAGCAGGTTTCTGTCGCCACTGACCAGATTGCTTTAAATGCCGAGCAATTACATGGATGAGGCCAGAGCTTAAAGAATGAGGGAAGTATAGCTTCTCTACTAGCGCCATTGTAATAGGATTATTAGCGAGAGAAAGAAATGATTTTACTGCACCGCAGACCACAGACTGCACCTAACGACCTCTACACTTAATTAACGCATTAGCCTTTCTAATTAAGATATGTTGAGGACTATATTTTACAACTCTCCAACGTAAGAACTTCCCATTACACAATACCTTCATTGTTCCTCCTCAAGCTTTGACTTCAATAATTTCTCTATTTGCCCAGTCTATATTTCTCTATTGGGTCATTCCTTTAATGCAGTGCACTCTAAAAAAAAAAAAAACACTGGGTTAAAAACAACCCAAGTTGGGTTAAATGTTTGACCAACCTGCTGGGCAGTTTTATTTAACTCAACTATTGATTAAAAATTACTATATGGCTGTCTGAAAATGAACCCCAAATAGGTTGGAAATATGGACATGTAATTAGTAGAGGCAACAGTGATTATCAAAATGTGAACATTTATTAATAAGCGATTTAAAAAAAAAATGTTTAGGTAAGACTTTATTTTAGTGTCACTGTTACACGTTACATGTAGTTACTACAATTACATTTATTCATTTGGCAGATGCTTTTATCCAAAGCGACAAGTTTTATCACAACACAAATTTCAGACTGTATTTACTGCATTTTACTGTATTAATAACTATTAATTATGCATAACTACATGCAATTTACCAAAAACCAAACCCTCATCCTAACCCTATAGTAAGTACATGTAGCTAATTATTTTTACTCAATACCTAAATGTATAAATACACTAACACAGTTAATGTTTATTATTTAAGTATTTATTATGTTAATTTATTAAACATATTAATAAATGTTCATTTGCAAACTATTTTGGGTTCATTTTACGTGAGCATTATAATAATTTTTAAACAATAGTAATTAATACTGGAACAGCGTTGGGGGGAACGCATTACAAGTAACTAATTGCGTTACTTAGTTACTTTTTATGAAAAGTAATGCAATACGTTACTTTTGTGTTACTTTTTCTCACTTGGGCTGGGCTTGCTAGTTTAGTTTTTAAATAACAACAAAAAAAGTTCTATTTTGGCAAATGTTAAGGCCCTGAAATCTTGTGACTTCGGCAGTTTGATATAAGTTCCGAACCACTGATTCGAAAACAAAAGTTTCGAAGCTTCAAGAACTGTCAATAAATGTGAAAAGTTACATGAAAAAGTAATCTGATTACGTAACACAAGTTACTTTTTTAGGGAGTAAGGCAATTGTGATGGTACATGTGTCCAGGGAAGCACAAAGATGATTTGATGATCTTTTAATGTAGATCCACGCACGTAGTACACAAAACACGTATTGCTACAAACGAGAACGGAGGGAGAACTAAATACAGGTGGATAGATGGACAGAGAGACAAAACAGGCAGACAGATAAACAGATCCCTGACAGCAATATTGTAATGCATTACTTTTTAAAGTAACTTTCCCCAACACTGCACTGGAGATAATTTCCAGTATTATTTACAGCATGTCTACTGCATTTAGCATTTAATAAATTTGATATATTTCTTAATCTATTTTTAATATTAAAGTTAAAGCTTTATTCAAATTCAAAAGACACTGCATAACAGTAACGACCTCCTCCCTCCCTGTTAACCCTTTCCTTACCCATATCTTACGCATGCTGAGCATTGAAGACTGTCAAGCAAGCACTTCGCTTTGATAATGTATGTTAGCAGCATAATGCGTGTTTGAAAATCAATGAGCGGCTCCTTTTGATCACAGTTGCGGCCCCCTCCTCGCAGCGCGCCGTAAATAGCTGCTGCGCTAAGCAGACGGATAGCGGGGTGAGCGAGGTGAAGCCCGTAAACAAACAATGACATGGCACAGTGTATAGACTGGCACGCTTCGAGAACAGAACCCTGAATGCTCTAAAAAAAAAAAAACGCTGCCAGCAATCATGCAGTTGCATTTTATGACCTAGTTGTGCATGAGATTGACATCAAACGTGTAATTTACAAAAACACATGTCCACTTTGACATTCCAGTTGTGACGGCCCATCTAGCAAGATTTTGCTGCCTACTATCTCACTATCCATCCAGCAGAGTTATCGTCAGTTCTGCCTCGAAATAGACAAGGCCTACAGGGTTACAGTGCGTGTTGGAAGTGCAACTGAAGAAGGGAAAAACATGTCCCCCCTAATGTCTTCAAGGTCTCTTTAACAAGCAGTCACCACAAATGACAGACAGCTGCACTCTGCATTTCTGCCTGTATGCTGTTTGCCCCCTCTGCGGCAACCTGTCTGCTGTCAGCGCGACCAGACGTCGTGTTATTTTCGTATGGTATGTGAGGCTTGCGCTGCTCTCGAAACTCTGGGGAACCAATAAAATCACCTCGCCTGTCCGATTCAGAGATGCGCTGGAGCCTTCGACTGCGCACTAAACTCCTGGAGTTCCCATAATTCGCCTGTTTGTTTTGTCAGAGATCTAGAAACTGAAGCTGAAAGCGAAATCTATATTTAATGACTATTACATATATCCATAATGGATATAGATCTGGCTGTACAGCATATGAATTGTTTAGTGTGCGGCGATTAATTATTAAAAGTGACGAGTTCTGAAAATTGGCTTTAAAATGTTATGCTTTGTTGGGACTGAAGGGAGCGTGGACACTGGGGCATGTGCTGTCGTAAATGTTTAATTATTGGTCACTTAAAAAAAACAAAAAAACAACAACAATATGCTAAGTGAGAACTGCTGCAGAACTAGCATTACAATGTGAGATGCATTAGCATACATCCCAAACCATTAACGTACAGTGCATAGCTCTGACCATTAACTACTGATTTTCAGATTAATCAGAATCTTGATATGACTAACATTGGTTCTTAAGTGAACAAACAAACAATTCCTTTAAATTTGAATCGCAAGTATGTGAGGTCCGATTCATTATCTAAGAACATGAAGTGGACCAGAATCATCCTGCACAACCAATTTGAATCAGTTTGACTGAACTGAATATACATGTATGAACATCTACCAAAGCAGCTTTCAGTGATATCTACAGTGTACATGTATCACTGAAAGTTGATTCAGTTAATTCAGTTTGCGAGTTTTAATGTGGTTATGCTGTACGTTTTTTGATTCGCTCAAAAGGATTGTGTGAATTCTATGTAACTTCTATGTTTTTGATTCACTAAAAAGAACTACATTCGGCACGACCCTATTAAAGGGTTAGTTCACCCCAATATTTAAATCATCTCATAATGTACTCGTCTTCAAGCCATCCTAGGTATGTATGACTTTCTTCTTTCAGACAAACACAATCAGAGTTGTATTAAAAAATATCCTGGCTCTTTCAAGCTTTATAATTAGAGTGAATGGTAGCAGGAATTTTGAAGCCCAAAAAAGCGTATCCATCCATCATAAAAGTAATCCATACAGCTCCACGGGGTTAATAAAGGCCTTCTGAAGCGAAGCAATGGGTTTTTGTAAGAAAAATATCCATATTTGAAACTAGTTAAAAAATACTCTCGTACAGCTGTTATGGGAAGCCAGTGATTTTACTATACAAAGTTGTAAATATGGATAGATACAGACATTGAAAAATTTTTCCAAACCCGCCTCCCCTCACTCGTTTCATTTGCTCCCAATGAATATTGTTGGTGTTACAGGGCTTGAATTTCGCCGTGGGATTGCACGTATTATGCATAATTTTAACGCAAATGCTCACACCCAAAATGCGCATAAAGCCGCCTCTCAGTACTAAATTGAGTTCTTTTTCGCTGCTTATAGTGCTTAAAATAATTTATGGTTCTTTTGCATGCCTTTGCGTATTGCACGTGATTTTACTCATTCTCTCAGATTTTGCGCTCACACCCAAAAGTGTGCGCAAATAAAGCCTCCAAAATTGAGTTCTTTTTCGCTGCTTATAGTGCTTAAACATTCAAATACACCCAAAATAATGTCAAAATGCCGGTCTTGGTGAGTATTCACGTAAACACAGTCAGTTATGTTTTAAGTGAAAGTAAAGAGCTGTTAAATGCACGTGTAACAGTATAATGGATCCGTGCGTCAGGTCTTAAAGTGACAGCAGCCTAATATACCTGCTTCCAAATTATGAGATCATATTAAACAATATCTATATGGCAGTTTTTCCCAACGGTATCGATCACCACTAGACACAGTGAGTGGTGAGCAAAAAAGTTCACGTCAAGCCCTGATCATAATTATGTCAAAAATATATCAGTCCTGCCATTGTTCATAACTACCAACACTGGTGGTGTACAGTGAGGACGTTGTCATGTCACCCGAAACAAAGTCATCAGTGTCCCCATGTGTAGTGAGCCTTACTGTCCTTACCAGTGGCCGAATTCATTTACATGATATACTGAATCACGACCTACGAAGCCAGGGAGCTGAGACGCACCAAATGACATTTACTGTCCTTTGAATGTTGAACCCCAAAAGCTCAATTGAACTCATTTATAAAAAGATAATCACCAATGGAAGTCGTTCCATTTTGTGAATGTTTTTAGAATGAGATATAAGTCCTGTTGTGCCGAACAGTATTCTTCTCTCATCCACTATTTGAGCACACTTGTTTGATACCGTTTATACTAGACACCCATTAGTCAAGGCTCTATTTCTTCAAGTTAGGCTTCGCACGCACTTCATAGCAAGGTGGGCACAATTGCAAGGAATGATCGCAGATATTCGATACAACTCTTTGAAGTTTCACTTCGCATTTCACTTCCTGACTCCACTGAACGCGTACGCTAGTCCCAATTAAAGGGCAAAACATCTTATGAAAACTAGAGCAATATGGATTTTTGGGGTCTGTCAGTAGGCTGTGTAATTTCTAACTCATTTCATCACTTGTTTTTCCCATCCTGGCATGCAACCGCCAATCTCTTTGCGACTCTTTTACATGGCTTACAGATGCAAAAAGTCCAGCTTTTATGCCTTGGGCGTGACATTTCTTGTCAAAACTATTTTTAAACCATTCTCAACATTAACACCTGATTTAATGTCAGTTCAGTTGGGAAGTAAAATTCGCCATCCCAGAAACCAACAGCACAGCATTCATCAAAATAAACCTCTCATAGTGACCTAAGCTTCCTGCGAGGAGCCTGAGGGGGGTTTGATGTGCTAATTATTTACTGAAGCAGTAGGGACTTTCAAATTAGACCCCATGCTGATGCAAACTATGAAGAGTAGCCCTAATGGGGTAACCCGGGTAACATGTGAATTGAAAGAGAAAGCAGGGGACATTGGGGATTACAATGGTCATTGGGCACAGTGCATTGGACAGAGCCTCTATAGTGAGCAAGAATGGGAGGGGCCAGTCAAGGCCTTAGAACAGTATTAAATTACAGATGCATATGAATGGACGAGCAGTTGCTGCTGGCTTGGTCAAAATTGTATACCCTTAAGCTATTGTTCTTTACTGCTCGCGCCTAAGAGGGAGGCTGTGGGCGGGGATTTTTTAACCGTTATCACTTGTATGAGAGAAAAGGGGACTTGTTCATATTCATTCCTGAGAGGCAAGTTCTGTACCACTTATAAGGGACAATTTTGTTAAAGGTTTAAAAAGAAGCGAATAAGACAACGCAAGCGCTTTGAATTGTAAAAACACAAACGTACAGGGAGGTTTGTTCCTCTCGTGTCTCTGCAAAGAGAGGAAAAAAGAAGGGAAGAGAGAAAAAACGAGGGGAAAATTACATACCTAAATCCATGTATCTGGGCAGCCATCCAAACAGACTTTTCCAAGTAGATAGAAAAAACATACAAGGGAGCAGTGAGCAGTAAAACTCTAATATTGCTCTCAGTATGATCACAGAAGGTAGATTACCTTTGGATTTAAGATGCATTCAAAGTTTTTCTCTCGCACTATAGCAACAGACTGAGTGAAGTGTAACTTAAATAAACTCGGTAGCCTAAAAAGTTGGGTCAATTTATGTTAATACATAATTCTGAGTACGATTAATCTCTGGATCCATCTTAGTACGTTCCAATGCGCTGAAAAAAACATTAGATTAATGATGAAACGGTCAAATTGTGTAATACGGTTTAAAATGGCCAAAAGTGCTCAAATTTAAGCTCTGTTTTAAACTAAGGGGGTGTTCTGTCAATGACTCACCGTAGGCATGCCGTATTATCTCTGAGCCTGACGGTGTAAATCCAGCTTAGCTCATGTTTACATTTTGAAAACGTTCCTCGATGTGGTGGGATGCCAAGCCGAAGCATGGCTCCGAGGGTCTCTAGGGACACGCCGCAAATCCCAGCAGCGCAGCAGGGGTCAGGGATCTTTCTATAGGCCTGTCGAACGGCCGGCACATGCAAACGCATTAACAAGGAGAATTTACTTAATGCTAAAAGGACAAACGATGTTGTTTGGTACGAGTGATAGTCAGTGAGGTAAAATATGCACATAAATTTAGGTTTGATTAATTAATATGCTATAATTAATTATACATCTAAAGTGATGTCCAGCCAAGGAAAATTTACATCTTCACCGCTTATTGAAATTTTACAAGAAATTTTGTGTTTGAAGGCAATTACAACGCATTGAAATATGTCAAATTGTGCTGACATCATTTTTGGCCAGGCCGTCATACAAAGAATTTATGAACACAAACAACAGAGAACCGACGAAATATTAATACCCGATTATGTTGTAGTCAATATATAATTTTTTTTCTGTGAGTTTTTTTATAATTCGATCCATTTTTTATCGCAGAAAATAGCTGCAGTTTACCCATTTTTGCCAAATAATTTTGTCAGATAAATAATATAACAAACATTAGTCTTTTTGTTCTTCCCTCACATTTAAAATATTTAAAAATATGAAATATTTTTCTGATATTTTGATTGTTTAACTGAACTTGTAGAGTTATTAAAAACAAATCACTTTTTTAGCCACTACTGTATGTATAATTATGTCTTTACCCATATATTATTTATATATTTTTGACTTAAGTTATCTGGTTGCCTTAAAATTTTGAGTTAATTGAAATTAAACATTTGGGTTAATACAATGCGATTGCTCAACAAACTCAAAATATTATGTTATCTGAACCACATTAATTAAGTTGATTTGACACAAGCAAAAATGCTGTGATAACAAATCAAATAGTTTTTACAGTGATGTGATGTAATATATATATATATATATATATATATATATATATATATATATATTTATATATAAATTGAAATATGTAAAGGAAAAAGGGAAAAAATATAGTATACATATTCTTTGTGCAAATTTCCCTTTCAACACAATTAATAATTCTCTCTTTCTCTTTTCTGGGTTTATTTTTTTCATTTAATTTTTTTTTCTTTATTATTATTTTTTTTTTTACTTGATTGTCTAGACAATGTGTTAATATTTGTAATAAAGTTTTCTTTAAAAAAATCTAAATCTCTCTCTCAAGAAATTAAGAATGCAAAAACAAAATATTAATAACTGATTATGTTGTGGTCATTGTATGCATTGTAGTACGTTTCAGTCTATATATAAACAATTATTCCATAATTCCATATATTACATTATTATACGTATATTCTATACAAATTATTTTAAATTAACTACATAAAATATATAATGTATTATTGTATATTAACCTTACATATAACCATTTTCCCTTTTAAAATAAAAACTTAAATATAAAATTTGTTGAAAGTGAAATATATAGGCTTACTTAGAGGTGTACTAAACACTTTGCACAACAAAGGAAGTAAAGCTGGTGAGGTTCAGTGGTCTGGTGACTGACATGCAATGCAAAGAATGGACAGCAAGTGACAGGAACATAACAGGTCGTCCTTTCCTTTGCACAAGAAGAATGTCACCACAATTGCTGAAATGCATTTCTTATTACCAGTTCAATAGCCAATCTTTTTTCTTGTACTTTGAGTTCCGAGGAGGAGTGATCTATCTGATAGCAATAAACACCGCTGAGCATTTCTCTTGCCAAGCATAGAAGCACATCTGACAAAGCAGAGGATATTAAGAACGCAATTCTCACACACTACACCGGCGAGAGAAAAACAGCTTTGTTGTCATGGTCCGATTTATTATTTTTGTCTGAGGCAGCTGAAGCAGAATGACATAGGTGTGCAACCCAAGCCTTCAAATCATCTTGGAAGAAGATTTTGAGCAACACATCCAATCTAAAAATGTTTAAAACCACCGGCTTCGTTTCCACGAGCCTTTATGTAGATGTCACATGTGGCATTCGGCCACGGAATCCAGATTTTATGAATGATTTAAGAGCTCAAGGCATTGGGAATTACTTTCTTTTGTCACCAGTTTCCAACTACCGGACTTGATAGATGTTATCCTCCTCGATGTCTTCCAAGCATTTCAAATTTCCATTTATTTAAAGAGGAAATGGAGGGAAATTTTAACGGGTCACTAATTTCATTTCACTGCGTTCCGGTGGCATTAGGCCGGACCAGATATTTCAGAGGAGCACAAAATCAATGTGCACATTCTGTGGGGAATCGCTCCATGAATCCATTAGTAACTTTGACCATGAGGTCAGGTAAAGTAATAGCCGGATAAATGTTTTATTACTGATGCCCTGACTGACTTAATGGCCAAACTAAATACATACAGTACACCCATGCATGTCAAACACTTACGATTACATCGGGATGATGTAATGCATTTATCTTTGCTCTCCGTGGCTCTTCATTAACTGTACAGAAAGCTCATATAGACCATTTGCACTCTTGCATACAAACTCCAGCCATCAGATATCTAGAAATGAAGAGTATCGCACATTAATAAGCTGCGAAATAAGGTGTTTGGAGAAGGTCATTTGCATGTTTTCAGTGCAATCCTCTTTAAGGGATCCTTCGGAAACTGCTCTAGAAGCAGTCGTGAGTGCTTTAATGCTTTAGTAATCGTCTTAAGTGCATATTGATTTGAAATGGCTAATGACAGATTATATTAAAGAGTGTTTGTGTATTCTTGCTTATAACCTGTTTTCTAAGCTGCATGACTGGTCAGTTGGAAAAAAAAAAAAAGGGGGCAGGGGAAGTCGGGGGCTTCATGGGAGGAGTTGGGATGTGATTAGAGGCAGCTGTGGAGCATTCATGTTGCGTCTCTCCTCTTCACTCTAACAGGCCACAAAATCCCACCAATCACAGGACACGGCTTTCAAACAGCGCAAAATTTGATTTCTTAAAGGGGCCGTTGAGGAACGGAAGAATTGTTATGATTTAAACTGGAAGGTTTAACTGGTTCCTGCCAGGAAAGATGTACATATTCAAAGCAAGGTTGTGCAAACGCTGGTACCCCACGAACAAACAATGACACCATTATTTCATTTAACAAATTGAGAGGAGATTTTATGGTGGTAAGTATTTGTTTATTAAAAGATGAGTCGAAGAGAGGTTTACATTTGGAATGTGAGGCTAGACTGCCTTGTACTTCACCATGTTCCCTGGCAAAGAGTCCATCATATTCCAAACCTTGTATCAAAACAGACTTTATGTAAGACCCACATAAAAATAAACAAAATATGTTTAAGTGCAAGAAACAAAAATACAGGTTTACGGTTGTTGTTGTTGTTGTTGTTGTTGTTAATAGAAAAGACGGCAGTCTTAAGTTGAAAATAAACTGTTTCATCATATGAAACGAGGAAATGGAATGTACCTTTTTTTTTTTTTTTTTTTTTTTTTTTTTTTTTGCTTTCTTGGATTTTCTTCAGCCAGACCACCGACATTCATTATTTGCCCATTATGGCACATTTTCAAAAGTGAGTCATTTTCAAATTGGTTGCAGGACATGAATTGTCCAATTTTGTGGGTCAGTTTAAAGAGATAAGGTGGGGTTTTTCTCCACAGAAAAGCACACTATGTGACCATATTCAGTTACGATCAGTTCCAGCTGATTTCTTTATTCATCAATGACTTCAGCATCATGACAAATTATGATGTTGACAGAGCAAAAGTCTGCCCGTCCATCATTTTGCTACAAAAATTGCAAATAATAATTAAAAAAAAAATGTAGATGGTCTGCATTTACAAGTAAATATATTGCACAAAAAAATGAAGGGGAAACAGTATGTGCCATTAGAAAAGAAAAGAAAAGAAAAGAAAAAAAATCCAGTCTCACACCTGCGATTTGGGACCCATCCACATATCACGAGTATGATATACATAAACTCCTAACTTTACTATTTTACAGTACATATACAATCTTGAAACTAATACCAGCACTGAGGTATGCATCTCCCCCCTCCCCAATGCCATATGTTCTACAAATACTCAACAAATTTGATCTACAGCTGTACAAAACCTAGCTTAAAATCACAAGGCATTTTTGATGCAAGTTTTAATTTAAACTTAATCCTTAAACCAGGACTCCCTTGCATGCTTAACACAAATGATAAAGGGAAGAAGTGCCTGAAACTCACTGAGTGCCCAGTAAGAACATTCCCTTTTTAACTGTACAAAAATATGCCTGAAAATAGTTTGCTTTCTTTTAAAAAGATGAGGTCTGTTATGTATCAAAATGCTTCCTCTAACAACTCCAACTCTAAGGAGGTTTAGGCTGCTTAAGTTTCAAACCAGTAGGTAAACAGAATCAGTAAAAAAAAAAAAAAAAAAAAAGAATTTTTAAAAGAAAAAGTTCCGGCATTTAGAAATGACTAAACAACGTTTGAAAGAAACGTCCTGAACAATAATAGTTCACAGATTTGCTTCGAGTCAGTCCACAGTCTTTACATTTTCAGCTCCCTGCAGTTAGAAAGAGGGTATAAGATGCATAGAAGTTCTCAGATTTTCCCTTTGTGGTCCGCTTTAGTTGAACAGTAATTGTAGACCTACAGAAAAATCCATAAAACCCTGTCATGCTGCCAGAAAAAAAAAACGTCTGCAGACTTTTTTTTCTTTTTTGCTACAGTACCAGCTTCATGAGCATCTAATTCCTCAAACCTCTCCCCTCCTGTGGCAAGCCACTTTAACATTTATTCCTTCAAAATACCTAGTATCTATTTTTTGTTAAAAGTACGTCTTTTTCTAATTACTAGTAAGTAAACCAATAGTGACTAGTATATATGTATATTTTTTTTTTAATTTCACAACTACTCATTAAATACTTGTAGTTATTAGCTGCATACTAATACTTATTCCTTTTCATTGAGTACAGTACTTTTAATTTAATGACTTTTCCAGTTTTATTAGTATTAAAAACATTGAAAATACACCAGTTCCTATTTGTTAGACACTCGTGTATTTTCAACCGTTACTAGTAGCGTTTCTAATTTGACTATAAAAAAGCTATTCTGATAACAAGTGAGGTAACGCACGAATAAGTATTAGGAACTAAAAAGCACATAAATACTAGTCGCGTTTGGATCACTTACTCATAATTAAGTCTGTTGATACTAATAACGAGCGTAGATACTAAATCGTTTAAAGAAATAAATGGTTAAAAGGCTTGCCATACTCGCCTCCTTCCCAAATCCCCTATAGGTGGACCACCAGAAGAAGGCAGGGGAAAGAAATACGTACAGAACAGAGCATTATACCTCTCCCGTGTGTTATTACTTGGGACTTGTCTTTTATTTAATATGTAAAAACCAAGTCAGAGAAGTTCGCTTCGAGCCAGTCCCCAGCTATCATTTCGCTGAGCTCAGGCGTGCAATAGTCTGGAAATTCAAAGTGGGAGCCCAGGCTGCCCTCGCTAAAAGACTCCAACTCTTTATCCACCAGAGAGAGGGAGAGATTCCCTGGATTCGGGTTGCCCAGCTCCGAGCTCTGCGCGGACGAGGCGAAGTTCAAACTGAAGTCAAAAAGCAAGTCGTCCGCGTCTTCGCTCGAGCTGGAAGACGTGGAAACCGACCGAGAGGATGCTGGTGAGACGGACGCGGGATACATTGTGCTCTGCTTGGTGATGTTTTTGAAGTTGTAGAAGAGTCTGTTGTTCCGGACCTCCTCGTACATGCTCGCGCCCTCGGACTCCGTGGACGAGCTCAAAGTTGGGCTGGCGGGAACTTTTGCGACGTTGTAGGCTCGGATCGGATCCTCTTCCTCCTCCTTCACCCTGACTCGAGAGTCCTCCTCGGAGTCGACGTCGTCGTCTTCATCCGTGAACTCACTTTTAATGACAGTCTTGGAAACTTTCACGCTCTTGAACGCGTACTCGTCTCCGTAGCCGTGAGACGCCTTGCTTCCCGTCTTGCTCGTTTTCAGTTTGGGACATTTCTTGGAGCTCTTGGACATTTTGTTGCAGGACTTCTCTGGAGATGGTGCTGATGGTTTGGAGGAACTGTCCAGCTTTGGTTTCTTCTTGGGTCTGTATTTGTAGTCGGGATAATCAGCCATGTGTTTCAAGCGGAGTCTCTCGGCTTCCCTGATGAAAGGTATCTTTTCGCTGTCCTTCAGCATTTTCCAGCGCTTCCCCAAGCGCTTGGAAATCTCGGCGTTGTGCATGTCTGGAGATTGCTCCATGATCTTTCTCCGCTCGATTTTAGACCACACCATGAACGCGTTCATCGGGCGCTTTATGTGTCCGGTTGCGGTCTTGCACCAGTCTGGGTTTATCGAGACCATGAATTCACTTTCGTCGGAGTCGGTGGCTTCTCTGGACATGCTGTCCGTTTCGCTGTTGTCCGTTTGCTGCACCATTGTCGTGTGTTGTCAGTCCAAAATCTCACCCGCGCGCGTCTGCTCTCTGCGCCTTAGAGGTTCACCCACTCTTTCCAGAGTTACAAGCCGCCTTCTTAACTACTTCTTGGCTTTTTCATGTACATGACATCATGGCTAGCTCTCCAATCACATCCCCTCATCTCCGCCCCGCAGACTCCATGCAGCGCACTTTAACCCTTTACGCGCTCCCGTCTGGAACCACGCTGCGCGCGACGCGCATTTCACTGGATAAACGGAACGGGAATGCGAGTGTCAACACATAAACACGCGAAACCAAACAAATGTTTCAGCATCCTTTCTGGCGATGTGAGACTATAGGAGCGAGTCTCATGTTATGGAAACATGTGCGCACGGAAAGCGCTTTCCTCTCAGACTCTCTCTTAATAAAATACTGAAGGTGGCGCTTGGACACTGTTCCTGTGTTCGCGTGTGGGTGATTCTTCAATTAGGGGGAATGCTCAGTCTTCTGGGATGGTTTTATAGGAAGAAAAGCTTTTTAATAAAACAATCATCCTAGGATAGAATAGATGCTATTTAATTAGACGAAAATGATCAGGGCATTAACACTATAATTTCCGCTTGATAATATGTGCTAAATTCATTTCAGCTGTTATACAGCTGTCATTATGGTTTATGTGCATGGAAATAGGAAGCAAGCGAGTACAAGGCTAAACTAAACTTAAACAAATCATTGCCATTCAAATCCAACACCATATCAATAATCCAAACCAGCACAAGCACATTACAAGGGCACAATCACAATCCTTATATCTATCTGCATAATCAGTTTTACTGAATAAAAAAAAAAAGTACTTATTTGGCTCATTATTTAACATTTCATCATTTGATTGGATAAAGAACTGGTGGCTTTACGATAATAAGGATCACGGTACTTCTTTTTAAAATGCATTTCTGCGTTTAATGATAATTATTCAGCGTCATTGTAAATATTCTGCTATTCTATGTTTGAGAAAAAAAATAACTTTCCCTTGAGCGATCCATTAAACAGAGCACTTGTGCTTGTCTACAGCGTCTTATTTCTGCCAGGGAATATGTTCATTTTCAGTTTTCTCAGCAAAAAGGGAAAAAGTAAATGGCAGTTCTCGGTGTGCTTCATTCAAAGCCAACAGATCCTTTTTCCTGTCCACTGTGGTTAGCAGTCAGTAATGTTACTTGAGACTATGCATCTGCCAAAGCATCCTGTTTTCTGTCCCCTAGAGGGCAATCACTAGCCCTTCAGAGACCTTACATCACCCTCACCTCTGATGATGGAAGAAACTGCCCTGAGCAGTGGACATGTGACTATAGTTTGCCTAAAAAAGGTAAGGCTTAGGGTAAGACAAGCCTGCAGTGACCATAAACCTCCTCCGCTTGCTCATATTTCCTCAATTCTCCTTTAAATCTCAAGGTCATATGTTTGTAAATAAAAACACATGGTGACATACAGGAAACCTGTGGCTAAGATGTTCTGCTCTGCTATTGGATGAGTAGAAATGTTGAATGAACAAGTATCTATGGACGCGGTCTGCTCCCTTGCTGTGGTTCGGTCTGTGTTACATCATCGTTCTTGTGATAGGCTCACAAACAGAGCTGCTTAATGATGTGCTGCTCATTAGCATGGCTCGTTAAGGACTGTGAATGAGGTGAGAGTGTCAGCCACTGCAGAGGTGTGAGTCATCCTTAAAAAGGGAGGGTCTCTGTGCGGGGAAATCTGAGACGTCCTCTCTCCCCTGACTGCTGCACAGTGCACATACACACACATGTTGTGTTTTCATTTTTTATGGGGACCTTCCACATGGTTTTTTATACTGTACAAACTGTACATTCTGCCCCCCTAACCCTAAACCTACCCATCACAGAAAATGTTCTGCTATTTTAGATTTTCAAAAAAAAGACAATTCTGGATGATTTATAAGCTTGTTTCCTCATGGGGACCAAAAAAATGTCCCCACAAGATCAAAATTTACTAGTATTACTATACCTGTGGGGACATTTGGTCCCCATAATGTAGGGAATACACACTCACACACGCTTGTTTTTTTCTATCTTGACAGGGCGTTCTATTGATTACTGTTGTAATGGGTCAGTGACATGACGTGCATATTTTTGTGTCCAAGTGCATTATCCTTTTAAAATAATGTACTATATTCATATCAATTTATTCTATTAAACCTATTTAGTTTGAATTCATTTTTTAGTACATTCAAAGAATACATATTATTTCATGCTTTATCTTAAACCCCCAAACGATCAGGTGATTTAACTGTCGGAACAAATGAACAGGCAAGAAGAATATTTAACATGGTGTCTAAACGGATTAGTTCGCTTCAGAATTCAAATTTCCTGATTATTTTCTTTCTTTCTTCAGTAGAAAAGAAATTAAGGTTTTTGAGGAAAACATTCTAGGATTTTTCTCCATATAGTGGACTTCAATGGGGTTCAATGGATTGAAGGTCCAAATGTAGTTTCAAAGAGCTCTACATGATCCCAGACGAGGAATAAGAGTCTAGCGAAACGATTGGTCATTTTCTAAAAATAAAAATTATATACTTTTTAACCACCAATTCTCGTCTTGCACTGCTCTGTGATGCACCACGAATTATGTAATCATGTTGGAAAGGTCACCTGGTGTCCTCGACTGATAAAAACAATGCCCTGTTTGAGACAGGAAATCATATTTTGATTAGAAATCCCATTGCATTTTCCAAAGATGTTTATTCAGATTTAGATGATAATTACAAAATATTATTATATGTCCATAAAAGTGCTAAAATGGATTATTCTGTCATTTTTAAAGACCAAGCAGAAGTTGTTGTCCTGGTGAAACCTCCAAATATTTGGTATCTCTGAAAAGCCCTGAAGGTGCTCTTTACAAAAGATCCAGGCTTATAACTGTGACATTTATGATACCATAGAAATTCACGTACGAGGACACAGGGATGCAGGAGGTTCTAGTACATTTTTTGACGCTTTATTTGTCAATGACCCAATAATACCGACCTAATGTTATTTTCTCACATTAACCCTACACGTTACTCTCACAGAAATCTTTTTGAAACATTAAAACAATATTTAGCATGTTTATTAGACTGTTTCCTATGCAGGGATCACTGGCTGATATGTGATTTCAGGATTTACAAAGCAGACAAAAAACAAAGCAGACAAAACCTGACTAAACCATAACACACAAAACCCCTAAAAAGTACCAAAAGGAATAGGTAAGTCAACAAGAAAAGCATTGGTGGTCTTCGTAGTTGCTGTCTACATGTGCATCCTATTATGCTTTTGAAACTCGCACTGTTCTTCCAAAAGAAATATATGCGTTGAAATATTGTGCTCAACTGAAGCATTATTATTATGACTGGCTGTATGACAACCTGCTTTGTTTCAGCAGAGCCTCTTTTTGAAATATTCATTGTGCATTTGCAAGAGTAAGTAAAAAAGGTACACTGTAAAAAAAAAGAATTGTTGGTTTAACTTAAAGTTACCTGGTTGCCATAAAAATTTGAGTTCATTGAAATTAAAAATTTGAGTTAATACAATGAAGGCGATTTGTTTAATCAACAGGAACTCGAAAGATTAGGTCATCTGAACCACATTAATTAATAAAGTTGATTCGACAAAAGAAAAAATGTGATAACAAATCATGAACATAATATACATATACATATATATATGCACATATACATATACATATATGTGTATGTATATATACACATACATATGCATACATATATATATATAAGAAACAGCTGTTTCAAGGAGTTTAGATAACCAAGGGAATTTTTTATGAGGGATATATATATATATATATATATATATATATATATATATATATATATATATACATACATATATATGTGTGTGTGTGTGTGTGTGTGTGTGTGTGTATATATATATATATATATATATATACATATACATACATATATACATATAATATATATATATATATATATATATATATATATATATATATATATATATATATGTATGTATATATATATATATATATATATATATATATCCCTCATAAAAAATTCCCTTGGTTATCTAAACTCCTTGAAACAGCTGTTTCTTTGCAAGAGCATCGAAGCATGGATCAATACAGAGTCAGGGTAAGGGTTATCTGATGCTGCAGATGCGTGGATCCATCTCCTCTGCATAGCCTCTAGACAGACGGGCCTCGTCTGACGGCTATCTGGTGAGTTAACAATGGCTAGGAAAAGGGATCGTAATAGGGGCTCATAGAGACGCAAATAAAGTTCTCACTAACATAACACATTCCTCAATATTGCTCTTGCTTTCACGGGAGTGGTTCTTGCCTTGAAAGGGTATTTTTATGCAAATAGCCTGATCACCTGATAATCATCATATGTAGTGTGTGGATGATACAGATATTTGCATCCTATCAGGAGCTGCTATGACAAAGGAAACACATCTGGATAGTGTTGTTAATGTTGTCTCAGGAGTTTTACACCCTGCACTTTGACAAGCCGAACCGGTGTGGAATAAACAATCGTTGATTTAAATGTAGGCAAATTGTATACAAAACATATAATCGTTCTAACAGTCACCATCTGCCAGACGAAAATACACTTTTAATGTAGCGACGCATTCATGTGAGACAACAAGCTACTAGGACAGTAATGAGTTTCACAGGGGATGCTATTTACTCTGCAAATCAGTATAAGTACAGCCGAAAATCAGACTTAAAATAAAAAAAAAAAGTTCTAGTTCTATTTTAATGAACACATCTCAGCTGAGACATGCATTGTACACTGTGTGCTACATGTAATAAAGATGCCAGAAAATAACTGCTTGGTTTCTTTCAGGGCAATTTTGCAAGGTCCTGTGATTGTGAAGAATGAATAGTCACACTGTACCTAGCAACTGAAAAGTAACGAGACTACTAACTAAACCTATCAGAATCGCGATACATCACACAGTTTTAATGTCAAAATTTATTGGAAAGACTCAATTTGTTGAGATAATTTTGTAAACAAACAAATAAATTAAAAATAAAAATATAGCTGCAAGCAGCAGTTAATGGGGTTCAAGCATTTTAAGACCTTTAAGCACATGCGCAAAAGGATTTTTTTTGTTTAGCAAGCTGATAACCAGCTCATGGAAGAGAGCATTTACAGCCAATATAGGCAATTTACCATAGAAAATATGTGGGTTTTAAAGTTTTTTTTTTTTTTTAACAGTTATCAAGGTTGAGCCAAAAACATAGGACTGGCCAAAGTTTTTTAAATAATCTCTGATATTTAACAAACAATTCAAAGGACAGAAGTGGCACTTGAGGCAAAGTTGCTCAGAATAAGGAGTTCTACCATGCGGTATGAAAAATTGTGCGATACACGACCATTTGTGTACTGGAAAAACGCTGATTTATTTAAAAAAAATTTCTCACAAGCCTCTTGAGCCATGAGACAAAGAGGCCCAGCGAGTTTTGTTCCAATCACCCTCCATTAACCTTGTCTGATATCTGCTCAAAATTCATTGGCTGACGGCGGACCTGTTTTTTTTCTTTGAGATATACGTCAATATCCTCATAGACAAACATGACACCTTGGTCAAAGACATTGCTTGCCCGTTTTCAAGTCAATCGGACAAACGTTGAAGTAGTTATAGCCATTTTCATGTATTCTTGCTGTTATAGCGCCACCAAGTGGCCAGTCGCTGCATCCTTTTTCATGAAACCGCAAAACGGCCTCTTACAAAGGTGTGTTGAGTTAGGTAAACTATCTCATCCCGTTCATGAGTTACAGCCATTATAGACAACTTTGAACATTTTGGCAGCCCTTAGGGACTGAGAATCGGAATTTCAATTTTTGTGATAACTATAGACGATCAAAATCCAGAGAATCTTCTTTGAGTCAAAAACCTAGGACTAGTTCGCAAAAGTATGATTTTCCAAACAATTTCAAAATTCGGAACCATTTCATACTTTTGACCACTACAGTGCCCCCGTCAGGCCGATTGGGACGAGCCTTGGTGACATTGTAGATGGCGAGAGTCCCGCCAGCCCTCAAAGTTTCACATCTCTATGACTTATGGTTTGGTCTGCCCGATCACTTTTAGGGGAGACTCCTGATCCTTGTAAAATTTAAACAATTACCAATAGGGTTTCAGCGCTAAGCGGTTGAACCTCTAATAAAAAATCTCTTGAGTCACGAGTCCATGCACAGCAGGGTCTACTCATTTAAAACAAAATATTTAGTAAAATTATGCTTTTTGTTACTAGTTGTAGACTATAGAGTGTATTTTTATCTCTTTTTTTAATGTTTAACTAGCCTACTTTGAAATTAGCTTGTTAAGCTACACATAATTAAAATTTTCACTGACATCTACAACGTCAATGGTTCAAACTGTAATTGTCACAAACCAGTATTAAAGTGTCTGTAGGGTGTCAAAGCGTCTTTCACTCCCTTAAGGTTCAGATGTTTAGCAGACATTTGACACCCGAGCACTTGTCATCAATGTAAACAGACGCCTGACACTTCTCGGGAATGTCTATCACATGACACACAGACACAATCAACAGCTCCCGAGTCTACCCCTGAAGTGCACCACTGTTTAGTAAAACACCCCAGAAGACTGGTCACAACCCCAGGCTGTCAATTTCTCGAGTGAAGCTACAAAGAAGTAAAAAGAGAGTCAAAATAAAACTCGCTCAGATAGGTGTGTGAATTGCAGTAGCAGCCACAATCTGAGATCCAACCACTGAGAAAACACGTCAAAGCTTCTGTTTCAGCTCAGCGCCTCGCTTTTCACCAGGGCAGTGGAAACGTGGGAATGCTTTCCTTGGCCCGTAATGATGTCATCACCTTGCTTTCAAAGGCCCCTGGCGTCTTGACACGGCAACATTTCACCTGTTGTCATTTCTACGTCCGCACTCCCGGCCCGTCTGAGTGTGCCACTGCATTCAGGGAAACATTTTCACTGTACAACTACCTCCTGAGTGTTTGTATGCACTCTGTCTTGGGCTAATAAACATGGTCTGAGAGAGCCCTCGGGGGCCGACGAGGCCGGGTAATGAGAGTATGTTTAGTCTGGGGAAGCTGGGACAAATTCTGATGGATTGCATGGCCACGGCTTAACCTCCTCTAATACATACTAAAGTACAGAGAGAGTGAGTTCTGCACACTTTCACTTTTTGAAAAGCTTCTTGGGAAATGGATGAAATCAGGTTCCAAGATACTCTCATGATTTTTGAAGTAAGACGTATACTCGACGGAAGGCTGAAATGAAAATAGCCTATGCTGCCAAAGAGATGAAAACGCCAAGCAAAAAGCACAATAAATCAAGGCTTTTCTCACTTCGTTGTGAAAGTGCACGTTTAGTGAAATGGTCTGCCATGTCCAACGTGCACGAACCTGCCCTTCAATAGAGAGAACATGATGAGCTCTGATGGAGTCAGGGTGTATGGTTAGTCACCCTCAGATGTATCCTGCACTCTGAAGTTTCCGTTTATGATCTTTGCACCACAAGCCCAATTGTGACAGTTCAAAGATGCCTTGCAGAATACATAGCCCTTGGGCTCAGCAGTCTTATTGAGAAAACTCACACTCTGTAATTAGCAGCTTTACATAATCCAAAATTAAAGGTTAGAATTACTTAAAATATTATACGTTTCTCTTGATACAAGTACTAAATTACTTTCAAACTGGTCATCAGAACAGCTCAAAAACTTAGGATCTATTGTAATAAGTTAACTCGCACAGGTTCCTGTTGGCAAAATGTTCACAAAATTTCTATTTACGTTTCTTTTATTTATTGTTTTATTTAAGCTAACCGTTGTAACCCGTACGCTCTCATTCATCCAAAATACCATTGAAAATATACTTTTCACCCCCGAACAATATTGTTTTCAAAATAAACAACATTATATTTTACTCGCATAGCTTTGACATGCCATAAGCCACAAATGACCACAATGTGTATATAAGGAAAGTTTTAAATTGAGTGTGATTTTTCTCGAAGTGTTATTGCTGGGTGCTAATTAAAATGTGTGGCTAAACTGCAAGTGCATAAAAAGGACAAGGCATAAGGACCACGTTTAGTTTAGAAGGAGACAAAAACATAAACATAAAAGTCAGTTTTACAGTAATCTGTAATTTAATGCAAAGTTTGAATTCTTCAAAATAGAAGTTGTTGAGTGCTATAAAAGCGTCTCCTTTGCAATTACATGGTATTTTATGAGTGTTATCAAAATAAATGACTAGTTAGATCAACTCTTGCATCATTGAAAGCATCAGGTGGAAATGGTGTGTAAAAATGGTGTTTTTTTTTTTCCAAGTTGCCAGCCACCGCCAGCGTTTTTGATACTTTTCACAAAATTTCCATGGTCTCCAGAATATTTTTGTTGTATGAATATCTGAACATGTAAAATATCAAAAGAAGGAACAGAGCCCTTGCTTTTAAACAGTTTCAATTCTAGCTTTATTAAATTTTGTTATAGCCTCATGCATTCTTTTTCTTATCAACACTTGAATGGTAAGTTTCATAAAAAAAAAAAGTAACATTTTGAAATCTGAGAAAATCGTGTTTATTAAAAGACTACAATGTGCATAAGCAATCCTTGTATCGCTTATTTCTGCTCCGTTTTTTTGTCTGTTTTGATCCAGAGATTCTGAAGTTGCGTAATAGCGCTCCCTGACGTATAACAGTGAAAACACGAAAAGTTGTAAAATTCCGTCAACGGCGGGGAAAGAGTTAAATTAAGGAATAATCAGTCAAAGTGGGGGTGGTGGGTTGGGATTGACTTCCTATTTCTACTTTTCCCACCTGGTACTCAGGCAGTAAACTCATTATAAAATGTCAATAAACTAGAAAGAAGAAAAAACTATTTCTTTAAAAAAATATAGCTTCCTGCCCCAGTTCCTTCACCTTCGAATGGAAACACATGAGAAGGTTTTGTAGCGCAGACATCTTTTAAAAAAACAAGGGAAAATGGATCAGCTTCAGCACTTTTGATCATTCTGAGAAGCAAGGGCGGAAATTGTTTAAAAGTGAGCGTGTTTTCACAGTAAATCTGTTCAATGTGGCCATGGCTCTGTTTAATAGAGTAATGACCCAGGAGCTTTTAGTTGGTGCTGGCAGCTGTCTTCCTGGAAAAAAAAAAAAAGCCAATAAACATCTGCACCAAAGAAATGTTTGAGTTTTCATTTGCTTATTATCCGGGTTTTGCTCAGAACTTTCTTTTTTTTTTAAGCATGTGGGAATGTTCTTCTGATTGAGAGACACATGTCTCCAGGCCGTAGTTAGGTGATAATGTGTTTTTCTGTGGCACTTTCCACGAACAGGAAAAAAATTAGTGTCCTTTTTTTTTTTAAGAGCACTTCTAGTCCCATGTTTTTTGCTGTACAAAATTTTATGGTTCATCTAACTCTCAGATTTATTAGATAAACAATACAAGTAGCGTACAATTAAGAAAGTAGGAATGAACACAATGTATGTGTGTATTGGACCCTCTCTACAGCATTTCATGAATACGTGAATACTCAAATTCTGATGTTGACTGCATTTGTGACTGCAAGTTCAACCCTGTTACTAAAGTTATTGTAATAGAAAATTATTAAATAGATATTTCTGTAATTTATGGGTTTATCAATGACTAATAAGCAACATATAGTCCCAAAGTAGAAGGCCATATTGTGTGATCTGTAAATTGGATGGATGGATGGATGGATAAAGTTGATGGTCATCAATCAAGTTTCTAAAGGTTAAATGCCTCATTTTACTGACCATTTGTTAAAAAAGAAAAGAAAATGACTTTGTTTCAGACCCGCTTTTGTACCCTACTGATGAAAGATCCTCTGCAAATTTAAAAATAATTGCAGGTTTAAAAATCACTGTATGCGTTGACTTATCTTTCAACAACTTTCAAAGCGAACTCAATTTGTTTCTCATTATTTTGAGATATCGATCTACATTTATGACTTTAATGTAAGATGTAAACCAGCAGAACACAATAATTTTCAGTTTAATTACATCTGCCTGGCACTCCTGCAACCTTCTCAAGAGACAAGGACGAGACTCGGCTATTTTTGTCAGGAGTGCATTACCCTTTTTATGAAACCACAACTTTGATCATTTAAATAAAAAGCAAACAAAGTCAAAGTCATTAAAAATCTAAAAGTAGAGGCACAGAAGGAAAGTCAAACATTGAAATCACCTCAACGCGACTCGCTCGTCTAAATAAGGACCACGTCATTACATTGCACAACAATTCCGGCGTAACGTCTTGCCCCGGAGCTCAATAAATCAGAACTCGCAGAGAAAGAAGTCAGAGGACATGACATGACTACGTATTCACCTAACATAATGTTTAAATTCTTTTCCGCAGGAAAGGTTATTAAAATCTTTTTGTTCGCCGATACACCCGAGGTTATCTTTGCCGAAGGTAGCCATAAAGCCACTCATAAGAATTCACAAAGTCAAGGAAACATTTGACAGACAGCTCTCTTTTCCTATTATTCCACCAGAACAGATAAATGGAGTCTGGTACTTGCAATGAAAAACACAATAATCATTCTGTTTCACAAGCAGGTCATCAGCCACCGGCAATATTCAGCTCTCCGCCAAGTAATAAAGTGTAGAGGTCACCCAAAGAGGGACGATGACCACTGCGGCGAGATTGATGGTCCAGAAAAGGCCAGCAAAATCCCAGCTAAATCAAAGCGATTCCATGTTAATGAAATCCCATCCCCATACACTGTAAATCATCTATGAACTAATCTATTAATGATAATGAATTCACATTGGCAGTTTAACCTTACTTTTGCAATTCATTATTTTTGAGATTAACAAGGGATAGGATCTAAGTGAAGTGTCTGTGGGGAATTATGTCTGGGGGCTGCATTGTCAATCACAGATTGTGTTCGCGATGTCTTCCATTAAACGAAAGGAATTAAATAAGACTTTCTTTGACGCCGACAGCTTTCCTATTTAATGCCGTCGCTACTTTCCCCAAGATAGTTAACTCTTCATTACCCAAATTAAAGGCATCCATCTTCCTCACTGCTGCCATATTGGCTTGACCTCTGCCTGTCACAACTTCCACGTAAGATGGTGAGTGATGAATGACCACCTCCGATCCCGTCACCCCAAACCCAACCGAATGTCCGACTCCCTCCAATCCATTTATCTCTAGAGGCCGTGCCACCGGCCTGCTTTTAACAATGAGCGGTAAGAGCCCTAATTGACTTTCATAGGAATGATTTTAATTATATGCCTGGCAGCTCTCTGAGAGTTCATAAAGATTGCCTGAAGCTTTTAACACTGATCTGATGGAATCTCATCAGTTATAGTACAATGAAATGCGATACTTTTATTTGAGGGAGGATTTCCCCTTCAAAAAGCATCAGATCTGAACGGATACTCTTTAAACAACACGACTAGTGATAACACCGGTGGTGATATACATTTATAAAGTGTTTGTTTAATTTGAGATGGACAAGGAAAGCAAAGTGGATCGAGTATCTGATGCCGCTGCTGTTATTGGTTCCTGATTTAACATGAAGGTTTTTCTCACTTTTACAAGCCAAGAAAGTGAACTGGAAACACGTGGAACAGTTCCAGATTGGGCACCGCTCTGGCAGAAGCCCCAGAACCTTCAGGGAAAAAAATAGGATGTCTCATTAGTTGCCTGTTTCGCCAGTTATAAAACATTGAGACAACTATAAACGATTTCCGATTATTTCAATTTCGTTTCTTGTTGTGTCGTCGTCGTGGCTAGTCGAGACAAAAACTCAGGAAAAGATCTGGTGTTACTTTTAAAAGTGACACTCTGTGTATGTAGCTTCATTCGGGTTTTTGTCTTTTTGTAAATTAGTTTTATAAAATACGATAATTATAATAAATGACACACACTCATTTCATCTCATTTGCTTTCATTAAATCGCATTACAAATGCAGATCATCGGCCTGCACTTCCAGTTCCAGCATTGACAACTGTGAATCCCATGTCCCGCTGACCCCTAAACAGGACACATTTAAATGTAACTTCTTTTCCCAATGATATATTGTCCACCTTGTCTCAATGCCCCCTGACCTCTTGTTCCCTGTTCTTTCGCAGCCAGAGACAGCTCGCTCTCCAGACACATCTTACTTCCTGAGGAGAAAATTACTCCTTCCTAAGGAAGATGTATCGTGCTCTTTGGAATGTGTGGGAGCAGACAGGTACCAACGGAGAGGGCACATCACCCGAGATGTAATGCTGCTCTGGGTTCTTCCGTTCTCCTGCCAAGCTCTCGCTCGTACCTGTCAGGGGGTCATTGGGAGCGCGCTCAGTACACACGATGAATGTATGTATGACCTTAGTGACAGGTGCTGCGGAGAGAAAGAGAGAGAGAGGGAAACAATGAACCGGGAGAGAGAAAGATATAAAACACTACATATAAAAAAAAAAAAAAAAAAAAAAAGAGTCATTTCTGGAATACAGTCAGCCGTGGCAGGAGATTCTCTGAAACAATGAGCTCATCCAGCGCAAAAGACTCATACTGACCGTTTCTGTAACAGCTCACTCAGGATTATGACTTAATCAGAGCAGCTTATAGTGCTTAGGTAATTATTTAATCAAAGCTGGACATGCCAATACAGCAGTACGGCAGATTAATTAGGTATAGAGGTGACTTCACCTCCGTCTATCTCTCTCTTTCTCTCATGCGACTGAATACGATTGCATCAGAGATGTGCAATACTTCAACTTCAGCAGGGAGCAAAATCAACACAGTGACAAAATCTGTCATGTGGAAAAAAGCAATATTAGACATTGCTTAATTATAATTTTAACGCGGTGAGTTCCAAGCCACCGCCCACTGACAGTAACAGAATCGATTTTTAAATTATTTTATTTCAT
Organism: Opsariichthys bidens; assembly: GCA_037194245.1. NCBI lineage: Eukaryota > Metazoa > Chordata > Actinopteri > Cypriniformes > Xenocyprididae > Opsariichthys > Opsariichthys bidens. Next base: position 5,688,029 of record CM074286.1, on the reverse strand, counting down.
TATTTCATTGACCATATGTGCAAATAGAAATATGTACACTATTGTTCAAAAGTTTTAGGTCAGTAAGATTTTCTTTTTTTTTTTTTTTTTTAAAGAAATTAATATTAATATTCAGCAAGGGTGCATTAAATTGCTCAGAAGTGACATTTATAATGCTATGAAATATTTCTGTCATATAAATGCTGTTCTTTTGAACTTTCTGTTCATCAAGGATACCTATAAAAACTGCATCAGTTTCCACAAAATAATCACTTCAAAGCACAATAATAAAAAAATATTATTGAACACCAAATCAACAGGTTAAAATGAATTCCCAGCTTCACCATCACAGTAATAAATGGCATGTTAAAATATATTGCAGAAATCAGTTATTTTAAATCGTAATAACATTTCACGATATTTCTGTATTTTTGTTCAAATAAATGCAAACTTGGCAAGCATAAGTGATATATATATATATATATATATATATATATGAATGTATGTGTATGTATATATATATAATATGCCTGTATGTATGTATGTATGTGTGTATATATATATAATATGCATGTATGTATGTATGTATGTATGTGTGTGTATATATATATATATATATATATATATATATATATATATATATATATATATATATACACACATACATACATAAACACATACAGGATTCACTGGATATTACTGTGGATTTTGTTGAGGTTCATATGTTCCAGACATGTTAAAAGGTTGGTTCACCCAAGAATGAAAATTATCCCATGATTTACTCACCCTCAAGCCATCCTAGGTGTATATGACTATCCATCCATCATAAAATTATGGCAGAAAAGTAACTTCTGATGCCACGTAATTAAAAAAAACAATCCTCTGCACGTCCACGTTGGTCAATACATCATGTGTCGTGTCAGAATTTATGCTTCTGTCGTAAGTCGACTTGTGTATGGATGTTTGCTGGATGTTGGTTACAAAAGTTGCATATATAGATATTTTTTCTCACAAAAAAGCATTGCTTCGCTTCAGAAGGCCTATATTAACCCCCCTTGTGGGATTACTTTTATGATGGATGGATGCACTTTTTTGGATTCAAAATCTCGATAACCATTCACTCCCATTATAAAGAGTCGGTATATATTTTAATATTACTCCAGTTGTGTTCGTCTGAGAGTAGATAGTCACAATCACCTAGGATTGCTTGAGGGCGAGTAAATCATGGGATAATTTTAAATTTTGGGTGAAATAGCCACTTTAGCTCTGGTGCACAAGCAGTGCATTTTGTTCATCTTTTCTCCCTTTGATTTCTAGTTCTTTCAATAAATGTGGCAAAAGCCCAAAAAAAGAAAGAGTGAAACTTCCTCTCCTCTGAGGTTTGACAGCAACAGTTGTGTCATGATTTATAGTTACTGTGCATGTCATTGTGTTGAGTGAGGTCAGGCCAGTCGCAGCTTGGCAAACGCATATGACTCAGTGGGCTCATCCTGACTAACCTGCTATTAGTCACATGCAGCCTGTCTCCAGATGAAAGCTGAGGAAAGACTCAGTCCCGACTGATCCTTATCTAGCTGATTAGGGATTCCTGACAGCTTTGACACCGAAACTCGGTGCAAACCGTGATTCAGATAAAGGAATGATGAATGTGGCTGCTGCACCTCAGCTTTGGTTCCGGAGGATTCCACAGTGGAGACAACCCCCTAAATTTCCATGATTAATGCCAGCCACATGATGGGGACAATGAAAACTATCAAAACACTTCGGGAGGCAAATGGAAGAGACAAAATATTATATATAAAAGTGACATGAAGGAATCATTTCTGTTTAAAGTCTTGGAACTTTCCTGTTCATGGTTCACCACCCAAACAGAAACAGAGACACTTCAAACGTCTTCACATTGTGCAGCAAAAGCCCATGATCAGTCATTACAGTGACATCCCAGAATGCACCATCACATGACTGTGCGGTATGACTATTTATGCTATACTATAGTAGCCAAGTCACCTTTGTTTATATAACACTTTTTAAAATGCAAATTGTGTCAAAGCAGCTTCATAGTAATAACTGGTAAATAATGTTTTATCTTAAAGAAAATTGAGTCATTGTCCAGCTTAAATAAATTCAGTATTGATTCAAACCAATAGTTATTAATTTAGTTATATTGTCATTACTAGAGAAAACAGTGACAGTAGAGAATCGTAACAATAGTCTCGTAAAAAAATACTCATACCGCCCAGTCATGTGATGCCATAGTAGTAATAAATTATGTCATACCGTTTATTACTATGGTACTACTTTACATTATTTCAGAACAGCGTCAATTCCACCACATCTCAAATTGCCCATTACGTTTAATACTATTCTGTGATGGAAATAACATTTTGAATATTATTGAAGTGAATTGGCCAGCATTTTTGCTGATTTCTGTCAACACATATATATATATATATATATATATATATGTGTGTGTGTTGACAGAAATCAGCAAAGATGCTGGCTATATGCTATATATATATGACAACACAACATAAGAAATTGAAAAAGTTGAGGAAATATGATATGAAATTAATCATACCATGATATATTGTGTTTAATGGAACCCATAACGTTGCTGTTGCAAGTGGCATTCTCTACTGTTGAGCTGCAGTAAGTTTAATAACATTATGTGATTGAAATTACATAACTTTTTTGGAGTAAAATGACTGACTCCTACTTTTGTAGCTATTACTCATCTGGGATCTAAACCCGGGACCACCGAAGCAAGAATCCTATCTTATTTATCATATTTTATTTTATTACTGACTGTTTAAATTTAGTTTGTTAGTAATTTAGTTTAAGCTGAAATTGAAATTTTCAGTGGTATCTAAATGTTTGGTGTCATTACTGCAAAAACAGTTTCTTGGTCGAAAAAATAAATATATATATATATATATATATATATATATATATATATATATATATATATATATATATATATATATATATATATTTTATGGCTAGCAAATTTTCAAAAGTCACGACCCCTGACAGGTGTGGCAAAAAAGTTAGTTTTAGGTTCTGATTATGACTATTCCTCCTCCTTCCACGTGAACATGTTTAGCTTTAGCTCACATGGTGATCAGGCCCACTAGGTTAGCAGTGGTGGGGTCTGTAGGGAGGGTTAAAGGAACAGGAGCCCTGTGGCAGATGGTGGGGCTGGGGGACAAAGCCTCCCTGCCTTCAGCTGGATCTGGACGATACGGGGGCACGGATGAAATATGCTGGCAAGCATCCACGTCCTTCAGCTTACACACATACACGCTCTGACACCAACACACCGTGGTGAGCTCTCAGCATGGGGGGTCTGCCAGACAGGGATCAAAACAACAGTCAAGACAGAGGCACAGAATGACACAGAACGTGAGGGGTCTGAGGGAACACGGCAACTGTTGATTTCAAAAGCCTGGTTTTTAACACATCAGTCATGCTGCATTAAGTTTGCACTCAGACTCAGAACCCCCTTATTGGAATGAGCTCAAAAATAAACCAAGAGATTTTGTTCAGCAAGTCTTGAACATCCTCCCCTATTAACTTCTATCACTCTCATAACTGTTCTAATTCAATTCAATTTAAATTTCATTAAAAAAACTAAAATTCGGTCATCATTTATTCACCCCAGTATTTTTTTAGTATTAACTATAAATTATATGCTTACATTATAGTTTGTGTTGATATTTTGAATTTGATTTTATTTTTATATTGTCTGTTTTCACTTATTTTTTTTTTTTTTTTGACAGTCTTAGTTATTTTAGTACTTTAAGTTAACCTAAATGATTAAAAAAAAAAAATCTGTTTTGTTTTGTATATATATGCAATGAATGAGGCCTGGTGCTTTAAATCTTCAAAAAGAATGCAAAATCATCGTAACCTTCCAAAATAAAAAAATCCATATGACTTTTGGGCTATATTCCATGCTTTCCGAAGTCATGTAATATATATAAATTTTATATATATATATATATATATTTTATATATATATATATATATATATATATATATATATATATATATATATATATATATATATATATATAAATAATCTTATAAGATTGGATTGTTTATGACATAAAATTAAGTTTATGTAGTTATGCACTGAAATCTACCCTAATGACCTTCTACAAAAGAGTGGCAAGATATTCTTCATATTCACTATTTGTGTTCCACGGAAGAAAGAAAGTCATACAAGTTTGGAACAACATGTGGGATTGTAAAATTTTCATTTTTGGGTGAACTAGTCCTTTAAGTTTCGAAAAGCCCCTTGCCTTTCACCTATTTCTGGAGGAGCAGAATATCCCTGCGATGTGAATCTGCTGCTGAGATGTCCAATGCTAAACCTTTCACTCAAATATGAAGCTAATAAAGAATGCTTGTTTTAACTCTTCAAACAGGTGTTCACAGCAAAACTATCCACAGAGGAGAGATATTCAAAGAGAGAGGGGATGTGTGAGGCTTTGAAAAACCACAGAGAGGAAAAGATGGGTAAAACATCAAAGCTCGGGCAGGATGAGTCAGAATCCGCTTCAGAACACCTCTCTGCTGGTAATAATTCAGGATTTGAAATATCAACAAAACAGAAACATGTAGTACCAGTGTAACACATTTGTGCTGCAAGGGATTTACGCAGATCGCTGCTGCTCTCCATCAGTGATCTGGATAGCAGATTCAACACAGATCTGATACTGGCATCTGTCTCAAAGGAAAAATCATGCCTCAACTTATTCCCCACTTCTTTTTTCAGAACATGTAAATCCATATGGATTATGAAAAGTTATATTCTGTCAGTTGCTTTTACAAAATGTTTGTATGTATGCATGTACCCGATTGTTAGGGTCAATTTCTGCAATCTGGTTTGCAGCTCAGTTTAGCTCAACACCTGAGCATAGCGCAAGCAAGCCAAGGTCACGGGATTCCCAGGGAATACACATAATGGCAAGATGTATGCATTAAAAATACATTAGAACATCTAGAGAAGCTAACAATGTCAGAGTGTTTCTTCAACTATGGCTCTTCTGCTAAAACACATTTCATTTTTTTCACAATTTCATTATTTAACTGGCAATTCACACATAATTTTATTGTTTTGTTTGAGAGCCACAATCGTTCCATCTCAAATTATACACTGTGTTCAACAGCATTCGTTGAAGAATATGTTATTTTAAATATTTTTGGCGCTAATTTCGCATGTAGCTGAGGCCCTGTTTCCATCTCACACTAAATAAACAGGGTCTAAAACGTTTTGAGCTTGTCCACTTTTGGCCACTTCCAGAGGTAGTTGAAAACTCATTCGACCGGATTGCTTTCCTAGTGTAGACGCTCATGTGTTCGAACGGCCACAAAAGACTCTACTCTATGCCAAATGAGTAAACATTGTAAACCAGTACGAGATTTAAACTTTGTCGGCTGAAGACCCAAGTTTGGTTAGAAGATGAAAACGTACCGAGCACAATTTTCTCTCTCCAAAGAAATCAGGACTGAAGTGGTTGAAAATGGACAAAAGAGAAAGATTAAAACACCAACGGGAATGTGTCTCCCTCGTCTACTTGTGATCCGATCAACCGAAATGCATCTTAGGTGTAAACAGAGCCAGAGATTTGTTTAAGTGGATGTAGACGAGGAACACACATATACACACATACACCTGGTGTTTTAATCCGTCTCTTTTGTCCACTTTAAACAACTTCTGTCCTGATTTCTTCGAGGAAATGGTCTATGGGTAGGTAAATGAATGGGCCTTTTCAGATCTTACGATATAATGGACAAAATAAGCTCACGCAATTTACATATGGATGCGACCAGAGATGACGTAACAACAGACGTTCACACCTGAATTGAACGCCGTCCACTTGTGATCCGATCGACCAAATCGCATCTTCATACCAGGAGGAAACAGGGTCAAAGTAAACTATCCGAAACTCCATGTTTCTTATTGAGCTACTTAAAAGGTCTGGTGTAGATTACAAAAGTATAATATTATTGGAGATATATGTACACTTAAAAGGTAAATGAGCAGTTCCATTTACACCAGTAAGGACCCTTTTTATTCAGATGCTCTGGCTTTAGTTGCCCATTAGCTTTCAAATGAAGATACTAGTCATTTAAACACTGCTCAAAATTAGCTCATGCAATTTCTATATGATTGCGAGCGGAGAAGACGGAACTTAAACAAGTATTCACATGTTATATAGCTTACATCAGCTTTCGTTTCTACTCTGACAGTGAGTGTGTGTCAGAAATCAGGAATGGTGAGAGAACATTGTGCTTGGTACATTTTTTGGCTTCAAACCACACTTGGGTCTTTAACCGACAAAGTTTAAATCCCGACTGGCTAGCGCGCTTCCTGTAATGTTTACGCATCAGTATGCGGAGAGTAGACGGTATTTTGCGGCTGTTCGACCACATTACGAAAGCAATCCGTTTGAATGCATTTTCGTCTCCCTTTGGAAGTTGTCGAAAGTGGACAAGCTTAAAATGTTTTAGACCCTATTTACACCTGAATTTAGCGTCATCCACTAGTGATCCGACCAACCAAAATGCATCTTAATTTCAGGTAGAAAATATAGACAATTTTTTATTCTACACAATTTGACAAAATTCATTGGCTTGATTGGAAATCAACAATACTGTGGCACAAAAGGCTCCATAACACAGCAGAACAGCTGTTGTTTTTGTAAAAAATAAGGTGTTTGTAGGTATATCATTTTCACAATGAACTGAAATAATGACAGTTCAGTCACAATTTCAATTACATGTTTGCTTGGATGCTTCGTTTTGATCTTTGTGGATTCCTTCTGTTGTGTATGTGTTATTCACGTATGATTTTGTTCTTTGAATTTTAATCGTTGCATGGTTTAATGTGATCTGCACAACACACAACCAGAGGTCAGCGAGTAGATCTTGTGCCATTTCATTAAGTCTTAAAACAAGTGGGCAGCTGCGCTGGGTTCAGACATCAAAAGGACAAACGCTATGTGTGTTTATCTCCATTCTTTACATTGAGAAATCCAGATGTCTGCAGCATGTGGTGCTTTTATTTCCCCATTAACTTGAGACACAATTAGAGCAGAACTGCAGGCCAAGGGCTTCCCGACTGTGAACTTGAGTCAAACCGTTTCAACAGGAACAAATGCACCATGAAAAATGTAACCGAGTTTAAGCCTTGTTTACAGACCTGCAGTATCTCAACACCTAATCCGGCGGTATTGCAATAGGTTGTTTCAAGTGCAAACATGTTTAAGCAGGACATAAGTAAATATAGCTGGTGTCAGTGTGAGGAGACGTCTGGGTCTGCGCCCTGTGAAAGGGTACATTGAATGGCCTCCCCGCACAGGAATTTCTCTTATGCAACGTCTCCAATTATAAGTGTGATTAGATCGCAACCCTGGATGCTGTTCCAGAGTTCAAAAGGGTTTGAGGCAAAATAATATTTTGCGTCAACAAAACAAACCTTTTTATAGCAGCTCGGATTGCAGTTTTAGCCATTTTGTTATTAAAAGGATGCATGTATAAACTGCATCAGTATCATTATTGACATAGAAAACACATGACTATAGGTTTTCTTAAAGGAGATCAAATATGTGCAATACAGAAATGAAAACAATGATGCAAAATGAATTTTAGATGTTGTTAATATCTTTTTTCTGTTGAAAGACAAACATAAATAGTAAATATTAAATTCTATAGATATCCCTCTTTAAAAGAAAAAAGAATCGGCTGTATGCAAAGTGACCCACATTTGGTTTTTGACCGCTGAAAATATGAACAATTTACTCATTCCTACAAGTGCTTTTTGCCATTTTTAAGCTATCACCGTTGGAATATAATGAAACAAAGATTGCTAAAGTCGACAGATTTTACTAATAGACCTACAAATCTCTTTGTAAAAAAAAAAATAAAAATAATGATGACCCCTCTAGTTTTGCTCCAAATCTCAGGTGACCCTCCTATACAAAACAGTGGATTACTCAGGAAATATACAACTGTGATATTTAATATTTTGGCTTTCATCACTATTGATGTGATATGTGTTTCTACAGAAAAAAATCAAAAGATTTGAGCCGGGGAAGTTTTCAAAATTTGGTTGATTTGACACGGAATGACCCTATTGCAACACAAAGTATAAATGGATAAAGTATAAATTTTTAGCAATTAAATATACACATCTTTAGAAAAGTTTGGGGTTAGTAAGGTTTTTTTTTTTATTTTTTTTTTTAAAGAAATTAATACTTTTATCAAAATTACTTTAAGGATGCAATAGAATTGCAAAAGTGACAGCAAAGATATTAATAATGCTACAACGATTTCTATTTCAAATAAACACTGTTCTTTTGAACTTTCTATTCATCAAATAATCTTGAAAAAAGTATCTCAGTTTCCACAAAAAAAAGCAATATAACCGTTTATAATATTAAAAATAATAAGAAATGTTCTTGAGCATATTAGACTGATTTCTGAAGGATCATGTGACACTGAACACTGGAGTAATGATGCTGAAAATTCAACTTTGCCATCATAATAAATTATATTTTAAAATACATTCAAATAGAAAAGAGTTTTTTTGTTTAATTTATAGTAATATTTCAAAATATTATTGTTGATCAAATAAAAACAGACTCTCATGAGCATTTCCTCCAAAAAATCTTCCAACATGACCTCAAACTTACACATTTGGTTGTACCTTGAAATATCCCATTTCATCCAGCGCGGATTGATGTTTTTGCGCAAACTATTGCGTTAGACGTATGAATTCTAACCTCTCGGTTGGGAGACGTGTTTCCTTTGAACTCGGACAGGACTGAGGCAAGATTTAGCCATCAGAAGCCGCCTCAGAAGAGCCATGACACGACCCGCACCCCTCAACTTTTCATCTGTCCATTTGATTACTGCTGCACACTGAAATGGTATTAAGATGAAATGTCTCCAAGAAAAACTATTCTTTAAAGATATACAGCACATCATACACCTTTCAAAACCTATCATGTGCTGGCAGTGCTTTCACAATGATTGTCAAGCATGTGAGAAGGCCACGCTCTGTGTAAGGTGGTCACTCTGTAAGGTCAGTTAGAATCAAGACCGGCACACTTTGAAAGGGTCTGTGCGTGAAGCAGTAGGAGACTATGCTTCTCTCTGAACCCACTGGCGTTCAACACATCGTTTAACGGCTGACATTTGCCTAATGAATGTGAGCGCTGTGTCAAAAGCAAATAGAACCCATTGTATTCACTGAAACTGTCTCACAATTCTGACTTTATGAGATGCAATTCTCACAATTCTGTGAGAAAAATCTGAATTGCGAGTTATAAAGTCAGAACTGACTCTTCACCGGCAGTTTGATTGACAGGCGATCTGACCAATCATAACCCCAAATCCGCCTTTTGTCTGTCAAAGCAGTCAGGGGAGTTAGTAGATTAACGTTGGTGAACTTGAAAAATTGTGTGTACTCACGTCTTTCCGCGCTTGAAACAACATTCCTTCTGATGTTCATTCATGTTTATTTGATGCTATAAATGAACTAGTATGAAGAGATGATCGGTTCACGAGGAGCTACAGCGATCTGTCACCACACATTAAAGAGACACTATACACTTGTTTAAACTTCTTTAAAAAATTACAATATATTAAATATGAAATTGTTTCATATGTCTGTCAACACAAATTAAGATATTTTTGATGATATCCGAGAGGTTTTTATCTTGCATGGTAAGCAACGTAATTTGCAAACAGTTTGATTGACAGGCGATCTAACCAATCATAACCCCGAATCTGCCATTTTGTCCGACAAAGCAGTCAGAGGAGTTAGTAGATTAATGTTGGTGAACTTGAAAAATTGTGTGTACTCACGTCTTTCCGCGCTTGAAACAACATTCCTTCTGATGTTCATTCATGTTTATTTGATGCTATAAATGAACTAGTATGAAGAGATCACGAGGAGCTACAGCGATCTGTCACCACACATTAAACTAATTAAACTACTTGAAAAAAAAAAATCACAATATTTTAAATATGAAACTGTTTCATACGTTGTCAGTGTCCTCTTTGCTCCGGGATATATTTTTCACTGCGTGAGAACATGATGTGTGGCATGAGAGCGCATGGCTTGTCGGACATAGCAACAGTAACTAAAGGGGGCGGGTCTTTGCGAAGGGTCAATTGGGTGATATGAGCTCACAATTGCGAGAAAAAAAGTCAATATTATGACTTTATATCTAGCAATTCTGACCTTTTATCACTTTTCAGTGACTCAGAATACTTCTAGTATAATGACTAACTTTCAATAACTTTCATGCATTATTAGTAATTTAAATTATGTAATCAGATTACTTCATCAAGTAACTAGTAAAATAATGCATTACTTTTAAATTTACAAAATATCTAAGTTATAAGATGTAAGTTTATATCAAGCAATTCTGACTTTATAACTCACAATTGTGAGTTTATATCTCACAATTCAGTGAAAAAAGTCAGGATTGCAAGTTATATAGCCAGAATTACGCGATAACTCGCAACTGCGAGAAAAAAAGTCAGAATTGCGACTTTATTTCTATAGTTATATTCTGATTTTATAACTTGGTAAAAGTCAGAATTCTGACCTTTTTTCATTTTTTATTTAGTGGCGGAAACAAGCTTCCATACTCTACAGACTTCAGAAGTATCCCAATCTCAGAAACAAGTCGATGGTTTATTTTAGTAGCATCCTGCTTTGTGTTGGAAGATTATATATTGTTCAGAGCATTTTGTTTTGTTTAACGAGGCACAGTAATGGAGAGTTTGCAAAGATGATGCCAGCAGATGCAACATAAACCGCAAGTAAAGGATTTCATAATCATAAATTATTATTTTATATGGAAGTTTACTGACAAGCGTTAAAAGAGCGCCCCTTAAAAACAGACCATTTTAGACAGAGGGTCAGAACGAAGGCTCAAAATAATTGTTTTTCCACATATATATTTGATTTTTGTGTAAAAAAAAAATCCCCAAAAAACTAATAAAATCCATGTCATGGCCCCTTTAAGAAACGACCCATCCCCTTTACAAGTGAAATTCCAATAATAAACAGGAATCTTGTTAAAATGACCTCAAAATTTTGATTCCTTTAAAACATTATCACTATTCTGAAGCACATGCAAGCCTGATAGAGATAGACAAATCCTCTTCCATCTGGTCTCCAACTTTTTTTCAGTTTGATACATTTATATGTACTCACAAATCCAAATATCTAAATGCTCCAGCATGCTCTTGCAGTAACATGAGAGAGTTTTTCCCCCACTGAAACACAGATGTAGGGGATACTCCTCACAGGGAAGAAATCACACGCAAATCCACCACCATAATTGGTTGCAGACATACGAAGACGGTAAAGACAGAACTATGACAGAGGGCTCACTTTGTCTCTCTCACTTTATAGGTTTGTCTTCTCCCTGGCCTAAACCCTGAGGCCCTCCATATGTTGAAAGGTTACAAAATCTGCCCAAATGACCTGTTGAAAGCATTGTCTTGATTTACTGACCCAACTCCATTAACAAGTATTTATTTTAATTATAATATTAAAGATAAGATTAAAAAAATTAATAATTTAATTTATTTAATTTAATATTATAATTAAAATAAATACTTGTTAATTAGCATTTTAAAGTATATATATAGTAGTAAAGTATATATATATATATATATATATATATATATATATATATATATATATATATATATATATATATATATATACACTTATACATATATACACAATTTCAGTCAAAACATAAGTTTTATGTAATTTAATTACATAGCAATTTTCCATCCATTTGGATTACATAGTTTTAACAAACAAACTAATAAACTTAATGTGATTCATATTTGTCAGTCATTCGTAAATGAAATAGGTAAGATTTAAGTAACAGTTGAGTATATGAATAGTGAGAGGTTAAATGTCTTTTATCTTCAGCTGATTTCATCAGTTGTAGTTCTTGTGTTTCTCTGTCCTTCAGTGATTCTGCTGGTTAACAGCAGGTGTTCATCATTAATGCTCAATCATCACTTAATGATCTCATTAACTCTGACACTGCTTCAACGGTACTTTAACTCAGTAGTGCGCACACACATGACCACTAAACAGTGTTCATTAACCTGGGCATTTTTCTGTGAACTATTACATAAATCTTACCTATTTCATTTACGAATGACTGACAAATATGAATCACATTAAGTTTATTATATATATATATATATATACTTTAAAATACTAATTTACGAAATATAAATTCAATTCAATTTTCTTTTGTGTTGTCCATGATAAATTATGTCTGTAAGTAGTCTAAAAGTCTGCGGGCCAGAAGGAAACGTCTTGAAGTCACTGTGAGGTCAGGTATTCTATAACACTGAGCTTTTCTGAAGCACCTGTTCTTTCTTGTCTGTTTGAAACATGTGGGTTTATAGCAGGAACCATTCCTCTGCCAAATGTTTGAAACAAAAATGTGAGCCCCGGTAAGTTCCTGCAGATGAGTGCCAAAGTTCATACAAATATAGAGTAGAAAAAGTTTACTAAAAGTTTGAGGAAAATACCCAGTCAAGACTCTTCTCATTCTATACATAAATAAATAAAACAATCAATCTGGATCTCCTGGACATTTCAAATACATCTTAGAAGCGTAATTGATATTTCAATCCCCTTGCATATCAGATTCCTTCAGTAAAACAGACATTAAAGCATGTTGGGCGGAATGCATGTCTGAAGAAACACCAGCCCAGGCTGGTTTTATTCTTAGCCAAGGAGCATGAAGTCAAAACAAGTTAGACTTCCTGCTGGCCTCAGTGCTGGTTTACAAGCCAGACCTCTGTCAAGAGAAAGTCCCCTTTCTCTCTCTAGTTGAAGTTATCTTAAGGACAAGAGGAGTCCGGGCTGGTAATTGTATCACTTTCTGCAGTGACTCGGAATACTTACAGATGCCAGTAATGACTAACTTTCACAAACTTTCTCTCTTACTTTATCTTCTTCACACACATTAATATCAAAGTCACCCACAAACACAGATAACCCCTTTTATACATCTGAAACTGCTCACAATCCATGATGATTCTTACATGATGTGCTGTATTATTGGAGATATTCAACAACAACAAATCAGGAATTTGACTGGATCAAGAAAATTGGGTTAAGAAAGTTGAGTGTAACGGATTATAAGTAACTTGAGTTAAGTAATCAGATTACTTTTTCAAGTAACTAGTAAAATAACGTATTACAACAAAATATCATGATATAAAAGTTGAAATCATGCAATTCTGACTTTATAACTCGCAATTGTATAACTCACAATTCAGAGAAAAAAAGTCAGAATTGCAAGTTATAAAGTCAGAATTACTAGAAAAAAGTCAGATTTGTGACTTTATATCTGTCTTTATATTTTGACTTAATAACTCGCAAAAACATGGGGGGTAACGCATTACATGCATTTGAGTTATGTAATCAGATTACTTTTTTCAAGTAGCGCATTACTTTTAAGCTTAATATCTATATTACTTTTTCAAATAAGTAAATTTACTTTGTTTTGCCATGCATTGACTGACAGCTCTCCTGTCCCCATGTTGAGAGAAATAAAGTGCAGCGGCGTTGTGTGCGCTGTGTGAACATGATGGTTATTCTAGTTCTAGAGTAAATGTGAGCATTCATTTACTCATCTCACTTGAACAAAAACAAGTCAGTATTCCACAAAATGATTAAAAACAGTGAAATGCAATCTCAGAATATTGTTCAAACCTGCAATAATTAAAAAAAACAAAAAACAAGCAAGCCTAGCCCAGGTGAGAAAAAGTAACGCAAAAGTAATGTAACGCATTACTTTCTTAGGGAGTAACACAATATTGTATTAGTTTTTAAAAGTAACTCGAAGCAAGTTTGTTTTTTCTTAACATGTATTAAGAATCTTAATAGGGTACTACAGATTACAAAATACATGCTTTAAAAAGTAATTTGTAACATTTTTCGTTACATTACTCAAGTTTAGTAACTTAATCTAAATACTTTGGAATACTTTGTAATACTAATAAGTGTGGAACAAACACAAAAAAGGCAATTGCAAGTTTTTATCTCATAATTCTGACTTTTCCCCTCAGAATTGTGTGATATAAAGTTGCAATTGTGAGTTAAAGTCAGAATTATGAGATACAAACTCGCAATATTGAGAAAATTCAAAATTATGATAAACTCACAATATTGAGAAAAGTCAGAATTATGACATTTAATTCACATACTTAAATCACAATTGCAAGAAAAAAAGTCTTGCAAGTATTGTAAGTTCATATCTCCCAATTCTGACTTTATAACTAGCAATTGTGAGTTTAAATCTCACAATTCTGAGAAAAAGAAATCAGAATTGTGAAATGCACACAAATTGTGAGAAAAAGTTGCAGTGACCTTTTTTACGATTATAAAATGACTCTCAAACAACGATCACAAAACATGAAAACAGTCGAAAACATGAAACTCAACTCGGCTTTTTCAGACTGTCAGAGTCAAAGAATCACCAATTGCTGTTTAAATGACATTAAAATTCAAAGTAATCACTTTGGTAATCTAAAATACTTTTCAGATGTAACTGTAATCTGATTACCATCCATTTAAAATGTAACTGTAATGAAATACAGTTACTCAAATTTTGTATTTTAAATCCGTAACTAAGTTACTTGTATTTCGTTACTCCCCAATCCTGATTATAATATAGTAACATACAATTTAGCTCAACTGAGAACTGACGAAATATTCCCATTCAAAAGTTTGTTTTATCATTTTTATGTATTTATGTATTTATTTATTAAAAGAAATGCTAAGCCTTGATGCATTAAACTGAAGGGTGCTGAAAATTTGCCATCACACGAATAAATTACATTTGAAAATATTTTTTAATAGAAAACAGACATTTCACAATGTAACAATTCCATAATAAGTCTGTTTTTTACTATATTTTTTTATTAATTAAAAGCAGCTTTGATGAGCAAACGAGACTTCTTAAAAAGCACTAAACTTTTGAACGGTAGTGTATGTCACACAAATGGCTGTCCTTGACTGGAGATCTACCCAGACTCCTGCTCATTCACACTCAGTACCCCGTTAACCCCTCAGCTCATTCTCCTTGTGTTTTAGAAGGATGCGGGTGTTGATTTATGGACCATGTCCAATCGGTTGAAATCCCCCCCCCCACCCCCTCTTCGCAGCAAGCCAAAGGGTCGCCGGGACATTTGCTAAGTAGCAGGCCAAGGAAAACATTTCGCTGTGTGCAGTCCCTGAATCACCAACTAAGCAAAACTGGTAGGAGGAATTCGGGCTTGTTGTCAAAGGCCAGTGCATTCAGAAGCCAGAACCTTTCAGTCTAATTACAGACCCGCGTTACACACAGACTGCAGCAGGTGACAGTGAAACACTAGACAGTGCATCTCCTTGGCAGCGCTGGGAATTCTTTGCTTCCAAACCTATTCGGAGTGCTGAAAGAAGACAAACTGTTGCTCAATTACAGGATTAAGGCGAAGGAATGTTTAATAAGAGCATAAATGTATTCTGACGTTGATTTAAAACAGCCATGATGGTCTTTGGCATGTTTAAATCGCTGAAAGGCACTTCGCACATTTTACCTCAGTCTGCATTATGCTAAACTAAACGTATCGCAGCTGTTTGGGCTTTATTTGTTATGCTAATATTTCAGTTCAGTGACCTCCGTATAGCTAACTTGATGATTATTAGCTGCAGAAAAAGCTGTCTGTAGTCTGCGTAAGGCGCAAACAAGCCATCCGAAGGCCACCACGGGTTTGAGATTTAGAGAAGGATTTAAAGGGGTTTGCGGGCGTGCGTGGGCTGCAGCTGTCCTGAAACAGGAGAAGTCCATGTTGAGACACTAGCGTCCATGTTTATGTTAGGACGGCTGCAGGTGGGCCACTCCAGTGGTCACGCATAACTTCACATCACATGGAGTTTCATTTAAACCTCTCTGGGTCAAGCAGTCAAGCAACAGCGCCTTCCCATAATCCATTGTGCTGATTCTATCATGCCATATGATATCGGTCACTTAAAGGGGAAATATTAGGCAAAATTCACTTTTACATGCTGTTTGAACATAAATGCGTGTTTGCACGACCACACAATAACGATAAATATCCACCAACTCCTCTTTTTTAATCCCCATAAATCATAAGCAGTGTCTCAGAACAAGCACTTTGGAGATTCGACCTTTTCTCGGATCACAAATGCGTCATTGTCCGACTCCGGTTCGAACTGAACACCGCTACTGACAGTTTCTGACATTTTCAGTGCGTGAGATTGTCCTGTTTTGTTCTTGTCAGTATGACAGAGCATGAGCTCCTTAAGCCCCGCCCTCTTCTGAGCAG
This sequence comes from Opsariichthys bidens, assembly GCA_037194245.1. Lineage (NCBI taxonomy): Eukaryota > Metazoa > Chordata > Actinopteri > Cypriniformes > Xenocyprididae > Opsariichthys > Opsariichthys bidens. The sequence goes on along the minus strand of CM074286.1, from coordinate 5,671,646 downwards.
CAGCTCATTTGCATTTAAAAGGAGACACAAAAAACGGTGCGCTTTAGCTCACCTACCGAAGGTGGCAATTTTAACATGCTTTAAAAATTTAAATGTGGTATTTTGAGCTAAACCTTCACATACATACTCTGGGGACATCAGAGACTTATTTTACATCTTGCAAAAAGGGGCATAATAGGTCTCCTTTAAGATGCAAAGATATAACAGAGGCAAAATCTTTTTTGGAGTGGCAAAGTGCCCAAATTTACCTGTCAAAAGGCTAGGTGCATAGAGCTCTGATTAAACCACAATGCTAATATGAATCAAGACTGCAGACCTTTGAATTGAGTGTGACGCATGCTATTCAGTCAGCACTCGGTGTGTGAGAGGACTATTAAATTAAAGCACAAACCATTAAGCTGCTATGTGTTTTAATAGGCATAGCAAAGAGGGTGAATTTATGAACACCAACCGCTACTATTGTATCTTAGATAGCTGTAAAAAAAAAAAAAAAAGAAAATGTTTTAAAAGGAGGCAAAATGCAAATAATATACAGCTAAAATGGCAACATTCTTTGAGGGAAAAAAAAAAATCCCATATTGGTTGATATTCATGACCATATTCCACATCCCTTAATCCTAAACTTACAAACTATTAATAAGCAGTAATTAAGTGTCATAAAAAAGTCATAGTTAATAGTTAGAATAGTGAGAATTGGGCCCTAAACTAAACTGTGACCGTTTTACAATGCAAATTGTGGCAAAGCAGCTTTACATTAATAATTGGCAAATCATTTTTGGCTGTTCCCAAAGAAAATGGTGTCATTGTCCATCTTATTCTATATATTATTGAGTCATTCCGTTGCAAAGATCAGTTGTTATTAGTCTAGTTAGTTTAGGTATATCAGCACTGGAGAAAACAGTGACGTAATCGTCCGGCTCAGCTCAGTTCGCACAACGACACCAATGCAGGCATATCAAAAACACTGCTGAATATCAAGCAAGTGTCCCCAACTTCAGCAAGCCAAAGGCAACAGCGGCGAGGAACCAAAACTCCAACAAATGGAGAAAAAAACCTTGGGAGAAACCAGGCGGCCAGTTCTCCTCTGGCCAACAGTGAACACTTGTCCAATACTCAGGCAGAGTTATAGGTCAAAAGTCCGATTGGAGTCGCAAATCGTCAAAATAGGTTTTTACAAAGGCTAAACTAGCAAGCTTATCAGCGAGAAGTTTATTAAGCTAGTTTGCGGAACAAATATACTAGCTTACAAAGGTTATATACTATAATGTAACAATTTATAATTTCTCTGAATTATTGGCTGCCAAGAGCATTAATATTTTTCTCCAGCGTGTGCTGATGTCCAATCTACAAACCCAGGAAGCAAAACAAAGTCACACTCTTTTTTCTCTAGGCTGACCGGCACAGAAACTTGGAATGCTAGATGTTTGCAACTGGGGGGAAAAAAAAAAAAAAAAAAGAAAAGAAAAAAAAGTCTTATAGAAAGTCAGATGCACAGCACGAAAGGAGTGTTGTGAACTTTGCTCTGCACTTCTCAAAATGAGCCGCGCTGAATTCTCCTGCGCCGGTCTGTCCAAAGGGAGGCACAGGGAGAAAACCCTATTAAATTTAGGGGCGCACACTTCTCAAACTGACAGCCCGTGCTGAGACAGCAGAGGGACAGAAAAAAGAAAAGAAAGAGAGAAAGCAGAAAACATCCCCCACTCTCAGACATGTCACCCATGTCAGGTCCATGTCAAGGTAGCCTGGGAGGGAAAAGAGGCGATGGCTTTTTCAGTAGAGCCAGGTCAACACAAAGAGCACCTAATGATGTGTCCAGATACAGGTTGGCAGGGATGGACAGACAGTGTGTCCTCCGTTGAGAATTAATTCAGAAAGCAGTCAAGAGGCTGGAGGGATGAATAACCCTCGTCGTCTTCCTTTTCAGCCTGAGTTTGGCTTTTTAGAAGCAATAAAAGTCAGTTCACGCCATTTCTGGACTGACAAGCTGCTATTAATGCATGAAGGTTAAAGTAGAACATTAATGTCATTATATGATAATGAATGGGGAATTATAAGCCCATGATTTGTCAGGTTGTGTTTGGAAATGGATGAATATTTCAGGTAGCGTGTGTAGTCGGATTCCCTCCAGGCATGGGTAATGGGCAGATGTGCTGGATATGATGTCAGCAGAGACTGCATTAGACTGTCGAGGAAGCCAGTGACTGACACGAGGAAGACGGTTTGAGGCACACACTTCACGGAAGCTGGCGAAAAAAACTAAAGTAGGAATCCCCACCCACTTCACCGACTGTTTTCTAGTTCCGTCAGTGACATTTGACCTTCCGCGCGCACACTGATACAAGCAGGTCCTCTCATGCGACACTGATTCTTCTCATGCATGCCAATAAAAAGCCAAGTGTACGTTAGATTTCAAAGAATTTCCCTCTCAGTCCTGTTTTAAGAAGTATCGACTTTTCCAGCAGTCGGTACCAGTCAAGTGAGTTTGTCATTGACTTCTTACGGAGAAAGCAACTGAATGCTCTGCTTTTTCTGACATGGCTGGACTGATTTTGACTGATCTTTTAATCTTAGCAACAGGGCTCAGTGAAAGAATTAATTGGACAGCAATGGAAGGATTGTGCATGCTAGGGGTAGCTTTATCCAGAGTAATGCTGGGAAATTGGAATGTGACTCATCTGTTTTAAATTGCTCACTGACTTCAAAGGTGCATCAGTACAGTCAAAGTTTGAAGGTAGGTAGAGAGAGAGTGGCATTATCATAGAGAAGGAAAGGATGGAGATTGAATACAGAAAGCCCTCTAAAACTATAAACTCTCAATAGATTTATTCTCGTTTCAAGTTTGATATCCTATTATATTTGGCTTGGTATGCATGGTATGTGTAGCTTTATCGATGTATAATCTCCAATGAGTGAGAACGGTCATTTGTAACGACGTAAAAGTCTTTACTGTCACTTTTGTTAATGCATCATCAAATTACTGAATAATGCGCAAATTATTGAACATTTGTGAGCTAGCAGACTAATGTAGCTAATTGTATGCTAAGCTTGCACTCTGAGCAATTATCTTGCAAAACCAATGCTAACGAAAAAATATGAACAAGCTATACAAAGTTCTGTCATGAAACTCTAGATGGCGCAGCTGAGGGGTCAATAACTCAATCTGCTTGTACAGCTGACTGGTTCCTGCTGCATCAGCAGCCAATGAGCTTGCTGCTCAACTTTCAAATACTTGGTCAGCGCCTACGTAGCAGTTTGCAGCGTGTTTTCAGAAACCCTCCACCTTCCCCAGCTCCACCTGTATAGATCTGCTATGGGGTAATTCATGTATGCTACACTGTACAGCAGCAGGATGGTCTTTCTTGCTCACAGCAGCGTGTCATGTACGTATTGGCAGAAGCATGTCCCGTACTTGCTCTGCGGCAGCAACAATAATCAAAAACAGCCGCAGCAGCAGCAATGTAGCATATCTATTTCGCCAAGACATTAACATTGTCATAATCATTACCATGCCAAATACTCTGAGATGTCAGAGTAATATTACTTTGGTTATATAGTACTGTTAATAGTATGTACCAATTTAAAAGACACTAGTTGTCACTGGAATAGTTCAGGAAACATATATTGTAATGCAATTTTTGTCGGATTTCTTTTTTTTTTTTTTTTTCCCACCCCGCTTTGGGGTCCTAGATAGACTTAATTCAACCGAAATTCTCACGACTGTATCCAACATCGCCTCCCTATCCCCTAAATTCATTATTCCCTACATTATTCCACTAATATAGTCCACTGAATGAGGGGAAGAAAACAAGTGAGCGAATTCGACCGAATGCTGCAGACGCCATCTTCTGGTCAGACGCGGGACACAGCACTAACAGTGAATGGATACTCAAGGCTAGTTGTTGGGCTTTTTATAAGACAGCATTTTCAACTAGAAACAGAAATTTTTTGCATGCGTTTTGGCCATTACTTCACATGACCACAGCATTTTGGGGGCCTGAAAATGCAATGTTTTGAAAATGGGTTTCAAAGTGCAAGTTTTTGAAAATAATACCATTGAGACTGATCTGTGAAAACGGTGACGGCATGCATAGGCGTATTACGTGCTTACTCTATAGACACAAGCGTTATAAAAGAATGCATATCTGCGCAGGTGTGTGGTCTTTCTTCACAAAGTGACATCGCCACCTACTGATCTGGCATGCACAATACAGCGTTTTTAGTTGTTTTCGCAGATCCGTGTGGACGGGGATCATTTTGTCTTCTATACAATGAAGAAACTTTTTTTTTTTTTTTTACATCGTTGTCATGTAAACACACACGTTGATAACCCGTGACACTGATCTCTACCTCGCCGACATTTTCATGGTGGGGCCAATGTAGGCACAGTATGGGCTTGAGGAATGGGTCCTACATGGGTTTTGTCCATGGGTTCCATGACACTCTATTTCTGAATAAGACCCAGTAAGGGCTAATTCAGATAAGATAGAGGAGGAACCCATGGAAAAATCCATTTGGGGTCCATTCTTGGACTTATTCTAACAGGGGCCGAAATGGAGCACATGGACAAACCTATGTAGGGCTTATACCTCAAGCCCATATCCTGCCTATATGGCTGAGATCCATCCTTCAGTGTAATTTTGTGGGATTTTTCATCATCCACCAGGTGAACTTTGAGAGTCTAAACACTTGTGACATATAAAATTGTACATTTCTGGGCTGTTCTCAGACACAGAGTATGCACTGAAACCAATTTGTGTTTGTGGATTTTAATAATTCAGTTTACAGAGCTAAGTGGCCAGGTCACCACACTACAAACTCATCTATTTTCTCTCTTTGACGCGAGCACGGCAACGCTAGATCTGGCTGTTAAACTTCACCTTGAAATACCCTTACACTGTGCGATCAGGATTATTTGGGGTTACCAAGAGTGTCATGTAGAAAATAGTGCACGTTCAAAACAAAGGCATGCTGGGTTTTGCTCTCAGACTGTGCAACAGCGTAGAGAATGCCTTTGGCACTCAGCAAATGTAGCAAGTGGCGCATCGTCGCATTCAGTTGCCATTTGGAATGTGTGATATGCACGCATGTCTTATGAGCAAGAATTCGTGAGAATAAATCAGCCACTAAAACAGGCGACAAACAAAAAAATATGTGGGAAAACAAGCAAGATATGAAATAATTCAACCAGCTACTGAATATCAAATGTTGAGAATGCTGGTGTCTAACTCAGAAGCTCAACACTGAGATGACATGTAAGGCAAGGGCCCGTTAACGTGGGGGCTGAAACCCAAACAAACAATCCCGACACATTTCCTGCTACAAGAGGGGGAAGGTAGCTGTTTGTGCAAAGTGCTTACAGAGGGATCTCGATGAAAAGGTTAACGCTAAATCCGCAGACAGGTTGGGAGAAGTTTCCCTGCTCTGGTTTTCCCTCTTTCTCTGGGTTAAGATGAAAGGAAACCGTTTCTAAATCAGTAAAGAAAAGGGCAAAGAGGAACTAGATGGGTTGAAGGTATACTTGCTTTTTTTGTGAAACAGAGGTATGTTGCTTCCTTGGGAACTTCCTGATGTAAAGAGAGGGGCCAGGGGCATTATTATTCCAGAACTCATCCTGCACCAGATGTCTTGCTTTTTTTAGGTCCTGGAGGAGTGTCGTCTGACCCATGCTAACCCCTGATCTAATGAAGGAATGACTTTGCTTGGAAATAGTTGAAAGTAAACCGCAGTGTGCGAAAACTGCGGCTCACATTTTAACATAATAAATTAATCTTTGGGATTATGTTTAGCTTCTCGACAGCATAAACACTGTGGCTGGAGACTCTTTATGCTGATGCGACACAATGAAGAAAAAGAATAAAGGTCATAAAAGTGGTTATATATATATATATATAAAAGACATTAATACCATTGAGACCCTCAAGACTGTAATAATTAGTTCACTTTAAAATGAAAATTACCCCAAGCTTTATTCTCACGCCCCCCACCCCAATCCTAGGTGCTTATGACGTTCTTCTTTACAATGGACACACCTGGAGTCATATTAATAATTATCCTGATGTGTCCAACGGTTATAATGGCAGTGAATGGGACCAACGAGTATGAAGCTGAAGAAAGTGCATCCATTCATTAGAAACGTACTCCACACGGCTCTGGGAGTTTTCTGAAGCGAAGCGATGTGCTTTCGTAAGAAAATTATCCATATTTATATTTATCCATAAAGTAAAATATCTAGCTTCCACCAGACCTCCTTCCATATTCATCTTTTTTCGTAAGTTGAATACAGATGGTGTGTTTTGATAAGTGTTTTGGTCTGTGAGATGGGTTACACTTTCTTCCTAAGTTGAATATGTAAGGCGGTTTGGCGGACGCTAGATATTTACTTTTCTTTTCTTACACAAAAGCATCGTTTCAGAAACATATTTATTAATATAACTCCAATTGTGTTCATTAGAAAGAAGAAAGTCATATCTGAGCAGGGCTGGGTAGGTTACTTTTAAAATGTATTTCACTTCAGATTACAAAGTACATGCTTTAAAAAGTTATTTGTAACGTAGTTCGTTACATTACTCAAGTTTAGTAACTTAATTTAAATACTTTAGAATACTTTGGAGTACTAGTGTGAAATATATAAGTGTATAAGTGTGAAACAAACACAAAAAAGGCAATTGCAAGTTTTTATCTCACAATTCTGAATTGAATTGTGATATAAAGTTGCAATTGCGAGTTATAAAGTCAGAATTATGAGATATGAACTCGCAATATTGAGAAAAGTAAAAATTATGATAAACTCACAATATTGAGGAAAGTCAGAATTATGACATTTAGCTCACATACTAAATTCACAACTGCAAGAAAAAAAGTTAGTATTGCAAGTTCATATGTCCCAATTCTGACTTTATAACTTGCAATTGTGAGTTTAAACCTCGCAATTCTGAGAAAAAGAAGTCAGAATTGTGAAATGCAAACTCACAATTGTGAGGGGCAAAAACTAATTGTGAGAAAAAGATGCAGTGACCTTTTTTACAATTATAAAATGACTCACAAACAACTATCACAAAACATGAAAACAGTCGAAAACATGAAACTTAACTCCGCTTTTTCAGACTGTCAGAGTCACCAATTGCTTTTTAAATGACATTAAAATTCAAAGTAATCACTTTGGTAATCTAAAATACTTTTGAGATGTAACTGTAATCTGATTACCACCTATTTAAAATGTAACTGTAATGAAATACACTTACTCAAATTTTGTATTTTAAATACGTAACTAAGTTACTTGTGTTTCGTTACTCCCCAACCCTGTATATGAGTAAAGCTTGAGGTAATTTTCATTTGAAAGTGAACTAATCCTTTAAAGTGTCTTAAAATGTCATAAAGGACATGTATAATAATTCTCAATATTTACAAAAACATACACTGAAAATTATTTATTTTTTTAATAATGATTAATATGTGATGCAAATTTTTAGATGACTTTCACAAGATGACATTTTCATTACTAAATTAAAACTTTTCTTGAAAATGTTTTTTTTTCAAAACCACAAGAAACCAACATGAATACAAAAAGCTGAAAAGAAAAAAAAAAAAAAAAAAAAAGCTGGCTCATGTAAATAGATTTTTAAAAGATCTAAAAAGATTTTCCTTTTCTTTTCCATGGACACTCTTAATCCCGCTGAAACAGAAGCATCTTTGGATCCCCGAACGCATAAAATGCACCGCACATCTCTGAAGATGAATTGGCCTTCATCTCAGAACAAACAATCCCTTCAATTTGCATTCTACTGAGCCGTGTCCGTTCTGAATAAACTGCTGCACATTTATGGATGTTACACCGAAATTCGAAGCTTGTTTGCTGTTCTTAATATGATTTTGGATAAACATTATATGAACATCAAGACAAATTAAATCATGAATATTTACTTTTGCTAATGTTTTTTTCTCCATCAACGCTGTTAATGGATGTACAAACATCTGCAGAAATGAGAAAACTCTGCATTAGTCAGTGCGTTGCATTGCTTTGAAATACACTACATGAAAATCTACGACCAGATGGTAGTTAGCAGCTAATGCGCCCAGTAATCAAATAAAAGAATCCAATACTCATTTTCCACTTTATGAAGACTTAAAAACAAATAGAGTTATTTCAATTGTTTTTCAAACTGCAATTTGCTAGATCGAAATGAAACAGTTAGTCTGGCTGAAGATTAGATCCATTTTCCATGTGAGGGTGCGTATCCTCAACATTTAACGGCAAATGAAAGCATTACATATGCATTTGCTTGAAAAATGATGACATTAATGGCCATCTGGCTCTGTATGTATCAATCTCAAACTTGGCTTTGAAACTCACCTTAATTGCTAAATATGTGCTACCAAATGGCTGCGAGTTATATTGATATGTGGCGCGGATACGAGCACAGAAAAGCTGGGGAGTGATGGGAACGTGCCAGTTTACAAATGCAGCAATACCTGATGAATACATACATCAAAGTATAAAGATTGGGAGCGCAAAAATGAATCATCTCACGTCGGCCTCCAAAATATTCATCTGGATATTATGAGAACGTATGGCGTCTTTACTCAAATGTCAAACGCAGGCAGGTGCGTTGTACGTCAAGCATATACGCAGTGTGTCTTAATATCTAACCGTCTTTGCATGTGACACCCCGACATAAAATAGTAACGAGAGCCATTTGATTCATCATGTTCTCCTACCTGGACGGACGGACGGCAGATATAAACCACCTTGTAGCCATAAAATACCCCACTAAATGGTTTTACACCATGGTCTCTACTTGCTTCTGTCTCTATATCACCTACGATCATTTAATCTGCGCTTGATTTTACGACCCATATGCAGAGGATAGCGGGAAGGCCGCAACAACATCTCTCCACTCTTTTTCTCCACCCAACCTTTCCCTCTCAAGATCTGCCTTTGGCACTTTACCAGATTACCTCTGACAGGCTGACGGACTCGAGGTGAACCTCGGTGATGACAGACAATAGCCTTTATCAGCGACTTGCACACCGCAAGGCTGCTGTTCTGAAGATTAGGTACTGTGATCATGATTTCCCCCGCAAACCACGAATGGAGCTTTTGAATATTTCTTTTTTTATATTCAAGGGGTCATGGATTGACTGGTTAGCATGGTTAGCCTTCAGTCTCTGCAGGTATAACGTGCATCCTGCCTAAATAATTTGCTTTTGCTGGGAGCATATCGATCCAGACTCTTTGGAGAAACGTGAATGTGTCTGCAAAATGATATTACATTGCTTCTTGCATATTTCGGAACAGTTTCAAAGTGAAATGTCCAGTGATTGGTGCTAAAACCACGTTCGGTTTTATCCAAAACAGATGAACGTGAATCTGGCAACATTTTTTTTTGTAGGTTGTTGTACGTTGTCTGAGTGGCGGTAAAAGGTTAATGCTCTGATTAAAAATAACATACCACCTACTAGTTTTGACAAAATACCAACTTTGGGATCAAGTCAGTACTGAAATTTCAAAATTTGTGATTCTTAAACACCTCTGATTGGGCATTGTGGGTAGTCGTGGCCTAGCGGTGAGGGAGTCGGGCTTGTAATCTGAAGGTTGCTGGTTCGATTCCCACGCTGGCAGGAATTGAAAGTGGGGATTGTGAATCAACAGCACTCTCTCCAAGTGCCCTTGTGCAAGACATCTAACCCCTAATTGCTCCCCTTGTAAGTTGCTTTGGATAAAAGCATCTGCTAAATGATGAATGATGAAAAATGTGTATCTGTGTAAGCTCTTGGTGAAGAGCATTAAATACATCTATGCCAATCACAGGCATGAACATGTGAAGACTATGGCCAGTCAGGGGTTGCCATCTGGTCGACGCTAGAGAACCCTGAGCACCAGAACGACCTGACACAAGAACAGTTTCTTCCCTAAAGTAATTTACACAATGAACAATTGATAAACACGGGACACACAAAATTATTACACACCATTTACATTTCAAATTTGCACTCATCACAACTGTACATAAAATTCTCTATATTGTATAGTTGTATTTTTATTCTTTTATTCTTGTTATTATCTGTGTCTTGTCTTGTCGCTGTCACTTTGTTGCACTGTGGAGCTTCTGTCACTAAAAAAAAATTCCTAGTATGTGTAAACATACCTGGCAATAAAGCTCTTTCTGATTCTGATTCTGATGCTTCTGCTCAAAATGATAGGGGGAAATGATGGGATTGGTATATTTTTAAAATTTCAGTACCGCCTTGGTACCAAAGTTGGTACTTTTGACAACACTACCACCTACACTACACCTAACAGATGTTACACCTAACAAGAAAATGTGAAATAAAAACTCATTAGCTGAAACCATCGCATTTTAGCTTGTTACAAGTCCATACGAGTCTGTATCACAAGTGCAATGCTGTCCCAGGTGAGGTACAGAGCAAGTTTACTATGTCAGAAAAGTCATATGATATTTTAGTTATATATACTATATGTTGTATATATATATATATATATACAAGAAGATATTTTAGTTTTTATATTTTACAAAACATTCTGAAAAATATGTGTTGGCTCTATAAAACAAAATCACAGCAGTTTGCTTTTTTTTTTTTTTTGAGTTATGACAACTTTGATATGTTCAACCAACAAGCTACATTGAGTTAGAGGAACTTAATTTGTAGCATAAACACATTTTTTTTTAATTACTCAAGAAAATTAAGTCTCTCCAACAACCAGCCCTGGAACCAATTAATCTTATCTATTTCAGTTCAAATCCACAGCTATCACAGCACATGTTAAATGAAGCTTAATTACATTTAAAATATAAAGATATTACTAGCTGAATCTAAGATAATACTTGTCAATATTAGAGTCAATTTATCTACTCTTTAACACAATGGTAACCACAAAAAATAACAGAAACTATTTTAAATGTCAAACACAACAGCACTGAACACTAACAGATCATCACTAAAAACAAAAATGAACATTTTAATTCAACATTTATTCTCCATATCCAGTCCTATGTAAAGCATGCTGGGAACTAGAAATCCAATGCCTAATTTCTGAAGGTATCAAGGCAATTTCATTAAGTTACTACAACCTAATTAAAAAAAAAAAAGCCAATTAATGCAGAAATTTGAATATAAATTACAGACGATATAAGTCGATCTAATGATCAACATTATAATGTCAACAGAACTCAACAAATGAATGTTTGTAACAATAAACAGCAACCATGCATTTATTTAAGTTGCGGTAACAGGTCCCCTGAAGTGCATAACATAGTATTGGGCAAGGAACCATGCGTGAAATTGACTTTTTCTCAGTTTGCTGCCTTTGATGTCACATCACAGGATAGTTGCTTGTCAAGTATGCTAGCATCAGCTAGCATTGTCAGGATTCTACTCTCCTGACGCTCTGGAGTGATTAGTTACACGGCATATATGGCTCATTTGATTGGCTCAAAGCAATCCAAAAGAGAGTTTCTATAAGCAAAAATGAAGGGAAAAAAAACACTGCTATTGAGATAAATGGGAACCCTTACAAAAAAGAACTGCAGTATATTGAAGTAGAACTGCAGTAAAACTGCAGTACCAAGTAGTTTAACTGCAGTTTAATTAAGCACAACCATAGATTTGCAGTATAATGAAGTACAACTGAAAGTTGCATGAAGTATAAAAACAGTAGAACTGCAGTTGTATTGCAGTTTTATTTGACTAGTACTTTAGATGTATTGCAGTATAGTTGTACTCCAGTAAAACTACAGACATTTTAGGTTATACTGCAATACTGCAGTTTTTTTGTGTCCAAAAAACTGCATTTTTCTATATGTAACAAAAACTGTAGTATTACTTCTAAAAAACTGCAGTAATCTTTTGTAAGGGAATGCTAATGGATAGCTTACTCCAGGTGTCAGAGTCCTCATAAAAACCCACAATTTTCTTCAGGGCTGTTTTTAATTGGCTCATTTCCTCACTATTAAGTAGTACTTTTAATTGACTAGGATCTTTATTGGCTAAGAGACAGCAAATGGACAGAGGGGGAAAGAAACTCGAGGGAAGGGAGGAGCAGAGAGTCTGATTCACTCTGACATCAGTGGGACACGCGCCGCATGGTTTTCCTGTCTAATATTGCCAGGTTTGAAACACAACCTTGGATTGATGATATTAATGCCCTCTCTTCTGAAAACAAATTTACATTTCAAAAATCTGATGACCTTTGACATATGTATGCTCGCTTTTTTAAAAGCATCAGCATATTTTGAAAAGTAATATTATTTTGAAGTTACGTTCTGTCAACAACGTTTTCACTACGACAGGTCAAACGGTAATAAGATCTCATGGAAATGCTCGGCAGACAACCTGTCAATGCAAACACAAATGAATACACGAAGCAATGCTTACTGCTAAGTAAGAAACACTTGGCTATACAGTAGGAGGTCAACAAAGAAAGTCCAAAATCTGACAATAATGTCAGGTTCAATAAGTAGACTCAGCATAAACCAATAAAAACCCTCAGGGGTGGTTAAATGATGAAATATGCCCAACATAATTTTTTAACCCACCTGTACCACAGATGCGAGCCGACAGCTTTACAGACATATCCACAATGCCATCCCATGTCCTGGGGTTTCATTGGGAATTCATTTCTAGGAATACCATCAGGCAAGTTTCTGTAGCGCACAGGTACGAGTCCCATAAAACACGAGTAGTATTTTATGTGAGTGTGGTGTCAGATCTGTTTATAAAGAGGAGATGAAGTAAGTAGTATTTGATTGATTGTCCCACTTTATATTGGGTGCCCTTAACAACTATGTACTTACAGTAATAAACATGTACAATGTACTTATTGTGTTTATATTGTATGGCAAAACACTTGCTGCTATTGAGATGAGATACTGGTAAAGTTAGGGACAGTTTTGGTGGAGTGGTTTGGTTTACGGGTGGGTTAAGGTGCAAGGGAAGGGTCAGTTAATTATAGAAATTAATAACAGATGTAATTATATTTTTAAAAACATGTATGTACACAATGTATCAAATGATCAATTTAAATGCCATCTAATATAAAGTGGAACCTGTTTTTACTGGGTTACAGTGATGCTGTCTTCACATGTCAGAATTATCATAAATGCAGGTTTCCTAGTCAGAAATTGGATGAACGGCTTCTAGTCATAATTATGATTGGAAAACCATAAAAAGTCTTGAAATACCCAAGATTATTCTGAGTGGAGGAGAGAACCATTGCTGTAGTGACAGTTACAGTCATGTTAATACATTTGATGTATATAGTACGTTTTTTTTACAAAGCAAAAATAGCATTTATTATCATAAATTCCAGAATCATAAGCAAGCTGACCATCTAGATAGAGTAGTGAATGTATAGCAGAATGTTCGTCAACGAATGGAACATGGCATTTTATCAAAAATCAACTGGATATTGACTAAAAATCTAGAGTTTTTGGCTTTAATAAAATTTCCACAAAAATCTACCCGTCGTCCTCCATGATTCCTAGTATTTTCCGACAACTTAAGCATAAACTTGTAATAACAGCATCAGTAGATGATTTTGAATATATACTTAAATGTAACAGTTTACTTTCATAAATTACAGTGCATGTAAAAAACATAAAGGATGCAAATTTAAATGGTAAAAATAAATCTAAAAACATTTTAGTTTCATATCTATGGAAGGTTGTTTCCGCCACAGAATAAAAATTTTTAAAAAAAGGTACTTGCGACCTTTTATCCTGCAATTCTGACCATTTCTCGCAATTGCGAGTTTATATGCTTAGACGCGTTTTGGTCGATCGGATCATGAGTAGATGAGGGAAACGTTCCAGTTTACACCTGGTGTTTTAATCCGTCTCTTTTGTCCACTTTAAACCACTTCTGTCCTGATTTCTTCGAGGAAATGGTCTATGGGTAGGTAAATGAATGGACTTTTTCAGATCTTTCGATATAATGGACAAAATAAGCTCGTACAATTTACATATGGATGCGACCAGAGATGACGTAACAACAGACGTTCACACCTGAATTGAACGCCGTCCACTTGTGATCCGATCGACCGAATCGCATCTTCACACCAGGAGGAAACAGGGTCAAAGTAAACTATCCGAAACTCCATGTTTGTTATTGAGCTACTTAAAAGGTCTGGTGCAGATTACAAAATTATAATATTATTGGAGATATTTGTACACTTAAAAGGTAAATGAGCAGCTCCATTTACACCAGCAAGGCCCTTTTTTCTCTCTAAGAGCCAATTTATTCAGATGCTCTGGCTTTAGTTGCCCATTAGCTTTCAAATGAAGATACTAGTCATTTAAACACTGCTCTTAACTTGACAGCTCAGAGCACCGTTCACATCACAACAAAGCCAAATGGAAGTTCCCAGACAGTTATGAATATTTCAATCAGCATAAGGCTTTAATAATATCATACCCAAAATCATCAGAGAAGATCTGTGGGCCACAGGGGCTGTCATTCAAGGAAAAAGTGAGGATGTTAGGTCTTCTGTTTGGGGAAAGCACCTGTCAATCACGGCTGAAGCAGCAGGAAAGCATCTGGCCTACCCAATCAGGAGAGGTCCCAGCACAGCAGGTCCGGGACCAGGAAGAGGAAAGCCATCTGGAGAGAGGCTGGACTCTGAAAGGGCCACACGTCCTACGGTTGACTCACGACAGATATACTAAGACTTGACGCGATTTAATAAAATGTGTCTAGGCGAAACCTGTCACTCTGACAAAGAGTCACACAACTCTCTAATGAGTGTAAATCCCAGCGCTCTAATACACATGTACCATATTTTTGGCATTAACATCAGGACAGATTGGGTAACAGCACATTATTAACTAGTTGCAGTCATCCTTCAACAGAATGAGCATTTTATCACTGCCTCAACATGTAGCTAAACTGAAACTACGCCATAATCAACCCGAGGAAATCGAACATGAAATATGTATATGTTTTTTAATCACACATATATCACTGTTAAAAAAAAATCCTGTTAAATTTATGGTAAAAAAAAAAAGTGCATGCCCGAAAATTCACTATAAAAATGTTTCAGGTATTAACGGAATGGCATACTGATGGTATATTGTGTTAATATGCCAATCTATTTTATACCAATATATGCTTTTCACCTTAAAATGTACTGATAACCACCACTACAATAAAATTCAGGTAGTAAAATAGAAAGCCACATGGTGGAATCATCATAAGTGGCCTGTCAATAAAACACAGCCAATATCTGTAAGATACAAAACACCAAGGGTAACACACAACACAAAAATAATGCAATAAAAATGGACTAAATAACATACAAATGTAACACAAAACAGTGTAGTGTACATTACTGATGACACAAAATTGAAAGAAATTGATATTAAATGTACTCATACAGTATTTGCAACACAGGGATTCTAAATGATACAATAATCTATAGTTGTAAGAATAAATAAATGATAATAATAATACTAATTTAACAGCAAAATGACATATAATGCAATTTTAAACTATTTTGAGTGTTTTACCGTATATGGTAAGATATGGAAACTTGATTCCGGCAATTCTGACTTTTTCCTCACAATCGCGTAATATAATGTCAGAATCGCGTGATATAAAGTCACAATTGCGAGATGCAAGTTCGGAATTGCACGTTTTTATCTCACAATTCTAAGAAAATAAGTCAGAACTGCGAGTTATAAAGATATAAACAATTGCGAGAAAAGAGTCAGAATTCTGACTTTATATCTCGCAATTCTGACTTTTTTCCTCACAATTTCGACTTTTTTTCTTGAGCTTAAATTTCGGATTTCTGAGAAAAAAAGATCAGAATTGGAAGATGCAAACTCGCAATTGCGAGAAAAATGTAAAAATTCGCAATTACCGTTTTATCTTTTTATTTAGTGGCAGAAACGAGCTTCCATATAAAGAAAAATTACATTTAACCAACAGGTTTGCACTGAAGCATTTTCACTGATTTTCTTCTATAATGTAACGTAATATACTATAAAACATCTACAAAGATGTTTGAACTGAGGACCATATATCTATTTTTAAGGATTGGATCAACACAGTAAGACCAGAAAAGTGCCTTAAGAAAGTAAACGGGTGGATTGATTTCACGCCGACATCACGGGATACCTCTGACGACGACCACAAAGTCATTAGTGAGCAAAATTTCTGTCGAAATATGGTCATCAGTGCAAATCTTTGTAAATTAGTGACAAAACTGTTAACTGGTGTGGAAAACAATGAACAAAACGATCAGAGATGTGTTCTAGGAAATCAGAGAGAACGGGAATTTGTGCGCTACATTTACCAAATCATCAACGTGATTAATAGTGGATTACACATCATAAAAATAGAGACCCAATTACTGGCGTAAATTAGAACCCAGCATTACCACCATGCTAATAAGCACTGAACATAATTGCATTTACTGCGGTATAGCCAGGCGAGATAGATAAAGTCCCCCTCTATCTCATTAATCTCTCAATAACGTCCACTGCGTATTTTTGCCATTATCACTATGATTATATATAGTGGCTGCACTGAAAAGAAAGAACCGAGTGCTCTCGCTGCAGTATCTCTGAGCTCGAGGAAGGGTTTTCTCTGGCCCTTGTAGAGAGCATAAAACAGATAATTACCAACTCTAAAAAAATGTCTCTTTTGTGCAGCGAGCTGAAAGGAGAAACTCTCCAA
Organism: Opsariichthys bidens; assembly: GCA_037194245.1. Taxonomy (NCBI): domain Eukaryota; kingdom Metazoa; phylum Chordata; class Actinopteri; order Cypriniformes; family Xenocyprididae; genus Opsariichthys; species Opsariichthys bidens. The sequence continues at coordinate 5,654,951 of CM074286.1, read as the reverse complement.
GCTTTGAGAAGATAAAGCCCAAAACAAAAGCAGGCCTGAATGGTCGCAGGATTAGCTTTAATAGCAGTAATTACCAGTAGGGAAAGCAGTCAGGCTCTCTGGCCATCGCACAAGGCTGGAGGTGAGTGATGTCTAGGGGGTTGGAAGCGTGAGTCGAGGCCTCTCCTGGCTGTCCGACCAGCTGCCTGACTGTCTGCCTCCCTCCCTCCAACACTCATTTGTAAAACACTTGGGCGAACCATCCGCCAAGGCCCTATTTGCCACTAAAAGCTGCTATCTCCTCTCAGCCCCAATAATGGGTCATGCATAGAAAAGGAGGGTCCTCCATCCCAGTTGCTTCTTGAATTACAATCTAGGGTTGATGGTGATGATGAGAGAGGCCTTTAAAATTACAGCAACACGGGCTGCTCGCCTCCGCCACTATAGGACACTCAAGCCACACGGGGTGTCCAAATGAAGTACAATTACCGCTATTGGCATGATAAAAAGAGCTAGCGGGGGTGTTGCTGTTTAGAGAGAAGAGAGACCGTGCGCAGCTTCAGCCTACAGAGTGTTTGGAAAGAAACTTAAATGGTGGATTAATAAGAGCCCACCACCCTTGAATGAGAGCGTTAATGTCAGCCCGAAGCTGCACGGGATGTCTCTCGTTGGGCAGCTGCACCTTCACGAATTGGAACTGGAAGAGCCGTGATTGGTTGCTTACACTGAAAGGAATTAGTGGCCACAATCACTCTGAGGGACGGGACAATGCAACACGACTGCATACAACCAGCAAACAGTGTGTTGTTTTTCATTTGGATATCAGATTCTATGAAAATATGTGCGTTTAACAAATTAAAGTCCCCGGGTCTGCAGAAAACGCTTGCTTCTTGTCCTGATTATTGCAACAGGCTCCAGGAACAAGGTAGAAACTAAAGCCGGAAATGATCTTCATAAAAGGCACAATTCAACTGTTCAGCAAAAAAGAAAATCTATTTGTCCACATATTTTCAATTTGTTTCATTTGAGGTCGGAATTTTTGCAACCCTTTCACCATTATTTTTGTTTGTTTGTTTGTTTGTTTTTTGAGGGGGTGGGGCATATCTAAATTTTATTATATTGTTACTTCTATAAATAAATAAATATATATATATACATATATATATATATATATATACATATATATATATATATACACAATATACACACACACACACACACATATATATATATATATATATATATATATATATAAAAAAATGCAACATTTGCTGTGATGATGGTAGTGGGCGGAGCTATTTTGAGCTATATTAAGAGCTATTTTGCACATTGCTTTTTCGACTCTGATTGGTGGGATTTTCTGCACAGCATCATGGGTAATGTAGTTTTTCACCACGGTGAAAATGAATCATTTAAATGAATATTTTTAAAAAATGAATTTTTTTTATATTTAAATGAATATTTAAAAAAAAAACTGAAATAATGTGGGTTGAGGGCTTCAGAAGAAGCAAATACAACCTCACAGGAGGTCTGTCTTTAAGTTATTGTTCGAAAACAATTTCCCTATGGAGAAAATAAATTTTTAGTTATGGAACTGTTGCACTCTATACATTAAAAAAAAATCTTTTTATTATTTAAAACCAAAATGTATATAACATTTTACATTTTGCATGATCAAATAAATAAACTCATTTCACATAAATTAAATCAATCAATTTTTAAAAATGATGATGACAGTGGTTATTATTATTATTATTATTATTATTTACATTTCTTCTTACAGTATTTTGGGAAACAATATTGAATTCTTGAGTCTACATGACAATGTGCCTAAAAAAGAGAAAAGAATGATCTACTTGTCTTCTTGGATAAGGAACAGATACTTATTATACTTGTTTAAAACTCACAATGTTTCATGTGAGGTTAATATTATGTTGGATAACAGTTTTCAAGTATATGTATACAACAAAAATGATCAAATTTGTGCCTTAAAATGCTTTAAAAACCTAATGGGATAGTAAAAGATTTCACTTGTTTCTGTCTTGCAGCTGCTGGCGACACCAGGAAAACAAACACTGTTTCTCTCTACTGGCCACTGGCTACACATCCCATATAAAATCAAGTTTAGGTTTTTATTATTTGTCTTCAAAGCTTTACACAAACTGTCACCACACTGCATTTATGACCTCCATGAAGCCTCCATATATAGCCTTCACTTTACCAGCCCTCATAGATCCTGAAACCAACTTCTCCTGTCCAACCCATGGTCTGCTTCTGGCTAAAGCGTCTGCTTGCATCCTCACAGCTTACAGCAACTTCACAGCCAGCAAATGTGTTTGTGCGAGTCAAATCAAGTGTCTGACACATGTTTGAGCTGTGATGTCATAATGCATTTACCCCCTCTTTTCCTCTTTCCTTAAAGACACTTGTGGTTATGATCTAGTATTCACTTCAAGCGTTCTTCAGCAGATGAAAGCTGAACTCTGTCAGCTTGTTTGCATAAGCTGCACAAGAGTCACAACAATAAATATGAGACCAAAGCAAAGGAACATTTCTGGCTCTCAGTGACACACATACGCTCTGGTATCCATCTGTAAAAACCACTGTACACTGTGCTGGAGTGTGAGGTCACAGGGTTCAATGAATTAATATATACACTGAGTGAGTGAGTGAGTGAGTGAGTGAGTGAGTGAGTGAGAGTGTGTGAGTGTGTGAGTGAGTGAGTGAGTGAGTGAGAGTGAGTGAGTGAGTCTGTGAGTGAGTGAGAGTGAGTGTGTGTGAGTGAGAGAGTGTGAGTGAGTGAGGTGTGAGTGAGTGAGTGAGAGAGTGAGTATGAGAGTGTGTGTGAGTGAGAGAGTGTGTGAGTGAGAGTGAGTGAGTGAGTGAGAGAGTGAGTGTGAGTGAGTGAGTGTGTGAGTGAGAGTGAGAGAGTGTGTGTGAGTGAATGAGTGTGTGAGTGAGAGTGAGTGAGTGAGTGTGTGAGTGAGAGAGTGTGAGAGTGTGAGTGAGTGAGTGAGTGTGTGAGTGAGAGAGTGAGTATAAGAGTGTGTGTGAGTGAGTTAGTGTGTGAGTGAGGGAGAGTGAGAGAGTGAGTGTGAGAGTGTGTGTGAGTGAGTGAGTGAGTGAGTGAGAGAGTGAGTGTGAGAGTGAGTGAATGTGTGAGTGAGAGAGTGTGAGAGTGTGAGTGAGTGAGAGTGAGAGAGTGAGTGTGAGAGTGTGTGTGAGTGAGTGAGAGTGAATGAGTGAGTGAGTGAGTGAGTGTGAGAGTGTGAGTGAGTGAGAGTGAGTAAGTGAGTGAGTGTGTGAGTGAGTGAGTGAGAGTGTGTGAGTGAGTGAGTGAGTGAGTGAGTGAGTGAGTGAGTGTGAGAGTGAGTGTGTGGGTGTGAGTGTGTGAGTGAATGTGTGAGTGAGTGTGAGTGAGTGTGAGAGTGTGAGTGAGTGAGAGTGAGTGATTGTGTGAGAGTGAGTAAGTGAGTGTGTGAGTGAATGAGTGAGTGAGTGTGTGAGTGTGTGTGAGTGAGTGAGTGAGTGAGTGAGTGAGTGAGTGAATTTGTGAGTGAGTGTGAGTGAGTGAGTGAGTGAGTGAGTGAGTGTGAGAGTGAGTGTGTGGGTGTGAGTGTGTGAGTGAGTGAGAGTGAGTGATTGTGTGAGAGTGAGTAAGTGAGTGAGTGTGTGAGTGAATGAGTGAGTGAGTGTGTGAGTGTGAGTGAGTGTGTGGGTGTGAGTGAGTGAGTGAGTGTATGTGTGAGAGTGAGTGAGTGAATGAAAGGTCCGATTAATGCTCCATTAATGTACATGTTAATGTTAAATGTTATATAACACACACACACACACATATATATATATATTAAATGTATTTAAATACAATGCATTAAAATAAATGAAGGTGGAGAACATACACAACACCACACCTTTCCATTTCTTTCTTATTCTTTTTTTATTACTTTAATTATTGTTTACTCAAATCAAGCATTCAAATCATAAAAGTTCTGCAGTCCTGCATGTCCAGTCACTTGGCAAACTCATTTTACTCATCATAAATTACCTTCTCTACACATCGTGTCCATTCTAGTGAGCTCAGTGGGGACTCCTAGACTCTCATAGACTCTCAACCAGCAATTAAGTCTTGAATAGGAGTTATCGTGTGCCGTGACCTCCCATGACCCACTCATTGAAAAACCACTGCATTCTCTCTCCATTGAGCCTGTCTTTAGTATTCAAGGCACTGGCCCCTGATTTGAACAGTACTATCCTTAGCAGAAAATAAGGTCAGAGGGTCAATTTAGAGAAATGCAGGCTTTGTCATAAATCAGTCTCATCGAAAAATGCAGAGTTTCAGCAATTAAACCTATGTCTGAAGGAAGAAATAATTTGAACACAACATACACATATCTTTTTAGTCAAAATAATCAAATTTTCTAAATTGGAACATTTATTAAACTTAAAATCTTTAAAAAGTGTTCATGAACATGCTCTATGTTTTGTATCATATTAGATATATTATCTTATATTATTAGCTTATAGTATTTGGCAAATATATATATATATGAATTAAATTATATTATATTATATTATATTATACTGTTATAAAGATGATATATATATATATATATATATATATATATATATATATATATATATATATATATATAGTATAAATCATATTAAATTGAAATTAAAATAAAGTAATAAAATATAAAAATAAATTTAAAAAAATGATAAAGAAATGAAATGGAAAAACAAATTAAAATAATAAATAAAAAAAATAAAAAAATAAATTAAAATGGATTGATTATTTATTTAGTTAGTTAGTTAGTTAGTTAGTTTAGCTCTAGCTTGCAAGATTACCTGATTTCATTCACCCTCTTTTCCACATCTTTTCCTCTCTTGCAACGTTTTCAACTGGTTAAAGTGTTCAGTAAGTAAGTAAATAATAACAATAAATACATATAAATATCAGTTGCTTATGTTTACTTTATACAAAATTATTAAAGATCTCAGGGCAAAAAGTGACATGAACCATGACATAAAGGGAAACGTTTTAGCATTGGACTGAAAGGCCTGTCAATCATGGGGCAGAAGGCACGTAGAGGATTGTCTACAACGGGGTTTTCAGCAAACTTTTGATCATGTATGCAGTTTTAAATCCACCAGCTAATATAAACAGCAAAAGAGCCACGACAGATACTAATCGAACCGGCTTTGATCGCGTCCCTCACAATATCCACTGTACACCGCTAATGATTTTTACAGTAGCTTTATCTGCTCCCAAGCTCATTAGAGGTAAATACGTTTAATCACTGTTTACAGAGTCAATAGCTAATATACTAATCGCTGTGGCACATGGCGGCCTTTCATTTTCACGGAGAGCATCTTGAACGACAACAAGCAGGGCGCGTTTTAGCCAGCTGCTGTTGAAATGGTGGAGTTCATTCGTGTTAAATGCGCCTCCTCACCTTCAAGAACCTTCATTAAATGCAGTTGTCTAAATGGGAGCCCATCACAAACAGCTGCCAGCATGGAGAAACGCGTGTAAACAGCGGCGCTTCGCTGGTAATTGGTGTGGAGCCTTTCGTGAAGATAAGACCAAATACATCCATCACACAGCAAAACCTTTTTTATTTTAGATCATTTTCAATGACACGCTCTTTTCTAGCCCCCAAACATCCATCTACTCTTTCCCCCCCAACACAAATATGACCTTTCATGTGTGTTTTTGTTTGTTTTTTTTGAGATGTTATTACCAAAACACTAATTTTACACCTCAGCTATTATCCTGAGTGGCCGTGGACTCATGTTACAGGGGCGTTTTATGATGTCATATTTCTGTTTGCAAGCGTGTGATAACAGAAGGACTGACAGGGCCAGTAATGGGTGCCCAGTGAAATGTCATGCTCTATCAGCGGCCCAGAGCAGCACAGGAGGGCCGTTGTGAGACAGGGGCCAGACGCAGGGCCTCCGCCGCAGCCGCTGCTCTGTCTGTGCAGAGAGAGAGAGAGATTGAGGGAGCACAGCAGATGTGACCTCCTCACACACACAGAGCTCCTTTTGTGTCCCAGTTATTCAGTGTTCCTCTGGGTCTGCCCCTGCCCTCAACCATTAACAGCAACTGGCCGTAACTGCGCGAAAGAAGAGAGAACGGGCAGCGGACACGCATGGAGCAGCAACAAGGCTCAATGTGTTTAGAGGAAATTTACTGAAAAGCATCAGGTTTTCTTTTTTTTATGGCTGCTTTCAAATTGGACACCTCTCAGGCAGGATGTGTTCTGATTGGACTGCTGAAATCTTAAAAGTGTATCTTTAGGACGGCCGTGGCTATTGGCACAAGCTCTGACGCATTCAACAGAGGTGCTCCTGTGAGCAAAGCAAATTCAAGTCCAGCACGCAACATTTATTTCATCTCTGATTCACTTTCATTCCTCTTGTAACGGTACTAGTTGTTAAAATAAACTAACGTGTAAAAAAAAGTGCACAATACAATGCATGCCTTTAGTCTTTTTAATAACTTAAAAAATAGAAAAAGCTTCAATATTATTTTAATGACAAGATTATTACCAAATGTCCATTCAATACAAAATTACTTATTTAACAACATTAATATTTAAAATAAAAAAGCATAAAAAAATTCAATAAATTATGTTGTTAATGTTATTAAATGTTTTTTTTTATTATTTATGCTTATTTTTATTTAATTTATATTTTAAAAACACACACACACACACATATATATATATATATATATATATATATATATATATATATATATATATATATATATATATATATATATATACACACACACACACATAAACATAAACACACACACATAAAGTTTGTTTATTATATATATATATATAAAATAATTAATTAAATAAAAAATATTATAATTATTAATTTATTAAACTTATAAAATATAAGTGTATATATTATATGTATATATAAAATATAATATATATTTTTAGTAATGTAAACAAAACAAAACAAAAAATAAAATAAAATAAAATAAAATAAAACAAAACAAAACAAAATAAAATAAAATAAAATAAAATAAAATAAAATAAAATAAAATAAAATAAAATAAAATAAAATAAAATAAAATAAAATAAAATAAAATAAAATAAAACAAAACAAAACAAAACAAAAGAGAATAATAGAATAGATTGAGGCACTGGGTATCATGGAATTTAGGTCCAGCTTGCAAGATTACCTGATTTCATTCACCCTCTAATCCACATCGTTTCCTCTGGTTAAACGTTTTCAACTGGTTAAAGTGGTTATTTGTTTATTTTAAGAGTAAATTATATTACTGAGAAAACAAAAACCGAAAATTCACAGAATATTGCAAAAAAAAAAAAAAAAAGGTTTGTGTGATCACCCTCATATTCAATAACCAGTGTAACTGCACATTAGCTTGAGGCAGTGGGTATCAGGGCATCAAGCAAATATTGGCCTCTTATCTTGCTGCCTGTAAG